>CM031237.1:958037661-958110161 GCA_018340775.1 Taxus wallichiana var. yunnanensis | reverse complement strand
TCATAAGGATGTGAGGAAGCTCTGCTACAAGTTGTAAGGGTGAAAGAAAAGTGGTTTAAACTCATGCATGTATACATCTCTGTCTTGCACAGTCTAGGTAAGAAGAAATGAGCATTCTTTCAAAGTTTCACATGTTTTTTTATGCGAACTAGTACAAAAATAAGGAGTATAGTGAAACAAACCCCTGGGTAAATTTTTGGGTCTTGAATCCATAATTGTAGGGAGTTAAAGCAAAATTTAGACTCTGGGGTAGACACAGCCTTAGAAAACCTCTAGCTAGGGTTTGGAGGTTAAAAATCCATTATCTCTCAAATACACCCATGAAATTGAGTGATTAACTAATGTAAATATAAATACTAGTTAATTTAAGCTATGAAAAACTATAAATAGAGTAAATAAATGTAGGAAATAAGTAGGTAAATGATCCAAACATTTAAAATAATGGAAATAAAAACCCTAACGTGTAAGAGAGAAGAGGAAAGAACTCAATTGAATAAAATATGCTCACAGGACTATGTCACAAAGGTGACTGGAAAATATGGAAGCAAGAACGACTATGCAGGAGCTCGAAAAGGATGGATTTGGAGTATCCGGTTGGACTTGAGCGCTGGAGAGAGAATGGGGCACCTATGAGTGCTTTGGTATGCAAACCGTTGCCTTGGTCTATGTAAAAGATTTGAAGATGATCTTCACAGTTCTCTTAATGGTCCTAAAACCTTGTTGTCTATCGCATTAACTTTTTGTAGTGCTCCAGATGTCATTTGATATTCAAAGATGATGAAAAGACTTGCAAAAGACCAAGGATTATCAAAACCCTAAAAAAGGAAGAATGCAAATGAATGGGTTGGATTGACCTCAGTTGCCACAACAATGGGCTTACTAATCGAGCACTCCACAACATTTGCACTCCAAATGTAGTTCTGGTGAGTGTGTGCATAATGTGCCCTAGGTGTTCTTGTGTCAGTCGTACTTTATGAAGTAGTGAGCAATAAATAGATGTAGAAAATGTAATAGAATGTGTGCATGGAATAGAATAGAATCCTCTTCCTATAATGTGTGTGATACAAATGACCTAGCATTCTGTCTTGTGATGGAGCTATGTGGATGCAAGTGATCTCCAATGCAATAGATGGATGCAACTCTAGATGGATGATAATAATGACTAGTGCTTGGTCCCTCATTTTGTAATTAACCCCGGTACTAGCCTAGGCACCTTATTCGAGGCTAAAATAATAGAAGATGATCAAGAAAAACTAGGCATGTAGGTGTAAAAGGTCAAGAATGATGAAATAAAATAAAATAAGATGGCCAAAAGATGAGGCTAATTAGTACTTTCTTCACTCAATAGTAGTATGAGATCGAGACTAAACAATGTCTAAAGTGCATGCTTTTGTGTTAACATTGAGTATAACTTCATAGAAAAGTCCATCGCCGCATGATATAAGTGTTTATTAAGGTTTTTGCTCAAAATAAGTAGTTATAAGGAAGATGTTAATGACAATCTCTTCGAGAACAATGAACACAAGTTAGATGGATAATGGGTAAGACCATTAAAAAAAAGGAACTATTTCAAAATGGCGGAGTCTCTGTTAAAAAAGTATCCATGTAAAAACCATTATTTTTAATGGAAAAAATGGATTTTGTAAAAAAAAAGTAACCAAGCCAAATGTGATAGGGCTACTTTGCAAAACCTTGCCCAAGTTGCTACGAAACAACCTCACCCTAGCTGCTGCAAACCTCATTAGATGTGCTGTGAAAAAACCTCACTCGAGCTATCAAAATGCAATGGCTATACCTCTGTAATCTCGGTAATGTCTGGTTGTGTAAATGCGAAGAAGGAATGCAATGAGGAGGGAGGGAGATGGTGGAAAAAGGGAAATGGTGAAAATGAGGAGTGAAATTACAGGGACCGGGAGCCTTCCTCATGGGTTGGCGAGCATTTTGGCCACGCCCCATCCAAATTTCCAGCAACGTGTCACCACAAAAAAATGCATCACTTTCCCGACAAAGAATTTCTAGTAGTGTCAATTAGTTTTGGGCAGTTTGGTGCCATGCGAGCAAGCGACAGTTGACATGTGTGGGTGTGATTTATGACATCTTATGGGGTTCATGTGATCCTAGCGCCAAGGATATCGAGGGACATATTATAGATGTGTTCAAGGCCTTCATGATCCTCTATACTCTCAACATATGGGGCACCTTGTTTTGGGTCCATTGAAGTATTACACGTTGATACCTATTCTCAAAGCTTACACAATATTTTTTGAGCCTCATATCTACATTGTTCACATACTACTATAGTCTTCCAAGTAACACCGAGAAATTATCTCGCTTCTACTAAGGTAATGACTTCAAAATCTCTGTGGAACTCGACCCCATTATGCTAATAATAGCATTTTTAATACACAAATTGGCATGATGCATGTTTTTTTGCCATATACAAAGCATGAGGATTTAGATTAAGTGTAGGTCGCCCCATTTTATTCCAATCATATGTTGTAAGAATGTTTACTTCATCCTCAGATCTACCAATATGTCTTTAATATGCCATCCATTTATACAAACATAGACCAATATTTCTTGATCAAACTCTTCTACCTTTTGTGTTGATAATCTTCTTCATTTGCCCCAATTACTTTCCAATTTCCATTTTTCTGATTTTATGTGACAAACACTGAATTAGTAAAGGGAATATACCTTTAGTGTGTAGAATTCAACATAGTTTGTGGAAGTAATCTTTCTAAGTCTTGTTCATTTATTTGATTCCAAGTGTTTCATTTTGTATCCATGTGTCTTCTTAGAAACTTGATTTCTCCTCGTAGCTCTGTTGTCCCGAAATTTTGGCTCTTTAAATTTTTGGAAATTTAAATTTTTTCCTCGTATTGATGTGCTTCGCCAATTAATATTGAGTAATTAACTTAACTATTAATAAATGTTGTTAATGTATTGTTATAAATTAATGTTATTAATTTGATCAATTAAAGTTGTCCTAGTATTATTAAAGTAATAACGCTAATATTTTTAATAACGTTTATTGATTGTTTTAATTAATTAAATTTATAAGAGATAAATAATGAAGTGGAAGTTCACTCCCACTTCACCATCTGTCACTTATCCCATGGACACGATTAAAACTTACTCACATGAAACCCATGCAGAGAAAATATCTCGACTCTAGATGGGGAAGTTTTCCAAAATCCAAATTGAAAATGATAAACTTCTTCCTACTTCCCACTCCCCACTTCTCTCTCCCGCATTTATTTTCCTACTTTTCATTAAGAGAAGAAGTGGTTAGAAGAAAGAAGAAACCAATTGATATTAATTTTCCATTCTTATGGTGCAGTGGAATCAGAAACCAAGAGACTTTGTGTTTTTTGTTCGGATGGGGCAATGGAATTAGAAAAATACGTTATTATATAATACAATGCTTATAATGACATTCGTTCAAATATGCATTAAATTTCACAACATTGTCATTACATGATATTTTCGAATAGGAGGTGATAGCTAAAATGAGGGACTTCATCATCAAGATTAACAAAAGAAGATCAGAATTGATGAAATTAAAAGAAACTGATTTTACTGTCTCATAGGCTATTTTTAACCTCGTGGACATTAAAAAGTTTTCATTTAATTCTATTCTTCTCTCATTTGTAAAAAAGCAAAACAAATACTGGATGACATGATTTGCATGAGGAAAACAAATACATTATACTAGATATTGTAATATAAGTCTAATCATTACATTGATCAAATCAATGTTATTCCTGAAATGAAGAACTAGAAAGCCCATACAGCAAAGCGCTGACGATGAAAGAAAATAACGATCATAAATAATAAAACAATCCAAATTGGATGCAGCCATTCAAATGTCCATAACCAGAAGGTGTAGGAGAGGTTTGTATAGACTTAGCAAAGTGTGAAGCCTTGTAATAAGAGCCACGTGGAAGGATATTGGGAATCTTGAAAGCTAATCCATGTAGAGAAACCATACAAATTGGATTCAAACAAGAATTTTACTGCTAAAAAGAAACCCAGGAAGTCTGCTTGAGTTGGTTGTATTTAGCATTGACATGAGAAAATGGAAAGAAATTGTAGGCGGTAAAGATGTCCATTCTTTGGATAAAGGGAATAATAGTAAGGTTTTGGTGGAGATAGTAAGTATAATAGGAAGAATATAGTCAACCCAAACTACCATGATTTGAAGCTCAAGTGGCCATTCAAATCTTGGGAAAGGATAATAATCTGTGTGGAGACCCATACTCATAAAAATTTGATAGTATGGATAGAGGTTGAGATTTAATGGTAGGCCTGCGTAGAGAGATCGACCGAGTTAACATATGAAAGATCCACGCGTGTAGTACAATACAAAATATTTTGAATAAAAATTCTAATCTATTTAACTGAAAGTGAATCCCGTAATAGAAAAGGCTTGAAATATCTTGTCAAGATAATGAATCCTGTGAGTCGATCATAGTAGTGGGTTGACAAAAAGTGAGAAAGAAATTGGAACACATGTAAAAAATGAATAAGTGGGTAAGAAGAAGCTGCCCAATCCAAATACAAGCGAGCCACAATAGCTCGCATTTGCAAATAGTTTGAAATCTCATTCAAGATGTAATGTGGAGCAACTAAATCATGCTGAGACCATGAAGAGGCTACAACGATAGTGCAAATAAGAAAATGGATAAAGTTTAGATGTGTTATAAACAAGGGCAAATCATCCCTTAGGGAACCTAGGCAGTTTCTTAGGTGCTGGAAGGTAGGGGCGGTTAAAAAAATTTGCATTCATGCACGGGGTTCATTAGCTAGGCAATATCCTAGCACGTGGGTTCATATTGAGGTAATTAAAATTAATAAAATTAAACTCAATATACCGGTAGACATGAGGGGGTGAAAGGGTTTAATTTATTAATGTTTTGAAGCGTATGGGGGTAGGTTAGAGAGATGGGCCAAAGGAAATAGAGGTTTACTTTTAATATAAAACTAAAACGTTTGAACCCTAGTTTTTAAACGTAAATACCTTAAAATTGCAAAAGGAGTGTGGTCATAAATTAAATTATAATCTCTTTTTAATAAATAAATCTAGATTCTTAACCAAGAAATAATAAGATGGTAGAAAACTAGAATTGAGTATGCTTTTCAACACAAGTGATATTATTTCACCATCTTAATTATTTGAAGAACTATTGATAAATGCATAAAGCTTAACATATATAAGGTGACTTGTAATATGTATTCAATGGCTTCGAACTATCTTTCGAAAGGAAATGCATATTAAAAAAAATTGAGTGAGAAATATAATATATTTTTGTCTAATATATTGGGGTAGAAATAAAAAGGGGTAAATAAAATTGTAATTGAAAAATGGGTAAGTAAGGTACATGGAAAAAATAGGGGGTATTTTCATTCTAATAATATAACAGGAGGGGTATTATCAATTGAATAATTAGAGGTAGAAACTAGAATTAAGGGTATTCTTTAATACCCTTCGAACGCAGGTGCTATACCATACTTTTACTAAGTGAATCCCCCTGCATTCCAAGGAATGTTGGCTGCATATTTTATAAAATGCAAACAACTATATATACAATACAACATGATTAACCCAACTCATTCAATGCGGGAAATACTATTGTGAGGGTATAATTTTTATTTACAGCCACAAATTTTTATTCACAGATACGTATAATGTTTCTATCCTTGGAAGTAATGTTGGACACACCAAAGCAATCATATTCAAAGATGGTGAAAATTTACAAATAAGAAATCAGGAGGAGAGTAGTAGATGTTTAAGAAATATCGTGCCAAATGCAACCAACACAAGGTAAAGACACAACTAAGAAGAAAAACACACACAGACAAAATATGTATTATATTCAATTTTAAAAGATTCTTACAATCTCCGTAGTTGCGCTATATTTTCTTCTGTTAATCTTCTTGTGTTTTGTTCACTGTTTATTTTTCTTACAAAAATTCTCTGTGTTTGTTGCACATATATATTTGCAAAATTTTCCTTTCTATATTTTTCTTTGTATCATATGTTGATGCATATATCTATGTTGCATATCTTCCCTTCTTTGTTTTTTTCCCTTCTCTATATTTTTCCTCTTATGTCTTCTTTGAGTTGTTGCTTTTTTATTTTTTAATCTTTCGTATTTCACATCTATGTTTATATTTTTCTATATAATATATATATATATATATATATATATATGCCTCCACCAATACCACGACCAACAAAAAATGGACCCAAAATTTTATGGGAAATGGCATATTCTGGAGTGTTCACATCCAATGTGAGGAAAAATGGGAGGGTACATAGATTAATGCTTGCCACGTGGTAGGGCATTAATAGGGTTGTTAAAAAGTTTCAATGACCAAGGAATTAATATTCACAATGAAGTGGTTGGAGGAGCGGAAAGTAGTTTCGAAGCGCACATGGGGCTCAAGATTACCTACCTCCAATAAATTATGACACTCCTTAATATTAAGCCAAAAAAAAAATCATACAAAAACTAAATTTTAATTTCTAGAGTTAGACAGTTCTTTTATGACGCTCAGATTTCCTCTCAAATAATCAAACTTTTCCTTTGACAGAGGTTTGGTAAAAATGTCAGCTAATTGTTTTTTTGACTTACAAAATTTTAACTCAATTTTTTTTGTCTCAACAATTTCACGAATGAATTGATACCCGATTGCAATATGCTTGCTTCTACCATGAAAGAGTGGATTTTTAGACAATGCAATTGAAGACATATTATCACAAAAATAACTAGAACCTCCTTGTTGTTCTTCGTGAAAATCTTAGAGGATTATTTTTAACCATATCATCTGACAAGCGACTAAATTTGCTGCAATATACTCGCTTCAACAATAAACAATGAAACTAATGACTGTTTATTTGAAGCCCATGAAATGGATCTTGATCCAACATTGAACACATACCCAGATGCCCACTTTCTATCATCAAGGCTTCCTACCAAATCATCAGATGTGTATCCATCTAATTTGAAATCATTATCAACAATATATAAAATTCCATAATTTCTTGTTCCATTCACATACCTCAAAATATGCTTTCTTTCTTGCTAGTGTGTCTCCTTTGGAGTAATTTACATGCTATGAATCAAGAAATCAAACTAACTACATAGATTATATTTGGTCTTGTTGCAATTAAATACATCAAGTGTTGAGTAGACATAATATTGTTCTAAGGAGACTACACACAAAGAATACGCATGCGGGAACAAGGCACACTTGAAGGCGCAGAATAATAGGAAAGGAAATGTGCGCTTGAACAATTGGCTTAGGATTTAGCCATTTTTATGGATAAGGACTATGTTTGGAGATAGCGTGCAAAGCACACATCGGATGGAGATTTTCATGACACGTAAATGGTATTTTGAGAATGAGTGGTTGATAAGAGCCATGCATGGTCAGAAGTTAATAATAGGATTACTTCCTCCAGTTAACTATAGAACATCTATTATTAGCGCACTTGCATGTGTGCATGTTATTGTAAAGGCGCGTGGTTATTATCAGCATGTGACCTATTTTGAGAAGTGCGTAGGTGGTGAAGGGCAAGTCCCCACCCCTATAAATATGTATTGAACTATGTACTTTAGTGTGTGTGTGTGAATTATTGTAGAGTTATGCTTTATTGGATTTGATATGCGTTTGACTTATGGTGATACTTTATAATATAATAAGCCTATGTGTTTTATAAAGTGTTTAATGCAATGGATAATATTGGCTGGATAATGGTGTTAAACGTAAATGAATCTAGTTCATGTATGGTTAACCTTATTATAGTTATTGTTTAATTCATGATTCTCTAAGATCTAGATCTAGATTATGCACTGTGGAATGTTTATGTTTAATTATGGATTTGAATATGTCTTATCTTCATCACATAAATATCGGAGTTAATAACCTCATGCACAAGTAACTCTAAAGAGGGTCTGGTACCTTTACACACTTCGAGTGAGCGCTTAGTTTAGGCTAGGTGATGTGCCGAGTGGTTGGGTTGTTCATAGTAGATTCTATTCTGCATCATTGGTTCCCATTTTGGGACGGAAATGTACTTTAGTGTAGGGTAATGTTGAGCAGACATAATATTATTCTAAGGATAAGACACATAAAGAATATGCGCACGGGAACAAGGCACATTTGAAGGCGTGGACTAATAGGATAGGAAATGCATGCCAAAACAATTGGCTTGGGACGTAGCCATTTTTATGGATAAGGGCTATTTTTGAGATAGCATGTGAAGCACACATCAGATGGAGACTTGTGCGACACGCAAATGGTATTTTGGGAACGAGCGGCTGAAAAATTTCATGCATGGTTGTAGTTAATAATAGGATTACTTCTTCCAGTTAACTATAAGACATCTATTATTAGCACACTTGCATGTGTGCATGTTATTGTAAAGGCGCATGGCTATTATTAGCATGCGACCTATTTTGAGAAGTGCATAGGTGGTGAAGGGAAAGTCCCCACCTCTATAAATATGTATTGAACTATGTAGTTTAGTGTGTGTGAATTATTGTAGAGTTATGCTATTTGGATCTGATACACGCGTGACTTATGGTGATACTTTATAATGTAAGAAGCTTATGTGTTTTACATTGTTTAATGTAATGGATAATATTGGCTGGATAATGATGTTAAACGAATCTTGAATCGGGTTCATGTATGGTTAACCTTATTATAGTTATTGTTTGATTCATAATTCTCTAAGATATAGATATGGATTATGTAATGTGGAATGTTTATGTTTAATTATGGATCTCGAATATGTCTTATCTTCATCACACTAACATCTTGCACAAACAACTCTAAAGAGGGGCTGGTACCTTTACGTGCTTTGGGTGAGTACTCAACTCAAAGCCGGGTGATGTGCCGTAGCGCCTAGGTTGTTCACTGTAGATTGTAGGTTGCATCATTAAGCTTCCTACCATGCTTTTATACCTTGTAGGATCCACATTACTGTTGTAATCATCTTTGGTTAATTTCAAACTTATTTCTACTCTTGGTGTAGATGTTGGTTTGTTATCCAACATTTTGAATCTTTGCAAGATTTCTTTTGCATATTTTTCTTGAGAAACAAATATGCCATGCTCTATTTTCTTGACTTCAATGCCAAGAAAATACTTCAACAATCCCAAATCAGTCATCTCAAATTCCTTCTTCATGGCTGATTTGAATTCATCTATTGTTTTGCTTGCATTTCTAGTAAAAATTAAATCATCTACATACAAAACAACAATTAAAATCTCACCATTGTTTTCTTTGATGTAGAGTGTGGGCTCACTACTACTTTTGCTAAAGCCATTACTAATCAGATAGGAATCTATCCTACTATACCAAGCTCTTGGTGCTTGTTTGATTCCATACAAAGCTTTCTTGAGCTTGTATACTTTTCTTTCATGCCCTAGAATTTCATAACCAGGTGGTTGTCCCACATACACTTCTTCTAACACTCCATTAAGAAAAGATGATTTGACATCCATTTGATGGACCTTCCCTTTTGATGAGAAGCTATGGAAATAATTGTTCTCATAGTCTCTAGCCTTGCTACTGGAGAAAATGTCTCATTATAATCACGTCGAGGATTTTTGTACCCTTTGACAAATAATAGAGCATTACGTCTTTCAATTTTTCCTTCGGGGTATTTTTGGTTTAATAAACCCACTTGACTCAATGACTTCTTTTCCTACATTGGAAGATATAATAACTCCCATGTTCCATTATTTTTATTGCATGCATTTCTTCATCCATTTCTCCACACCATTTATTGTCTTTAATTGCTTCTTCATAATAAATAGGATCAGCTGCTGAAAATAAAACAAAATTAATCATTTCATCTTCATTTTATTCATACCTTGACTGCTCATAGATCTCTTGAACACTCCTCATTATTCCTTGCTATTGGAATGAGTCTGATGATGATGAAGATGCTTCATTTTTAGTCCTTGCATGCTTTGTTGGCTTCTGCCATTTGAAGATTCACCCTTTGTGAAATGGGTGCCCAACTAGGTACATTATTTATTCTTCCTTCTGTTGGTTCAGACACAATGATAAGTGCATTTACATTTGTTTGTGGCTTCTCCACTACTTGTGCATCTTCCCAAGATGCTTCCTCAATGAATTGAACATCTCTTATGATTATAAAATTGGATTATATAATCTGTAAGCTTTTGATTACTCACTATATCCAATGAAAATACACTTCTCTCCTCTATCATCCCATTTTGTTCTTTTTTTCTTTGGCACATGTGCATATGCCACACATCCAAAAACTCTCAAGTTCTCAACACTTGGTTTTCTTCCACTCCATGCTTCTTGAGGTATTTTTTTCCTCACACTCTTTGTAGGACATCTATTTAACATATATAGTGTTGTGGCAACTGCTTTAGCCCAATATTCATCTAGCAATCCTCTTGATTTGATCACGCTCCTCGCCATTTCTTAAATGGTTCTATTTTTCCTCTCAGCTACACCATTTTGTTGAGGTGTATACCTTGTTGTGAATTGTTTCTTGATCTCGTGCTCTTTACAGAATTTTAAAAACTCATTTGATATATAATCTCCCCCTCTATCTGTTCTCAATGTCTTTATATAATGGCCACTGTGTTTCTCAACCAAGGCCTTAAATTTCTTGAATACTTCAAATGCCTTTGATTTATTTTTTAAGAAATAAACCCATGTCCTTCTGCTAAAGTCATCTATGAAAGTCATAAAATACTCTTTCTTGGACAAGGAGGGAGTCTTCATGGGACCACACAAATCTAAATGTATTAGCTCAAGTGGTGAGTTATTTCTCTATGATTTACCTGAGGGAAAAGAATTTCTATGTTGCTTCCCTAATATGCATGCCTCACAAACCTTATCTGGTTGTTCAATAGGAGGAAATACTTTAACCATTTTATTTTTATAAAGAACATTCAATCCACCAAAACTCAAGTGCCCATACCTAATATGCTATAAGAGTAGATTGATTAATGACTATTGTTTTGAATGGTGTTGCATCTGCATTTTGCATCCTCAAAGGAAAAATTATGTTTTGTGTTATCTCGCACAACTACAACTAGCTTTCCTTTATCATATATAATGCATTCTCCATTTTCAAACCTCACCTTATATCCATTTTAGACAAGCTGCCCAATAATGAGAAGATTATACTTCAATCTTGGGACATAGAAAACATTATGAATATGCTTCTTGTCTCCTTGCTTGGTGAGAATGGATACAATGTCTTTACCCATCATAGGAACCTTGTCATTTGTTCCCATCTTCACTTCATATCTGATTGCTTCATCTATATTATTAAACATTTCTTTATTTCCACACATGTGGTTGCTGCAAGAACTATCCAAATACCATACTTGTTTGTTTCCTTGCTTAGCTACATTACAAGTTAGAAAGAAACTTCCATTATTTTCATTCTTTTCAGTTCAACTTATTTTTTTATTAGAGAATCCTAGATTATAATGACGATTTCTCAAATCATATTCTTTCTTTCTACATTCACTAGTATAATGCCCAAACTTTTTGCAGTAATAACATTGCACATTTGATTTGTCATACCTTTGTGTAGAAACACCTCTGTAAGTGTTTCCGCTCCTTCCTATTCCTCGGCTTGTCATGGCTCTTGATGACTATGTCTTCCACCTTCTTTTGGTTGCTGAATCTTTCTCTTCCTTTATTGTATACTCCTCTCCCCTACCTTTAACATTTGTGTTTGTCTTGAAGGCTTGTTCATGGGAAGAGTTGTCTGACCTACTCATCCTTTGTTCATGGGTTTGAAAAGAACCCATTAACTCATCAAAATTCATTTATCTCAAGTCCTTAGACTCTTCTATTTATTCAACCACAATTGGATCAAATCTGGTTGGAAGGCTCCTCAATACCTTCTCTATGATCCTATGATCTTCAACCACATTTCCATTAGTCCTCATTTGATTTACTATGGTCATTGTTCTTGTGAAAAAATCATTTATTGATTCTGATTCTTTCATGAGAAGGGTCTCAAAATCTCTCCTCAACATCTACAATCTAACTACTTTCACTTTGTCACTTCCTTGATATGCATTCTGCAAGGTATCCCATGCTTGCTTGGAGTTTATTACTATCTGCTATCCTTGGGAAAATAGAATCTTTGACAAAATTCTGAATATAACTTAAATCCTTTACATCTTTTCTTCTATTTTCCTTCAAAGAATTCTTTTGATCTTGTGTTAATGCATTGAATGCACTCTGATCTGATACCTCTACATATCCTCCTTCAACTAGTTCTCATAGCTCTTGAGAGGAGAAAAATGTCTTCATTTTAATACACCATATATCATAGTTCTTTCCATCAAATATTGGGGTTTTTTCCTTGAGTTATCTACTACTGTAAGCCATTACAACTCAACCCAGAAAATAAAAACTCAAACCCACGAGCTATTGAGATTTGTTTATGCTCTAATATAAAGTTGTTGGCAAATTATAGTGAAAACTACAACAGAATAGGGGAAAGAAACAACTAGAAAATAGAAACACACACAAAAAAACACACACAAAATATGTATTATATTTGATTTCAAAACCTTCTTACAACCTCATAGTTGTTGCTCTATATTTTCTTTTGTTTATCTTCTTATGTCTTGTTCACTGTTTATTTTTCTTACAAAAATTCTCTATGTTGCTGCACATATCTATTTACAAAATTTTCCTTTCTATATTTTTCTATGTATTATATACTATTGTATATATCTCTATTGTGTATCCTCCTTCTTTGTATTTTCCATTCTCTATATTTTTCCTCTTTTATCTTCTTTGAGTTCTTTGCTCTTTTTCTCGTATTTTAATATATGTGTATATTTTTATATATGTTGTGACATATATATATATTCTATTTTCCTTATGTAAATTATATATATATATATATATATTAATGTAGTCATGCCTCCATAGATACCACGACCAACAAAAAAAATAGACCCAAAATTTTATGGGAAATGGCACATTCTGGATGGTTCACATACGCTAGGAGGAAAAAATGGGAGGGTACATAGAATGTTGCCATATGGCAGGGCATTGAGGGGTGGTTAAAAAGTTTCAATGGCCAAGGAATTAATATATGTTAGTGAAGTGGTTGGAGGACCGGGAAAGAAGTTTTGAATCGCACACGGGGTTCAAGATCCCAATAAATTTTGACAAGAGATTGAAATGAAAGAGGAGGATTTCCATTACTTTTTACTATGTGAAAATGATAATGAAAAACAAAGTAACTAATTAGTTTTTGGAAGGAATAGAATTGCTTCTGTTTCCATGCATTTTGCATTTACATTGAGGCTAGGAGTAAAAGGATCTCCTCTCACATACTATGTATATATATCCCATTCAATTCGACATATTAATTTACAAGATAGTTTATAGTGGTAAAGAAGAGAGACTCTTTTTATCTAATAGGTTATATTGAGTTAGCTTGAGAAAACAAAAAATGAAATGATTAAGCTATTCAAAGAGGTCAGCCTTTCATGGCTTTAACATGTATTCAAATCCCAATGACATCTTGTTTCGATAGAATATTTGGTGATTCGAGAGAGGTGATGTTGATAATGCAAATGTGGGTGTGATAAGGGTGAATTTCAAGCACATATAAGAAAATGAGAGGCCGAGTTGATTTTTTCTAAGCAATTGCAGTCTGTAGTGTACCAAAGTTAGAGACGAGTGAGGAAACTATAATCGTTTGTGAAGAAGAAGGCAACCATGTCTATACAACTAGACCATGATATCACTAAGACAAGAATGGGAACATGAAATCACTACAAATGCGATTAACATCACTACAACATTAATAGGAACAGGACACCACTATGATAGTAATGGGAACGCGACATCACTATGACAAAAATTATAATAGTTTTATCAATAATTTTTGTGTGGAAAAGGTAAGAATGAAGCCTTTATAATCATAATTGTATGTGTTGTTACAATCCTCTATAAAATGTTTTCAAAAATTAAGAGGGGCATCTACTCTAGGAGAATTACCTAGGGTGCTCAAAGACCTTAATTCAGCCCTAAAGTCTCTAAATAGCCCAAGCCAAATGCAACCCACAAGAACATGGATGGAAAATAACTCAAGCCAAGTGCAATATTTAATCCCACGATGAAGAGGTTCATTTTTGGCCTAATGGAGCTTGTATAAAATGAATTTGAGGCCACACAAATGAGGATAAACAAGTGAAGTAAACTATAAAACGAACATAGAGAGAGAGATTGAAATTTGTCTTGGAGGTGATAGTCATGGAAACAACATTGGAAAATAACAAATAAAATAGTGAATCTTGCTCATGTGGAAGTTAAAGCCCCTGTTAAAGGATAATAAAATGGTGAACATGAATGCATGGAAAGGATGGAAACAAATCAAAGGTTTTCTCGACATAGAGCCTATAGAAATCAAAAATCACACATGGATAAAATATGATTTAAAAGTGTTGAACTTGTGTTGCATGGATATAGTGATGGAAAGTGAAAGAGATTAGCCCATGTGGCCTAAAATAGAGAGAGAGTGTGTTGCATCCTAGACATGAAGTAATAGTCAAGAAGCGAACAAGAAAACATAGTAAAATATTTTTGTGATTAAAAAGAGGAGCACAACTTATGTGACATGGAATATCAATGTAAACATTAAAAATGGTGCCAATTTTGTGATAGAACACGGTCCGAGGGAAATATAGTTTTTTTGAATGCTTGTAACATAGCGGTTTACCTCAAGAAGCTACCTTCAAGTGTCAATTCAATACTATAAGATTTTCATTGCATGTGTTTAACATTAGGACCGAGAAGTAAAATATTTTGTCTACAAAGCAAAGCACGACAATATCAACAAACATTTTTTTTTATTGTTCAATGGTGATGTGAGAAAGTGTTTTGGGTTTCTTTTCTACACACACAAGGGAGTTAGATTTAATGTATTGAAATCAAATTCCTCCTGGAAGCACTACTTTATTCTGTTTTTAGGGTTTATCTCACTAGACAAGATGGAACTCGAAGAGGGAATTGACTACTATTGAGTAGATGTGATCATAAGGGTTGCACTCAGAAAAGTAGGTAATGTGGAAATCAAGAGGGTAAGAGTAGAGAAAATATTTTTGGTGATAATTAAAGAGGGATAATAAAAATAGCATGAAAGGAGAGCACATAGGAAATGACAACGAAAGATGAGGAAAGCTGAGTTGATAGAGTGTAACCCATACAAATAATGAATCCCATTGAAAGAGGGGAAATGGATTAAAAGAATTGTGCCATGAGTGATACTTGAGGAATTGAAGGTGGTGAAGAGGAAACATGAAATGACGATGTGATGAATGAAGAGATCTGTAATGACAAAGAAGGTGGGGAGATGGAACATGAGTAGGAAAAGAAGGAGGAGGAGATGGCACATGAGGAGAAGAGGTGAGAGGAGGTGACACATGCAGATTAGGGTTACAAGAGGGATTGTGAGGGTGACGAGGAGGGAATAAATAAGAAGAGACTATGTAACCATGGTGTTGATTGGAGATCCTTGGCATTGATGATGAGAAGGAGAATCTATGTTCACAATAGTGGTGGAAGGTAGGGAAGAAGGATATTTTATCTTGCTATTAATAATCTTTATCCTCACCTTCTTGGTAGGCATCTCACCTTTATATTTAGGTTCCTAAGAGGGACCTACTTATAACGTAGTAGTTGGCTTTATCTTTGGAATGTTTGCACATTTAGGCTGAATATTTAATGAGTAAAGACAATTGTTGCTTTGAATCAAAATATGAGAAGCTTGTTCATTAATAGACATCACTTATTTGATTGACTAATAGATTGGGGAAAACCCATATTTTCTACTTTCATTTTCTCATAGATAAGGTCTAATACTTCCCCATCATCCATGCAGGCTTTCTAGAATATCTACGATATTGTATTTAGCTGCTTTCACCATTTTCATTTGGCTATAACCTTTATTTCTTATAGATTTTTCATCTCTACAATCGATCCATACATCTTCAAGTTCAGAATGTGAAAATGTAGAGCCCCGAGGCTTTTTATACCTCCCCTATAATTGAATCTATGCCTCAAATGATTTTTTTGAGAGTTACTCCTTGTATCTCGGTGGTGATATTATTCACCTTGACATCGATGTCCACATGTATTAGCCAATTGAGATTGGGAAATGAATCCCGCCTTATGTTTACTTTGGTGGAAATTATGAATATCTAAAAATTGCCTCACTAGCTCCATCAAGACCCATTTTTCACTTGGATACCTCATAAACAAGTATGGAGAATGCCAAAATCCTCCCACTCGGATGTAGGTGAAAGTTGGGAATTAAAGGAAGATACATCCCCAATGATATATACAATTCCAATCTGCATTGGTGCACCGACACTTAGAAAGGACTTTATCTAATTTGCATATGATGTTATAAAAGAAAACATCATTCTCCTTTCGAAAATTATGGAGACTTTGTTGCAAAGATAGCCAAGGATAGAACTCATAAACATAGTTCTAACTCCTTATCCCATATGTGTTTAATCTATGGTATAATCTCATTCCATATATGTGCATATCTAACATATGATGTCATGTATAATTTACCCTTCATATGTAATTCCTCAGCTTCTTATGTAGGGTGTCACTCATGAACTACCCCATCTCGAAGAATTACTTATTATTCGTCATAGTAGTGAAAATTGGTGCATCCATTATTGAAATTGTTTCACCTCGTGGAGACCAAATACTCCACTTAGGAGTGTTATGATTTCATTAATTTTTGGGATGAAATCACTCCTAGGTAGGGTCTTTGAGAATGTACTAACTGCAAGATTTGGGTTTTTAAGATAGCTCTTATTTAAAAGCTTGATGCAAGTTGTTGAATTTTCATCCCAAGCCTATTGAGACTTTTTTGAGGTTAGTATCTACATACTCATTGAGGTATGGAAGCTTGAGTAGTTCCTCAAAGTATTTTGTTTCAAGTGCAGATCACTATTTCTCCATATTTATTTCTTGCATCACCGGAGTCATTATCATAGTGATTGGGTACCGTGATTATGAATTTTGAACATTGTGTAGAAATAGGGAAGGTTGTAGTAAGGGGTAATCCACTATCATAGATGTATTGCATTCATGGTGTCTTGGAGGGGCTCTTTACTCTTCTCCAAAATTCATCCATGTCAATTTGACCCAACTCGTACCTTTGGTATCAATACTTGAAGGGGAACTATCCCTTGATACTTATATTTCATTTATTTTTCTTCTTTTAATGCTTGAGCCTTAGCTTTCCTTTTTCTATTTTATACATTGAAGGATGAATTAAAAACCTTGTCTAAGAAACTCTCTAAATTCTCTAAAACAAAACCAAAATTTTCACCTTGATTTACACACTAGAAACCCAGAGAATAATTTGTTGGTTTTCCTCCTTGCTAAGCACCTTGAGAAACTTGACACACTATCAAGGAAATGGAATTTTTTTACACCTTTAAAATTTTGACATTAAAATTCAGTGGATTAAGACTTGTGAGATATTATAGAAGTCCCAAAACATTGAGTCATGTTTCTCATTATGATGGATAAGTCCAAAATCCGACAAGTTCATGTCGGGGTTTTGGACATGTCTATCATGATGAAAAACTCAATTTAGTCAAAATCATATCTTTAGGGAAAAATACTTTCTTCTCATCACAAAGAAACATAGTTAAGGAAAATATTCTCAATTTAAATAACAACAAAGAGAATAAAGAAGGAGAAACCTAACATACAATGCAAAATAGTCAAGGAAGGAAAAGAGGAAAATATAAACTCAAAACTGATAAGAACTTGTAGACACCCTAAAAATACATACATACTTATAGTCGCTCCTAATTATCCTTATCCTTTGCATAATATGCCAAATCATTCCTACAATGCACTCTAGATCATTACCCTCTCACATTCCATTAGAATTCAAAACATACACTCACATCCCTCATTAATTTAATTATATATTTAAATAAATAAATAGCTAATTATCCAATCACCCTTCACTCATCTCCACTTCACTATCCAAATCACTCAAGTTTAACTAGCTCACTCCACTCAAGTTATAGAACCCTACAAATGTGGAAGTATAAATATTCATGTATAACCACCTTCTCGAATAAAATCAAAATCCAACTAAATATTCATTTCCCCTTAAATGAATATTCAAACCATCCAATTGCATAGACCAAATAAACTTTCTAATTCAGGAAAATGCATTCATTTACCTACAACTCATTCAAACCTTGATCCACAATCCATGGCCTCTCCTTCAGCTATAAATATGAGGCTCAATCCTTCACAATTAATTCTTAGAATATTTAAGCATTTGTAATAACACTTTTCCCAATTTCCATTGAAATTTTCATACCGAAAGGTTGTCCATTCGATTGCCCATTTATCATACCATTCTTGTTCCATTTAGAATCACATTTCAGCCATCAAAAAGTGTGGTACTCATCCGAGTCAGATCCAAGAAGACTCAAAGGAAGGTTTGCATCTATTTATTATTATTTTATTTCTTCATTGCTTTTAGTTTTCCTTATACACATTCTAGCACACCCGGTGAGACTACCACATAATTCTTTATCTTTTTATCTTGTTTCTTACTAAGCTAACTTTTTTGTGTTGTTACTTATTTTGTTTCAAACTTGTCATCAAATTTTCAAAATGTTTGGTGGAGTGAAGTAAGAGAAAATATCAAAAACACATTCATTCTGCCATATTTTTCATTTCTTTTTCTAACACCTACATGATCCTCGCACCAACGTATCACTACATGTGTTAGAGTCACCCATAAAGTACACTAGAATATTACTACACATGTTAGCATAGCGTTACACACTAGCATTCAACAACATGTTTTATTTTTTCTTTGCACACAAGCTTGGCATAACACTAAACACACTAGCATTCAACCACATGTTTTCCATGCCTTTATGCATGTGCTAGCATAACACTACATGTGTTAGTGTTGAACTATTTGTTTGCTCTATTTTTTCGTAAGTGTTACCATAACCAAATTGAATGTGAAAAATTATTTGTCATGTTGGCCCACCTACTTGAGTATATTGCCATAACCCTTCATGCTAGCGCACATACTTAAGTGCACTAACGTAGCCATCAGACTAGCACACCTAAATTATATGTGCTAGCATTCGTGTCTATATTTTTATTGTTTTCATAATTTTTCCAGCATGTTAAATTATTTCTAATCAATGTCTTAGCATTGTTTTAAGCTTATTTTTTGTAGATTTCATAAAACAAATCTAACACTCATTTTTATCTTAATATTTATATAATCTATCTAATCAAATTAGTTGTGCATGATCTTTCTCGTCCCCTTTCAAGTGATCTTGAGAATCATAAATGGTGAAGTTTTTCTTTTGTTTTATATTGTGTTTTCACTGCAAGAAAACTACTAATTTATTGATTGTAGGACCACATTTATGAAGAATACCTTGAAAACTCAATCAAACTACTAACATCATTTTGCAGTTGCCTTGATCAAGAAAACAATACAAATTTTATGTTAATATATTTTATATGTAGGTTCGGATAAGGGTTTATTCTCATCTTCTTTAACTATGGGAAATGCTTAGACATGGTCTTAAAACTCAATTTAGGAGTACCATAGTAACCCTAAAATAGTAGGCACCTTAAGGCGGCCAATGAAATGGGTACCCCCACCTACTTGACTAGTACACCTATGAGATTTAGAGCCAATGTTATCCTTAGTAACGACCCCGATTTGATTGATCAAGTAGAGTAAAATCCATCTTTATTAATCAAGGGGGTAAAGTAAAGTAAGTGACTAGAAATTTTCTAGTGTACCTCGCACTCATTTGGGTAACATTTGGTATTTAGAGAGAGATCCATATATAGGAAGCTTGACAAACCAAACCAAAGTTCTTTGAAATATCTCCCTACCACCATTGTTATCCAAATTACTTGAGTCAAATTAATTTGTGTTTCACATTCTTCTCTTAAACCACATCATATTCCATTTCCATCAAAATCAAACTCTCTTCAAAATTTATAAACTCTTCTCTTTTGAATACCCATTCCAAATTGAATTGAATCAAATCCAATCCTTACTCTTTGGATTCACTTTCCAAGTTTAAGCACATCATTCAATCCAATATCAAGTCCAAGCCTTACTCTTTGGATTCACTTTCCAAGTTTAAGCACATTGTTCAATCCATATCAAGTCCAAGCCTTACTATTTGGATTCACTTTCCAAGTTTAAGCATATCATTCAATCCATAACAATTCTAAGTCTTACACTTTGATATTCACCTTATCAAGTCTAAGCACAATAAAAATTCAATCACAAGTATTTTTTTTGGGTATTCACTTTATCCAAGCTAAGCACATCCACAAGTCAAGTGTCAAAGTCTTAAATTTTGGATACCCATATCTGAATTTAAGCAATCAATTCAACCTTAAGTCTTATACTTTGATATTACCTTTATCAATTTTAAACAAAATCAACTCATATCCAAGTCTCATAGGTTAAATATTCATGTATTAAAAATTCAAATCCACATCTAAAATTTATACGTTGAACATTCACTTTGTTCATGTATCAAGTAAAACTCAATCCACTTCAATCAAAACACTTTTCAATCTCAAAATCATGTTTTGATTATCTCAAAATTTTTAAAATTAATCGAGTCTTATCCATCTTTTTTCAAACTTTTTCAACTTCTACAAAATATCAAACACACTATTCACTTAGGTATTTACCTATAACACAATGGTGTTTACACGTAGTAAAAGTATTCATGTCCCTCAGGAGTCTAAAAGATGAAACCCTTTTGGTCGTGGTCCTTTTGTGATTGTGCTAAAATGTAAATAATAAATTCTAATCTAATGCAAGTTTTCAGTAAATAAATGAAACAATGAAATAATGGAAAATACCCAAGAAACTATGCAATAAATAATGAAAACCTAATTGTAGAGAGGGTTATAAGAGCCTTAGTTGATTCAAGTGAGAAGAGGTTGATCATGTCATCATGAAAAATAAAAAATTAATATCTACTTTACCTTTTGGAGAATTGGGAACAGAGTTAGGAAGCATGTCACAAGACTTTGGTCCTGAGCATTTAAAAATGTAATTGTCAAAAAATTTGATGAAAACTAGGGTAACGTGGAAAGGGATGATGGTTCATCGGGAGCTCTAGTCTTGTTTGTGTGGCACAAAGTGGTTTACAGATTCTTGAAAAAACCTCCTACGAGGTGTCAAGAGAGGTTAACACATGTTTTGATGATCATGGATTTTTTGTGTGTATGGGAATTTATTTTGGGATCTCTCGAGAATATCACTGAAAAGGCTGACTAACAAAAAAAAGATGCCAAATAGATGCAAGAAGAAAGCAACAAAACCCTCAAATAAACATCAAATCTTGAATAGTAGTATATGATCGAGACTAGATAATTTACCCAAAATGTGTGATTTTGTGTCTACATTTTGAAGATGAATACATTGGAGAATAAGAACCATATGAATAGAAACTATCGGTGGGTGAGAAGGAAGTTATTGATCATGTCATAATGAAAAATAAAAATCAATATCTACTTCACATTTTTAAAATGGGAGTAAAGATACCCTCTTACTTTAGGCATGAAAATTTAAAATATTTAATCAACAAACCTGATACTAGTACAAAAAATGTTAAACCAACTACCACATCGGATTCATTGAATGAATATTTGCTGGCCCAAATCTAAGAATTACAATGTCAACTCAAAAAAAATGAAAATCCTAAAACAAGGGAAGAGCACAAATTAACGCATACCAATAATGTCATCATGGACATTCCTCAATCCAACTCCCATTCACACAAGAATGGAAGAGTATGAAAGAAAATTTAATGGGACTCCAAAAGCACACAAAGCAATTCAATTTTGATGAGCTATGTCCTTATCCATTTGATAGGGACATGTTAAGTGTACCTTTCCCAAAATCCTTTAAAACACCCAAATTTGACAAATACAAGGGAAAACATGATCCAAGAGAACATGTCAAAGAATTTTTCATGGCATGTCAAGAAGTGGCATACAATGATATTTTCTTACACCTCTTCCCTAAAATTTTATGAGGGCAAGCTTTGGATTGGTTCTTACACATTCCAAAGGGATCCATCACTACATTCGCAAACCTCTCAAAAAAATTTTCAAACATTTTTCATTCAATCTTGACTCTAAAATTACAATGATGGACCTTTGCAACATAAAGAAAAGGAATAATGAAACTTTCACATCATTTCTTCAATGGTGGCAAGGAATCACAAGCCGATTCCATTTCTCTATACTTAAAAAGAAATTAGTTAGCATATTCATTCCAAATCTCAATTCAAAGTTATCTTTTCAAATGAAAATTCATTCCTTGAACAACTTCAAATAATTGATTGAAAAAGGACAAAAATTAAGAGGGCTCTTATTATAAAGGGCCTAATCAAGACACCTTCAAAAGATCAACCCAATAATCACAATAACAATCACAATCAAAATCATGATAAATCTAAATTTGTGAATCAAAATAGAAATTTTGTAAACAATGGAATCACTAATTCTCATCGTGTTCAAAATATACAAAATCCAACTCCACAACAATATGGAAAATATAAAAAATCTAAACAACCTTTAATACTATCTAGCAAAGAAACTGCTCCATGTGAGGTAAAAAGATGAAAATTTACACCTCTTGGAGAAAGCCTTTCAAGTGTCCTTCATCAACTCACAAGCACTAAAATGGTGACATACCCATTCACATGTCCTTTTGAAGAAGGACAACCTAAACTTGCATGGTATAAAGAGAATGAATATTGTGACTACCATCATATACATGGCCATCCAACAGATCATTGTGTAAGACTACGTCACTATATACAAGACTTAATTGATAATGGGGACATCACAATAGAAGGATCATCTAATAACAAGACACCAAATGAGAATTTAAAGGTCTTTTGGGACCCATTCCCTAAGCATGGAACAAACAATGATGTAAAAGACAAAGGTCAGACATCAAACAATGTCAAGTTTGATTCCATTATTTCATTGTTAGATCATATGTTGGACATGGTAGCCACCATCAAATTTAACACTCCTACTTATGCCATAACAACATGACATAAATAGGTTTGGGTACCCAATACTAAACAACCTTCCATGTCCATAATTCGCAACAAGTGTCTAACCCTAAGTCCACCATAAATTCATAATCCTCAAATGTAAAGTCTTCATCTAATTCCTACAATATAATCAAACAATTAGAGAAGACCAATGCACAAATTTCTCTCATGGAATTTCTCAAGACATCTCCTACACTTCAAAGTATCCTTACTCATGCACTCCATGAGGCATGTGTTCCTAAGGATATCAACTCCCAATAATTTCAAGCCCTCATTGCAAATTTATCATCCAATAATCCCATTTTTGTCATTTGGTCCTCATGACCTCTTGAACCCTAACATTACCAATAATAATTCCTTATATGTAGAAGCATTCATCACCCATCATAAAATCAAATCATGCTCATAGAAAATGGAGTTACATTGAATATCTACTCCATGAAATTGTTGTGATGTCTAGGTTATACTGAGGAAATTCTAGGCACTAACATCATTACCATTCATGGTTATGATAATAGTGAAAGGAAATGCACAGGTACTATCTCTTGCAGATCAAAAGTTGGATCCCAAACTTTGGACACATTTTTTGATGTTATGGACATGGAAACTTCCTCTAATATCCTCCTAGGCTGCCCATGGATTCACCACAAATCATTACTTCTACATACCATCAATGCATCAAATTCCCCTATGAAGGGAAAGTAATTCACATTACATGTAGATGTTAAACCCTTTGAGTATTGCAAACTATTATAAGGTATACATACACATGTAAACTACTATCCTTCTATGGATAAATCCTCATCTTCTTGCCTTATCCCATTCACATATGAAACCCGTATAGATCCTGAAGTCTTGCTAAAGTCTCAACCGTCCACTTCCTCCACCCCATCTACATTGAAAATCATAGACAAATGTCTTGGAGAGTATGAAATCCATAATTCCCTTCACATTGGAAACCTACCATTATCCACATAGTTATGGTTAATCTAATTCTCCCATATAAAAACTATTCCTATCTATAATCTTGGTAAGTCTGTATGGAAAAGGTTTGGATATCTTGACAAAGAACACATTTCGGGTTCTTGAGATCTTGGCTATATGATGATGGATATGCTTCTTGCTACAAATCATCTGAATATAATAAAGTACACAAAATCATGAAAAATATGTAGTGGAAAGGAAAAGGACTTGGGAAAAATGAACAAGGATATCTTGATCCAATACCTTGCATAGAAAATATTTATCGGTATGGTCTTGGTTATCGTACATTTGAAAATTCAAACATTACTTTATGTCTTGAATAGTAGTGAGGATAATGACTCCATGATGATGAGACAGTTCCACACATAGCCTCTTTGATAACCTTTTTGAAATAAACCTATTCATTGAAAACCTCTCCATCAATACCATCAACTTCGACCTTGTATATCCTACCCTAATAAGTCAGGACCAACTAAATCATGTCTCCATGGACCTCTTTCAAAATGATGAGGCCATTGAATATTTTCTTGGGACTTGGGATCCCATCCCCTTTCTTGATCACAAGAAGGGATTTGATATTGACCTTGACATAACTACCTACTTTGGTGAGGAACTAGAGTACCCTAGTCCACAAAAAAGTGAAAATCAAATCAAAAAATGAAAAATCAAATCTCTCATAGTGAAAACCTCGTTGAGGCACTATTGGAGAAACACAAAAGTAAAAATAGTAAAAATAAAAGGGACGTATCTCCTAGTGAAAATATTTCTAAGGCACTTAGAGATAGGGAATCTCATTCATCATCAACTGAAGATTTACATCAACCAATGGCATCCTTTTCAAAAAGAGATACATCTAAAATGTTGGTGGAGAAATAATATAAATTAACATTGGCACACATGAGAAAGTAGCCAAAGATTTTACAACTTGGCGCAATTCTGTCAGATCAAGAAAGAGCAGAGTTCACAACACTCCTTGTCAAATTACAAGATATTTTTGCATGGAACTTATAAAGATATTCTAGGATTAGATCCATCTCTCATGGTACATCATATTGTGGTACATTCGATGTAAAACCTATCAAGCAAAATTAAGAGAAAAAACATCCCAAATTTGTCTTGTTTGTCAAATATAAACTTCAAAACTTTTGGAAGTAGGTTTCATTGACCAATTGACTATTCTCGCATGGATTTAAAACATTGTACATGTGGCTAATAAAAATATTAGCATCGAATATTACATATTTTTGTGACACCAATAAGGCATGTCCCAAAGATGACTTCCCTTTACCAAGCATCGATATGATCATGGATTCAACAACATGTCATGAAATGCTTTCCTTAATGGATGAATTTTATCACTATAATCAGATTCAAATTTCAGAGGAAGATCAACATAAAACAATGTTCACTACACCGTGGGGCACATTATACTATAAGGTCATGCCTTTTGGCCTTAAAAATGTAGGTGCTACCTATCAGAGGGTGATGACGATCATTTTCATGACATGTTACATGATATTATGGAGGAATATGTAGATGACATCTATAAAAATTTAAAACAAAAGTGGACCATCCGCAGTATTGAGGCATATCTTTGAAAGATTGCAAGAATATAAAGTTTGACTTAATCTTAAGAAATGTGTGTTCAACGTAACATCAGGAAAATTAATAGGATTTATTATTTCATAGAGGCATATAAGTAGACCCTAAAGGTCAAGGAAATCATGGAAATTCCTCCTCCCCAAAATCTCAGGAAACTACGAGGTCTTCAAGGAAAGATCCAATCAATAAGAAGGTTCATTTCATAACTAGCAAGATAAGTGTCACCACTTTAATCAACTAGTGAAGAAATATGTACAGTTTCAATGGAACCAAGAATGTCAAGATTCTTTTTCTAAGTTAAAATAATATCTATCAATTCCCCTATTTCATATGCCACCCATATCAGATAAACCAATGCTTCTCTACACATCTACTAAAGAACATGCAATAGGGGCATTCCTTGACACAATATAATGATCAAGGACAAGAGAAAACAATCTACTATCTTAGTAGAACACTTATTGATCATGAGCTTAAATATTCATAGGTTGAGAAAGTGTGTTTAGTAGTAGCTTTCACATTTCACAAACTATGACACTATTTTCTCAATCATACAACCAAACTCATTGCAAAAGTAGATCCTCTCAAATAACTATTGTCTAGACCCATTATCATAAGAAGAATGTCAAGTTGGGTTATTTTACTTAGTTTGTTTGATATCCAGTTTGTTATTCAAAATGAAATCAAAGGACAAGATCTTACATATCAGATCACTACACCACCTCTACCAAGATCGAAAGCTCTTCATTTTGAATTTCCAAATGAAGAACTTTTGTATGTTGACACAATGCCTTCATGGACCCTATATTTTGATGGATCTTGTAATGTCCATGGATCAGGAGCTGGTATTTTACTTATCACACAGATGGTAATGTTATTCAAAATCTTTCCGCTTGGCCTTCCCCTGCACAAACAATATTATAGAATACAAATCCCTCATAGCTAGATTGAAATTGGAAATCTCATGGAATCTCAAAGAGTTAGTAGTATTTGGTGATTCCCTTCTCATTATCAAACAAGTCACAAGTGAATACCAAGTCAAAGATGACAATATCATTCCTTACAAATGCATGGTGGATAGCCTTAGAGGTTACTTTTAGTTGATCACATTTGAACAAGTTCCTTTCCTTAAAAAAAGATGTTATGTTATGTCAACTATTGGATCTTTTCTTGATTTCAAATCCCATCAATCATATACTGAGTTTCTCATTGAACATCTTCTGGTTTCGACCTATGATTTTCTTGAGTCAACCATGGTATGTGAGATAGTTGGTCCTAAAAATCCTTGGTATCATGACATTTATACTTTCATCTGTGACCACACTTATCCCAAAAACATGAACTCTCAAAATAAATGAGCCTTAACACAACGTGCTTCGTGTTATACCATACTTTCTCGATACCCTTTATCGAAGAGGATATGATGGGAATCTCTTATGATGTATCAACCAAGACAAAGTGCTCCAAACCTTAAAAGAGTTACATGTTTTTATTTGTGAAGCACATACAAATGACATGGTGTTAGCAAAGAAGATCTTATGTGTCAGTTATTATTGACCTACCATGGATTTTGATACATGAAAATTTATTAAGAAGTGTGTAGCTTTCCAAATGCATGGAAATATCATTCATGCACCTTCTCAAGCCTTACAACCAATCACTACACCTTGGACTTTCTCCTGATGGGGGCTCGATCTTATAGGAAAAATCAACCCCACCTCATTTGATGGCCACAAGTTCATTATTATTGCCACAATTATTTTACCAAGTGGGTAGAGGAAATGCCTCTCACCTATGTCATTGGTAGTAATATTTCCAAATTCATATTCAATCACCTTATTTGTTTCTTTGTCATTCCATCCTCTCTTGTTACAGATAATGGTAAGTCATTCAAAAATAAAATTGTTAAAGCCTTAGCCAAACACTTTAACATCCTCCTTCACTGATCTAACCCTTACTATCCCTAATGTAATGGACAAGTTGAAGCTTCAGTTCAAGACATTAAAATCCATCATGGAAATATTATTGATAAACATGGTATGAATAATTCACATACCCAATTATATCCTACCCTTTGGGCCTATAGTACATCCTTTCGTACCCCACAAGAACCACTCCATTCTCACTTGTATATATCTTGAAGTTATGTTACATATAGAGGTCAAGCTCCCATCACTCCATGTATCCCTTCATCATCGATCAAATAAGACTACTATCGATAGGTTCACCTTTCTAATATTGATCTCTTAGACAAAAAGTGGCTTAATGTTTTGGAACATCTCAAAGTGTATTGGATAAGGCTTTGTTGTAACTATAACAAGAACATAAAACCACAACAGTTCAAGCTTGCTAACCTTATTTTAAAATAAAATCAAAAAAATATAACCAAATATTGGGATAAGAAATGAAAATTTGAATCAAATTGTTGGGTCCTTACCTTATCACAAAATTTGGATCCGGTGCATACAAGCTCTCCACTCAAGATGGTGAAGAGCGTAAATAACCTATGAATGTGGTTCATTTGAAGAGATTTTATTCCTAATCCATACATACATATATCTTGTTCTAGGGGAATTTTAGCACATTCACTCATATAGTTCCTCCATCATGTCCATCTCATTGTTTCATCCCAAACTAATTTATGTCATTTGTTCCTTGTATTTAGGACATGTACCATCTTTTATCCTATCCATTTTTTCTCACATCCATCCCTTGGTCTTCATAATCCTTTATATGCTTGTGTATGCTTGGGTGGTTCCTGATCACTTCATTACATCTCATTGGTTGTTACCATTAGATCAAAAAATTCAAAAACATTTTAAAACATAAAAAATCCAAAAACATTTTAAAAATCTGAAAAAATCCACAAACATTCAAAAATCACAAAACTCAAAAAATCAAAATCCAAAAACATTCAAATAATCACAAAATCCTAAAAATTTACAAAACCACAAAAATCAACACATCTAAAGAACATTAAGTTTTTAACTCCTATCCTAGTTATTATTGCAACTATCTTCCAACTATTACAACAAATCATCAAACCCCTTACATGTATACTTTCTTGGGGGCAAGTCAAATCAGTCATCTCTCTTGCGTGTATCCTTGATTGGTGAAATATTGGCTCTCATTTTCTCTATAACATGCATCCTTGTTTGAGGGAAATGACACATTAAATCTCATATTACTCTTCAACAAGATCCAATAAGAGTTTCATTAGAAGTCATTTGAATCTTCTCTTCATTATGATCCAATACCCTTGCATGAATCCTTATCCTGGGGATCCAAAATTTCTTAACTATATTTGTGGTACATAATAACAACATCATTAATTTTCTTTATTTATAGTGATGTTACATTCTTGTTATTAATTTTTTGACCAATTACAAGTATTTCATTATCATCTTAGTTCCTTTATAGCCATGGTGCATAATTTTACTATGTATATTGGGTTTTTTGTACTTTTTATCTTTTGTTTTTCTTTTGACCAATTACAAGTATTTTTTTATCATTTTGGTTCATTTATAACCTTGGTGTATACATCTATTGTGTGTATTAGGTTTGTTTCACTTTTTCTCTTTTTGTTTTTTTTTGTGTGTGTTTATTTACTCACATAATGGGTTAAACATCATGATTATTTAATAATCATGTTGATAAATCTATTGTACAACAACAAAAAAGGTTTATCTAACTTTCACTATCTCGAATGGATGATCCGCAAATAGTTTTTACCCCTAGGTATTGTTTTACAAATTTTCCGAATACTCATAAATTTTATTTTAGAATCGATAAAGAGATTGTTTAACTAAAATGAGTACAATTTTGAATGTGTTTTAACCCATTGTTCTCACTTAACCTATATTATGATCAAATTTCTCTTTTAACTCCAATTTTTTTTATTGAGAAAACAATTAAAAATCATTAACCATTGATTTTATTATTCCCCAAAACTGATCACAAGTTGATTTTCAATGCATCTCAATTTGATGTAATTCATCCAAAATTGATTTTTGCACACTTTTGTTTGTTGTGGATAATGGATTCAATTTTAACTTTAATCTGATTTTTCCAATTAATTGCTTTTCTTAATCATTTGTTCATTTCATTATACTAAATTTAAATCTGATCATAAGAAGCAAAATAAACTAAAACAAAATCACCACAACTTGATAACAAAGTTCACCCAGATGGGTTACGTCTCCAGATTCACATAATCATGAATTGATCTATTAGTTTATCATCTAAAGTATACAACATACCTATTCGAAATGAATAATAGAAAATAATACCTACATTTAGAGCTTAAAAATATTTGCAAACTCGATCTCACTATCGAATATGTCTACAAGTTCACCGTGGCTCTGTAGGCTCTCCAAAGTTTTCTTTCCGTGAAATAGCATAAAAAACACATTTCCACCAAGAAATATATAACACTTCATGGAAAAATAAAGACATTAATGTCTTCATCTTGAAATTTAGAACTTTCTCCTTTTACATCAAAGTTTGAAACTGACCCTAGGTGCTTCAAAAATGGATATATTTGTAAACTAGTCTTTGTTGCCTCTACACACAGTCTTCCAAAAGTCTTCACTAAATAAAAGTGGGCTTCTTTTAGAACTCACCAAGACCCTTTTCTTGTTGACATAACTATCTTTTAGCAAATCGTGGGTCATGAGTTTGACCCCTTCCTCCTCCTTTTTTCAATTGTTTGGCTATTGTGGGAATAGTCCCACATTGTTGATTTATAGGCTATTGGGGGGTTTAAATACCCACCTATTAGTCTCGTGGCTTAAGCCACACTTTGGATTATTTTTTCTTTCCATGTATATGTGGCTAGTGCATAGTTGGAATGGCTAATGTGTTGGGTCATGTTATAAGGTGCCATGTGGGTATTTATCTCGACCAAATTATATGATTGGCGTGGAGTTTGATCCGATGTGTTTCTAATGGATAAGGTTGAGTTGTGTGGGGAATTAGCCCCGAGATGGTGAGTAGGGTACCGATTTATTAAGATGCATGGCCTAGAAATATGGTGTATTGTGATCATCTAGCCAAGTTGGGAGTTAACTCGGTCCATAACCCTCATTATAATTCAAATGCCTTGCAATGAAAATCCCACATTCATCATGCGAAGCACAATGTGACATATATATACAATATCATTACAATGGTAATATGAATAATTATTGGCAAAGACATACCCTCCATACAAAAAGTATTTCGACCTTGGCGAGGGCCCCCATCCAACAAATAGTAGGGCCCCCCCTCGATCATGAGTGTCAAAGACCAAATGTCCAAAAAAAAAATTTACTTCATACCCATTATGCCACTTATTGCAATGGGATTCATCCTCTTGGTGTATGTGCATGCATCTAATTCAATAGACATGCCCACAGTCCTTGAATTGTTCCATTTGGCTTAAGACTTTTAGTGGATGATATCTTGCACATTCAAGCTTTGTTTTTCGAGTTCTTTATATCGATGGAAAGCTCTCGAAATTATCTTTTGTGATATAATGGTTTAGGGAGATTTAGGGAACATATGAACTCAAAATTTCCTCTAGATAACTCCTCCCCAATAAGACCCTTTTGGTCTCCAAAAGGAAACTCACCTGATTGAACTGTTAATAGGTCCTTTGCATATCAAAAACACATGGAACCCATTTTATAACATGGTAAGCTTAAAATTCAATATATATATATATCCATCAAGAAGTGTATTAGTCCAAATAGACAAAATAATGCCAACACCAAAGGAGATGTTTACTAATCCATGGCCAATATCAGAATCGATATGACAACCAAAACTCCATATTCATGTGTTCATCGATCCCGCACAATTGTTAATTATGCAAAATATAACTCGCATCACATTTTTTAGTGCAATAATTATACATACTATTTGTAACCATGTTTGACAGTTACAAATATTAAAGCCTAAAATAATAGACTTATAAAATGTGCAAAAATCATGCATGGCTACAAAAGTTTGTATAATAATTACACTTACAAACAGTGCCACTTGATACATTTGCACAAATTTTAATAACAACATACTCTGAATACATGTTTTTCCAAAATATACATATTGATCAATCGACCATGCCTCATAGAAAAAATTTTACATGCTACTATCAAGTTTCAAAAAAATGATTTTTTCCAAACCCATATTCAAGAGAAAATTATCCAAGTATGATAAACCTTTCACTCGGATTTCCCCTTAGGCCACTTCATCAAAATCAAAGAAAAATACACACACACACACACACACACACACACACATGGGAAATTTTCATTTTTACAAATCAACAGAATCCAAAAATTCTTTGAAACATTTTGCATGCTATTCAACTATCATAGTTATACAAACATATAATTGAGAAATTGTTTACCCACTATTTTAATTACATTTTCCTTTTTAGGTGGTTGATTTTCTTTAGTATTTACCTAAACCACTACAGGGGTCATATTTACAATTGTTGGTTTAACATTTCTTTCCTTGTTAACAATTTTCCAATTTTGTCTAGGATGAAGTTGCCAAAATTTTCAATTTCATGACCTATTTTGTTATAGTGATTACAAAATTTCTTGTCCACATTTTTAGGAAACTTACCCAAACTGATTTTCTCTGAGCTATGTTTAGGAGAGTGATCTCTCATAATATTTTCCAACAAATATTTTTGTTTCTACAATTGGCTACATAATGGTTAGACATCCCACAAAACGATGGATAGCTATACCACATTTTTGCATATCGTTGCCAAATTTCTTAAATTGAAATAATGGATCAATATTTTTACCATTTCCTTGATGCTTATGGTAAATAAGAGGTGGAGGAATCTCAATACCTCTTCTTGGTGATTTCTTACCAGATCCATCTTCTGAGGATGATTCATTAGATGCTAATGGGGAAGAAACTTTGCACTTGATAGAAGCTTGTCTTCTTTCAACGGTTATGGATCCTTCTCTAACTTCCATTTTCCCACCATTAGTACCACAAATACCTAAAAATGAGGATGATCCTATACCTATATTGGGTTAGATATACCTTGATTGTTCTTACCAAGGACATTCCCATTAAATCCCATTTTAATTAATAATTTAGATCCAATGCCCTTTGTGTGCTTTTCAAAATCACCTAGAACATTACCTGAATCTAATTCTATATGGGAAGAGGAATCATGTGGTGCTATACTTACAATGCATTCTTCCGTCATAGTGGATGCATATGTAGTGGAAGGTACCTCTTTATTTGGTTCACCACATTGTAATACCATCAAGAGCTCATCCTTGGATTCAAGCTCTTTTTTCAATCTAGAAATTTGTTCCTCAAGGGAGAACAACTGACACCTCAGGAATGTATTTTCTTCCTGAATCTGATGATTGAATGCCTCAATCTCATCGAGATTTGCCTATTTATACATCTTTCCCATGGCTTCCTGCAACACATGTACTTCCCAAAACACTGCACACTACAAATGAAAATATCAACAAGCCCAAATCACAAAACTACACTAAAATCAAATTCAATTAAAAGAAAAAAATGAGCTAAACCAACTTTGATACCAAAAATTTGATGCCTAAAATTTTTACCCCCGGGTGTATTTTTAAAAAAGATACTTAAAATTTGATTTTAAAATTGATAAAGAGATTTTTCAACTGAAATGAATCTAATTTTGCATGTTTTTAAACCAACTATTCTTAGTTAACCTCTATTATGATCAAATTTCTCTTTTAACTCAAATTTTTCGTGATTTAGAGAAAATAATTAAAAATAACACCATTGATTTTATTCTTTCCTAAATTGATCATAAGTTGATTATCAATGCATTTCAATTTGATGTAATTAATCCAAAAATTGATTTGTGCACACTTTTTTGTCTGTTGTGGATAATGGATTCAATTTTAACTTTAATATGATTTTTCCAATTAATTTCTTTGCTTAATCATTTTTTATTTTGTTATACTAAATTTAAATTTGATCATAAAGAAAATAAAATGAAACAAAATCACAACTTGATAATGAAGTTCACCTAGATGGGCTACGTCTCCAGATTCACTTAATCATGAATCGATCTATTAGTTTATCATTTGAAGTATACAATATACATGTTCCAAATGAATAATAGACAATAATACATATGTTTAGATCTTAAAACTCACATGTCATAGAATTCATCTACAAGTTCACATGTGGCTCTACAGGCTCTCCAAAGTGTGTTTTCCATGAAATAACGTCAGAAAACACTTCCAAAAGGAAATATATAACACTTCATGGAAAAATAAATACATATTTTCTTTGTCTTGGAATTTAGAACCTTTCTTTAGTTTACACCAAAGTCTCGAAACCGACCTAGGTACTTCAAAAATGAGAGATTTGTGAACTGGTCTCTACTACCTTCTACACGGTTTGCCAAAAAGTCTTCATTTAAATAGAATTGGGCTGATTTTATAACTCTCAAGCCCCTTGACATGTTGGTAAAGATATCTTTTAGTAAATCATAGGTCACGAGTTCGACCCCCTCCATTTTGTCCATCCGTTTGGTCTTTTGTGGGAATAGTCCCACATTTTTCGTGGGATAGGTTGTTGGGGTTTAAGAATAGGCATACCTACCCTATTAACTCATGCCTTTGGAAATGATTTCACTTAATTTTTCTTACCACGTATATGTGGTTGGTGCATAGTTGGAACAACAATGTGTTTTGGGTCGTCTTATAAGGTTCCATGAGGTGTTGTCCGGCTGAGTTATATGATTGGTGTGGAGGTTTGATCCACTCTTGTTGCCAAGTGTATGATGGATATGACCAAATTTTGTGGGGAAGTTATCCTTGAGATAGAGAGAAAGTAAGGTTATGAGTTATTAGGATGTATGGCTAAGAAATATGGTGTATTATGACCAACTCTCCAAGTTAGGAGTTAAATCAATCCATAACCCTCATTATAATTCAAATGCTCTGCAATGAAACCCCACACATCTTCATTATATATATATATATATATATAATATATATATATATATATATATATATATATATATATATATATATATAATTATTACAATGGTAATATTAATGGAGGAAATGAGACCCCTCCATACAAAAAGTGTGTCGACCCCGGCCGAGGGCCTCCAATTACAAAATAACAAGGCGCACCTATTTAATCACGAGTGTTGAAGACTGACATCCAAAACTCAAATTTTTTACTTCATACCCATTATGCAACTTGTCACAATGTGATTCATCCACTTCATGTATGTGCACACATTCAAGTCAAAGAGACTGCATACCTAGTCCCTAAATTTTTCTAGTTAGCCAAAAATTTCAGTGGAAGACAGATATCTTGCACATTCGAGCTTAATTTTCCAAGTTCTTTATATCAACGAAAGATCTCAAAACAACATTTCATGCTAAAATTGTTTAGGAATGGTATGATTAACAACATTGAATCCACCAAACAAATTTGCAAGTCCTAAAAAGATTAATAGGGTGGATATCAAGGGGTTGGAAAACTAGTTTGGGATTTGGGTGCACAGTTAGAAGCAATGGAAGAGAGCAGCAGAAAATGAAGGTATTCTAGGTCTAAGGAGGAGGAGGAAGATGAAGATAAGACAGAGGTAGATTCTAAGGATGAAGAAGATGAGGAGCCTCCCTAGAAGAAGTTGAAGATGGAGACAAGCAAGAAGGTTGAGACCAAGGAGGTCAACCCCCCAACAATCGTAAGGAAAACTAAAGGAGTTATTTCGAACTTTTAGCAGATCGTGGGGAACTGTCTCTTTTTTTTTTTGTCTAGATTAGGTTTCTTTTATTAGTTGTTTTTCTGGACCTGCTCTTGTAATGGAGTTAATCTGTTTAACTCCTTGTGGTCCTATTCCTCTTTTTGATTCTCTTTTGTGTAGTCACATTGTAATCTTTTTGTACTCGGCCTCTGGGAGCCCATCCCTAGTTTTTACCCTATCTAATAAAAAAATTATTTAGGAGATTTAAGGAAAATTAAACTCAAAAATGTCCTCCAGTTTAATGGAAGCTCATGCTACAATTAAAATCCCTCCCATCATCATTATACTCCTTGAATCATCCGCCTTCTCCTTATTCTTATCAATCAGTTTCCCATTCGCTTTGTTGTGTCATCCATCCGCTTGAGGGGGAAATCCCTTAGCATAATCCATACTCATTGGGGCATCCAAATGCTTCAACATGAAATATCAAGAAGGTACCCCATGATTCTTTGTCATCCACTTATTGATCTACATGTGTCTACTATCTTTAAAATGTTATTACTTCATAATAACACTTTAAAGAGGGGAAAATGTAGACACCCTAAAAATACATACCTATTTCTAGTCATTCCTAATTATCCATATCCTTTGCATAATATGCAAAATCAGTTCTAGAATGCATTCTAGATCACTACCCTCTCACATTCCATCGAATTCAAAACATACACTCACATCCCTTAGCTAATTTAATTAGATATTTAAATAAATAAATAGCTTATTATCCACTCATCTCCAATTAACCATCCAAATCACTCAAGTTGAACTATCCGACTTTACTCAAGTTATAGTTTCCTAAAAATGTGGAAGAAAAAATATCCACGCACAACCACTTTCAAGAATAAAATAAAAACAAACTAAATATATATTTCCCTTAAATGAATATTCAAACCATCCAACTACATAGAACAAAGAAACTTTATAATTTAGGAAAATGCATTCATTTTCTTGCAACTCATTCAAACCTTGATCCATAATCCATGACCTCTCCTTTAGCTATAAATATGAGGCTCAATCCTTCACAATTCATCCTTGGAAGCTTTAAGCATTTGCAACAACACTCTACCCATTTTCCATTGGAATTTTCATACTAAAAGGCTGTCCATTCAATCACCCATTACTCGTAGCATTCTTCTTCCATTTGGAATCACATTGGAGCATCCATAATCAAACTATCCAAAGAGATCCAACAAGTGTGGTACTCCATTCCACACTTCAACTATCTCATCTAAGGTTGCAAGAAGACTCAAAGGAAGGTTTGTATTTGTTTATTATTTACTTATTTCTTCAATATTTTAAGTTTTTATTGTACATAGAACCCATGATAAATATTTTATTGATTGAAAAACAAAGTGAGTTTGAAGAAAAATGAGAAAAGATGCTCAAATCACAAATTGTTGTTGGGAGTGTGAAGGTTGTAAGAAAGTACAGATTAGAAATATAATTCATACCAAGGTGAAAATGACATGGACAATACCAAATATATAAGTTTCCCACATTAATTACATGTTTGATGACACATATGGAACAAAATTTCATTTGGAAATTAATGTGTTGACTAGGATTTAGAAGTTGACCAAACATGATATGAATTGCTTACATGTTATCGGGTCCCAAAACCCGACATAAGGGGTTCACATGCTTTTTAGGGATCAAGACTCCATCAACATGAGACATGGTTTAGAAATTTCATGTTCTCGATTATCCTTCTCCCCAAAACCTGAAGCACTATGGGTATCGGTTTGATTTGGAAAAAATTCCAACATGTGCCATGTTGAAACCTTTGCATGTTCTAATGCAAGGAAATCCTAAAATTGAAACACTATAATGTTTCAAGGTTCAAGGTTTGGAATACATTTGACATTTAGCATGTATTTTTCATGGAGTTTATAATGTCTTTGAATTTGTAAACATGACATAATCTAGTGTGTGTCAGGGTTTGGGGTTTAAGAAAGAATTATCATATGACATGCATGGTGAACAAACCTAAAAACTTAGAAAATGGACCCTTAAGGAATTTTTTTGGATTTTTTGAAAAGATGGAAAAATTCCTAAGGCCCTTATGGATGAAAATGTAGGTGGGTTATCTAAATTTATTATAAAACTCAAAATTTGGGATAACCCATTATTATTAAGGAGGGAACCTAACATGTCTATCTCATAAAGACTCGATCAAGTCTAAAAACATTCATGTATGGGGTAGATCATTTCTACCTAAATCTATAATTAGTGAGGCTCACCATAATGGGAATCTACGGGTAACTCTTTTCGTGTACTTGACCTCCCGAGGTCGTGCGAGACACCGGGGTGGGGATGGAATATGTGTGGGATATAAACAAACTAGTTAGGCAATCTAATGTCTTCGACACGCACTAATGGAATTTGTGAATCTAAGGCAAAGAAGGCCCTTCTAACTTGGAGTGGTGTGATAGATCGATCGCAAGGATGACTGCTCGAAGGCTCCAATCAATATTGAGCTATGGCATGATTCGATCTATGGGTTGTGGAATATGTGGAAAATGACCTAGGATAGTTTCATGTATATCTCCAGATAAGGTCATATGGTGGATGGTGAATACAATTGACTCTACGGACGATTCTCGGCCTAGTCCAAAATTCTCTAGCTTTGTTAGCATTTATATCTAGTAAGGACAAGTTGTTCGATGATGATGGGTGGAAGTGGAGTGGTGGAATACTAGTGTGCGTAGGCCGGTGTCTATATCTAATTGACTTATGGATTCGTTAGGTTGTGGGATTTGTGGATCTCAACCGTAGACTCTTGGTTGTTGCGGTCCTCTTTATGGTCATGTATGAAATCAAGTCCTAATCCCTAGTATCCGAGTAATCATACGCTTTCTCGGCTTACTATGTTTAGACTTAATAAGCTACGTGATTTTCTCGGAATACCTCACGAGGCGTTCATGTGCGAACTGGATTCTTAAACTAGTATCTATGTGCGTGAGAAGTGTCTCCTGCATCTGGTTTGTGGGACCAAAGGATCATAACCAAAGGTTTGTTCTCTTCGAACCCTTCTACGAGTCATGTGAATGTTTGCCTAGGGTAATCTGTAGTTCGGTTGATTTGACCAAAACGTGTGTGCTTGGTCGTCTTCTATATTTAATCCTCTCAACGAGAAGCTGATCAGTTGTAAATCTGTTGTTGTTTGGAAGACTTGTATTCTAAGGTTCAAGTCTATGTCAACTATTGCTGTGATGAGGTTTGGTTGAGGCACGATTGGCTCAAATACGTATTCCCTGGGCTCCCTAGGTCCCGTGATTGTCATACAAAACAAAATGTAAATCTAACTGTAACAAAGTAAATTTAAACTACGTGGAATAAATCTAAAACATATATAACTTCTATTTTTCTGAGAAACCTTTTAAGAATTTAAGAAAAGTAGCTATTTAAACGTATCTAGAAATAACAACTAAATAACAATTTAAAACAAACAAAATAACCGAGTGTAGTTATTTGCTGTGTAATTTGTAGATTTATTCTAAACAAATAAAATAGCTCATCTAATCTATCTGCAAGATTCTCGATCCTACCTCAGAAGTGAGGAGTGAATCATAGTTTCTCAGAAACTATCAATCCTCATAGCTTCCCTGGCAATATCGAGAATAGAATTTACTGAAATGAAGTAATTATCTACTCTATTTGATATGATTCTAACTAGAACTTTGAAAGCTAGAACCTGGATTCCATGAGAAGTGGCGAATCCGATGGTGTGTGTGATCTTGTCCCCTCAGTGTGATCTCCTCGTTCTTTCGTATTCACGTGAATCCAGAAAAGTGTGTAATGCTAGCATCAACAGAAGTAGATATTGGGACAAAGGCAGCTCAGAATGCAGACTGAATATAATGCGAGTAGGAGAGGGATAGCGCAAGAGTACAGAGCTTGGCTTATGCAATTCCTAGCGGGATTTACTGCGAGTCATGCAACATAAAGCGTCCAGAACCTGAAACTATCCTGTTTGAAGAGAAAAACCTGCAACTTTAATGGCTTCCTAAGCTATTCTACTCCAATGGATTGGGTGAAATAACAGTACTGCCTGCACAAGATGGGTATGTGGCTTACCAACAGCTGAACAATGCTAACTAAGCATGCAAGGAATTAAAACTATGGCTTCTAAACAGAATAAAAGACTGAACTATGAAAATCAGAGCATGAAAGTGAATGAGGGGCAGACCATTTGCTTGTGCACAAACCATTTATTTATAGCTTTTCATTCACCCAAAGATCAAAACCAAACTGAACTCTAAAACAATAAACAATGGCCAAACACTATTCCAGGGGACCAAAAACATAAATGCAAGCCTAAGTCGGCAAGGAAAGCTGGTGAAACGTTGATTTTTACGTGAGTCACGTTAAAACGCTTTCTGGAAAATGCGTAAAGGACCACCACTCTGAGCAGGGCGGCGGTTACAGGACCGCCGCCCTGATCAGGGGGGCGGTCACGAGACCGCCGCCCATGCAGGGCGGCGGTTTCATCACTGAAGAGCAAAAGGCCAAGAAAAGAGAGGAAAAAGGAAAAACAAAGGACGCGGGGGCTAAGCGGGGCATGCGGGATGTTAACGCACACTCGGAGAGCTTTTCGGATCCGAACACCTTGCGAGGAGACCTGTATCATCATTGGGGCACTTGTTACACTTTATTCGGCAGTACAGTACCTTACAATTTTGGGTACGTACATATTGCCCCCTCGGAGAAGCGTTTTAGCCATGAAGAGGCGTAAAACGGTGGGTCCGAGTATGGCAGTCCCGAAATGGGAAGTTAGAAGTTATACCTGACACGTCCGTGTGTTGAAATGACGCCATCCAAAATTCCGCTACCTGCAAAATGAAAAGAGAACTCAAGTGCAGATAGACACAATAGTTGAAAAATAAACACTAAGAATAACAGGGAATGAGAACGTACCATTTGTGCGGGGATAGGAACTTACCTCCATCAGCGCTCCAAACCTGTGAAAAAGTTCATTTTAAAACGAAAGCAGTGCTATATATATGAAAGTGGGCCCATTTTCCTATTCATTTGCGTGAGTCGATTTGATTGATTTTGAGCTCTGGGACCCACGGTGACGGTTTCTTGCGTGAGTAGAGTCGAAACGTTCGCAGCGAGATCGTGATCATGCCTCCACGTGCGGAACACCGACCTCAGCGATCACAGGTTAGTTTTCTTCAGTTTATTGTTTTTCCCCCCTTAATTTTGAAATGCTAAATTCTCTGCAATGGGGGGTATTTTTGAAAATGCTAGTGTTAACAGGTCCACCTAGGGGGGGCGCCTACTGGGTAGGTTCTATTTTTAGGTTAAAAGGCCATTTTTGCACTTTTTAGGCCTTTTTAGGTTAAAAACCCGCGTGGGTTTTCGGACCACGACCGCCGCCCTAGCCAGGGCGGTGGTTACATGACCGCCAGCCCTGTTCAGGGTGGCGGTTACACGACCACCGCCTTTAAGGCGGTGGTTACAAAACCGCCTCCCTGCTCAGGGCGGCGGTTTTGCACAGAATGCAAAAAGAACTTGTTTTTGAGATTGTGTTTGTATTTTTAGCATTTCTACGTGTTTTTATGACTTTCTCAGTATTTTCGGATACTAACTTACTTTGTTTTGTGTGTTTTTGGGTGTATGCAGGCGAGAGAGGAGTACATCCGATGGAGCAGAGAGAGAGAGTGTGATTGGCTCTCAGGGGTATTAGATGCCCTCTCACAGGATGAGGAGGACACACTTCAGAGGGCTGGTATATTGCGCATATCGCGCGTGCCCCATGTTGCACCATCTAGTCACATCCTTTGTGACTTATTTTCTTACTGGGATGCAGATCGGAACACCTTCCGATTGCCAGGGGTCCGTGGCGAGTGGACCATTACATTGGAGGACGTCTACCGCATTCTGGGGGTCCCGATCATCGGGAGGCGACTCACTTTGGAGACAGCAGGCTCACGGGCACAGATTGCACAGTGGGCGACTTATATGGGAGATGCAGCCATCTCCACGGGGTCGAAGAAGGGGGTGAGAGTTTGATCCATTCCTTCTTTGCCCATCCCCATATTTTGACAGGCCATCATGGGGATCCTTGCCTCGAGATTGATCGGGGACAAGGGAGGGGACACATTGTTATATCTACTGTTGGGCCCCCATTATTACACAGATAGAGGGCACGGCCGGATATACGCTTGGGGTACAGACATTCTTGGGACCACCTACCATGATCTATATAGGGTGGTCCGTTTACAGGGGCAGTCATTGAGCCACCCGACTCTAGTCATGAGTTGGGTTTATGAGCATTTCATCCCTTATGGCAGGGGTGTGGAGGTGGCAGATCCTGGAGCTGTTAGGGCAGCGAGATGGACAGACATGTCGGTGCTTAGAGCACCTCATCAGCCAGTTGCCTCCCTGACTACTGCCGACATGGAGGCGACACCATATCAGACCATGGCGGGCATATGGGGCGAGGAGACTCTTACTTTGATCTCCTGCTCCACCACAGGGCAGCTCATTGATAGAGTGGGACGAGTGGAGGTGCACCCCTTTGGTGAGTTCCTCGGCATTTTGGCTACCATATACGGGTATGCTTCCCCAGTGGCGCCAGTTTACAGATCAGTTCGCGAGGCCAGAGGGGGGCCTAGAGGCCGAGGTTGGACAGTGATTACTCCTGGCATTCCTATTGCAGCCAGGAGGATAGTTCGTGCTAGAGGGAGAGCCGGTGCGCCTCGGGCACCTTTGCTTCAGATTGTTGGGTCCTGCTCATAGCAGCGATGACCTATTGATATTGACTCGAGTCGAGGAGTTCACAGAGGGAGGAACAGAGGAGGAGACCGATGACAGTGATCCTGAGTGGCATGACACTCAGGATATCATGCAGGCAGAGAGGGCTGAGCAGAGCGCAGAGAGGGATACTCTAGTTTCAGAGGAGCCCCTCTCCCAGGGCCATGGTGGAGAGGATGAGTCCGTTGCGGGGTGACATGTTGCTCCTGCAGGAGCAGCCCCTCAGTCGGCAGCGGCATCCGTGGCAGGTGCCGGCCCCAGTGACCCATCCTGGAGGCCTGGTGATCCGAGTAAGTTACCCTTTCTTCCCTTTAATGTTTGCTTGTAGGCTCTCCTTAGTTGCAATCTTGTATTCCTAATTTCGTGCTTGGTTTCTAACTTGTTTTCTCCTTTGTTTGCAGAGACTGTTGATGAGTGGCGGGATTTGATCCGCAGGGTATGTACCGATTCCCTGATGATCCCCATGGATAGGACGCGTGCAGAGCTGTCCGTAGATGTTGGGGAGCCTTCAGCAGCCGGTAGGCATACCGATGTTTTTGCTCCAGTCTGGCATGTGGCCAGGATGGTATCGACCCTTCGCACCGAGCTAGCGGGCTATAGGACGGCTGAGCGTCTTATGAGGAGCCGTTCTCGTGGTGAGACCGTGGCTGCTCCTCGGGATCCTGAGCCCTCCGTACATTCAGAGCGCCGGCGTAGGAGTCCTAGGCGTGGGCGTGCACCTTCGGAGGGGTCGCGTAGGGATTGAGAGGCCACTTGGCTCTCGTGTATTTTGTATTATATATTCTTTGTATATCCGGGCTCTTTGAGCGTTTTGACCATGCTTAGTGCATGATGGCATTGTATATAAACTTTGATCATTTATATATATGCATTCGTTTTGGATCAAAATCTTGGCACTCATGGTTTCCTTTCTATTTCCAGTTTCTTTGTGTATACTACGATGTATGTTTATATGCTTTTTAGAATGTATGCAATGGAGAACAAATGATGCAAATGTTTGTTTCCTTTTGTGTATTTCATGATGTTGATATATGTAGATATAATGTGATTTTGAATCTTAGCTTCCGTAAGCAATTTTTGATATCTCATGTTTGTTTTGCAAAGTGATGAATATAACTAGTATGATGAACAGATTAACTTGCCCCTCTCCTAACTCCACGCAACTAGTAAGATGCGAGGGCTCATCACCGAGAGCTAGAAAGGGCACAAGTTATGAGGTGTAGCTGAAATGATAGTGATGAAAGATAGACAAAGCTTTAGTGGAACCAAATTGGAAGCTACAAGCTTACTCTACCCGAGTGACTTCATAGTTTAGAATGCAACTTACTTTGCGGTTTATCTAGACTTAGATCCGTAGATGGCCACATAGTAGACAAAATCTGGTTTTTAGGATTTTAACTCTCTTGGAATTTTGAACATCTGATTCATTTGTTTTTGACTCAAAGTTTCAAAGTTTTGAATTGTTTTCATATGATCATTTGCATTTATTTGTCAAGAGGACCCCCTACACTTTGCCCCATGCTACTAGTAAGAAGCGTGGGTTTATCACCGTGGGCAAGGTATAGGCGAGTAAGGGCATTTCCATCCCTTCCCAACCCTACGTCACTAGTAAGAGACGCAAGCTCATCACCGAAGGTTGGTGGGGCAAGGAAATGTGTAAAATTAAAATTTTCTGTTTAATCACTTTTTGACTTGTTTATTTGAGTAAAATGTCAGTATGCGTTTATTTCCAAAGAGATATACATATGGGATAGATGTGACACCATGAAGCTTCTAGAACAGACCATAGGTAAGACACCTGCCCTAAGAAGAAATCAAAGCGAGAATAAACTTGCAGATCTTGGTATGGTTACCGTTAAGACTTTGTCATTTCTGATTTTATTTGATAAAAGATTCTGAGATAATTTGATGATATCATGAAAATGGAGAGGTATGATTAAAGAGTTTATGCCAACAACATCATGAGTTTGCTATGAATTGCTTTGAGAATAGATTCCTTGATCACCATTTATGTAAGAAACAGGTGGACAAAATGATCTTAATCTATATGAAGATGCAATGTAAATATATATAAGTAGTCTTTAGCTGCTTTATGCGTAGAACCGCTTGAGGTGAAGGGAATTGATTGTTTCGCCAAATTCCTCACCTTCTAGCGTACATAAGAGGTATGCACCATTTCCATAGTCCTTCATGACTCGGTATGGGCCCAACCATTTGGGCGGAATTTCCTTCCTTCGCGGTCTTCTTGTCGATCCAGCTGTGTCTAGTCTTAGAACTAGATCCCCTTCGTATATGTCGCGTTCATAGACCTTCTTGTTGTACTGCCGGCACATCCGGTCAGCATAGATTCTATGTCGTTGTTCACATCTAACCTAGTTTCATCTAGGCTTTCTAGTTGAGAAAGACGTGCTTCTCTGTAAGCGTCTTCATCCAGAATCCCTTGTAATGAAATGCGGAGACTGGGTATTTCAACCTCGAGTGGGAGGACTGCCTCTGCCCGAACACTAGTGAGAAAGGAGTTGCTCCCGTTGGTGTTTTTATCGAGGTTCGGTGGGCCCACAAGGCCGGATATAACTTCAAATGCCAATCTCGTTTGTTTTCTTTCACAGTTTTAAGAAGAATGGCTTTCAGTGTCTTGTTTGTCGCTTCAGCCTGTCCGTTGGCTTGAGGGTAATACAAGGAAGCCGTATGATGGCTTATCTTAAATTTGTTGCATAGTTCATGAACCTCTTCATTCTTAAAAGAAGTTCCATTATCGGAGATAATGATTTGCGGGATACCGTATCTGCAAATGATTTGGTTTAAAATGAACTTGGCGATTACAGAACCAGGTACAGTAGTAAGAGGCATAGCCTCTACCCATTTGGTGAAATATTCAGTGGCCGTGATTATAAAATTGTGGCCATCATTGTAGCGAGGAGAGAATTTCCCTATCAAATCTAGGCCCCATGTAGAAAAGGGCCATGGAGTAGCGATTGGTTGCAGAGCTTGTGCCGGCATGTGGATCTCATGGGAGAATTCTTGGCACTTATGACACCTGCGTACAAACTCTATTGCATCATGTTCTAGAGTGGGCCAGAAATAGCCCATTCGATGTATTTTTGAGTGGTGGCATGGCCCCGAAGTGGCCTCCACATATTCCTTTGTGGGATTCATAGAGAATCTTCTTGGATTCTTACGTGTCGACACATCTTAGGAGCATTCCATCGAATGCTTTTCGATAGAGCACTTGCTCTATAATGGCGTACTTAGCTACGATAATACGTAACCTACCTTCTTTGTTGCGGTGTAGCTCATACAGGTATGTATGGTCCATGATATAATTAATGATATCGGTGTACCGGGGACACTCGAGAGATAGAAGGTCGGGTTTCGATGTAGTATACGCACTCATCTGGAAAATCTAAATCTACTAGATCGCCTCCATCTAATGGGTTATCTAACTAACCGATCCATGATGATTTGTCCCTTAGCGACTTCGATTTACAAAGCGTTAATTTGAATTCTCCCATTAAGGTTATAAAACGTCCAGCCTTTTTAGACAATGACCCTTGTGTGAGGAAAGTTCGTAAGTGGTCCATTTTTACCATGACCCTCGTTTCTTGATTCAGCATATAGTGTCTTAAGCGTTTAGTAGCAAAGACTATGGCAAGGCATTCTCGTTGCACTTTGTGTATAACATGTTTCATAGTCAAGTAACGTTCGACTAATGAAATAAATCATACGTTCTCTTTTGTCATCGTCCTCTTGGGCCAACATACAAGCTAATGAGACATTGGTAGCTCGTGAATATAGAATTAATGGGTGATCTAGCTTAGGTGGCATTAGCGTAGGTGGTGACAATAGGAAACGCTTAACTGCATCAAAGGCTTCATTGCAGTCTTTGGTCAATCAATGCTATAGTCTTTCTTGAGTAAATTGTTGATTGGATGAACGGCGAAGCTCAAGTCTAGGATGAATCTTCGTATTGCACCCAGCTTTCCGAGAAATGACCTGATTCCAGATTCATTCGAAGGTGGGACCATTTCGAGGACAGCCTGAATTTTGGTTGGATCAACATCTATCCCTCGTGACGATATGATGTAACCTAGGAGCTTTCCTCCTGTTACGCCAAAGACGCATTTTTCTGGATTTAGTGTGACTCCGTATTCTATTAGGCATGAAAGAATGACGCGGAGTATTTACGGATGGTCCATGGCTTCTTGGCCTTAGCAACAAGTCATTACGTAGGATTCCACGATTTTATGAATTAAATCATGGAATATATATGTCATAGCCCGCTGGTACGTAGCACCGGCGTTCTTGAGACCGAATGGCATAACAACGTAGCAATAGGTTCCCCAAGGAGTTATAAATGTAGTTTTAGCTTGATCTTGCTCAGATATTTTGATTTGATTGTATCCCGAGAATCCATCCATGAGAGACAAAAGTTCAAATCCAGTTGTTGCATCAACAATGACATCGATAGATGGTAACGGGAAGTCATCCTTAGGACATGCTTTGTTGATGTCTCGGAAATCTATGCAGATGCGTATCTTTCCATTCTTCTTGAGAACGGGAACGATGTTCGATACCCATTGGGAGTAGTCGACTGGCTTGATAAATCCTACTTGGAGGAGTTTTATTACTTCCTCCTTTACCATGAGAGCTACCTTGGGCTTCATGGGTCTTGATTTTTGTTTAACTGGCTTTGCATCTGATTTAGTGACGAGGTTGTGCACCGCATGATGTGGGGTGCGACTCCTGTCATCTCCTTATAATTAAATGCAAATGCCTTTGATGTTCTTTGAGGATCCGAGTGTGTATCTCTACTTCTTCTGGGGTTAAGGATGATCCTAATTTCAAGATTTTTGGTTCGTCATCTGTCCCGATGTTGACATCGATTGTTTCCTCAATTAAAGAGGCGTTACCCTCTTCAAACTCAGGTGGTGCTGGAGGCAAATCCAAATCATCCCCATTTTCTACTGCGTATATGCTAGGTTCCATTTGTGAGGGGAGATCCATCATGGGATTTCCGAAATAGGAAGACGAATGTGGAATCAAGGACAAATCTAGCATATGATAGGAGAGATGTAGTGCTGCATAGGTGTTTAAGTAATCCAAAGTGGCCATGTCACTATCAACATGGTCTAGGATGGTAGATTCACTTCCGCTTGAAAGGGGATTTGTCATTGTTTTTATCAATGATTCATCACGAATGGACACAGTGAAATGGGTATCTTCTAACTCATTGCTTGGAGTAAAGCGTGATCTTTGAAGTTCTTTATTGAATCGCGAGAAGATTTTTCTCTCGCGGGATTGCTTCAATGGATATGAAGTTAAACGCCTTGCTTAAATCTAATACGGCTTCTTTGTAAAGCTGCAAGTGTTCGGCTTTGGTTTCGTATACTTCAGAAACCTGGTTTGTCACTAATTGCGAGTCTCCTAAGACTCTGATGTTATCAATACCAATTCTTTTGGCTAAGGTGAGGCCAAGGAGGAGGGCTTCGTACTCAGCGCCGTTGTTTGTGCATTCAAAATTTAGCTTAAAGGCAAATGGTAGGACTTTCTCTTCGGGTGAAGTAAGAATTATACCTGCCCCCGCTCCATAATGGCATTTAGCTCCATCGAAATGGAGAGTCCAATACTTAGCCGGGAGTATAGATGTTGGGGTATCTGCTGCATTTGTGCACTCCACTTCTACCATGCAGAGATCCTCTGATGGAAGGGAACCAACACCTAGTGAATATCCTATGCCTACTGAATCAAATGGTAAGAACATTGGTAAATCTTGTTCTATTAACTCAACGATTTTTGCAGTAGTCCCTAATGACACCATTTCTTTAGCCTTATCTTTGGGGGTTGGGGTTGTTTTGGCTATGCTGATAGTTTCAAGATCCGTTGTAGGTACCAACTTCTCCTCTGGTTTTGGGTCAGTGGGTTTATTAAGTTGGTTTGTTGGAAGTTCAAATTCCGAGTGCACACCTGGTCTTTTCTTTAAGTCAGCTAGGTGTATATCGAAAGGTTTTGGATCACCTTTGGCTACAAATACCTTTCCTAGATGCAGGAATCTTACTTCTTGGAATAAAGTAGAAGGGATTGCCTTCATTCGGTGTATCCATGGTCGGCCGAGGATCATATTATAATTAGTTTCCCGATCTATAATATAAAACTCAGTCAGGATTGTTTTGGGTCCTAAGGTGACCGGTAGTATTATAGTTCCTATCGAAGTGGCTTTAAGGCTATCATAGCCTCTCAATGTATTTCGAGTGGTGGAACAGTTTGTTTCCCCATATCCTAGTTTTTGGAGGAAAGAGAAGGGGACTATGTTAACTGCGGCCCCATCGTCAACCATTGCCCATTTTACGTAGTTATTATAAACCCATACTTGTAAGTGTAAGGTTGGATCACCTCGGCGTGCAATCTCAGCATCTGTAGGCATTTTACTTATTTTGAATATAAATTCGACATCCTTGTCCGGCTGCCCCGGAGGGTGGATATCAAAATCTACGTGATTTACTTGTGTTTCAGGAGGTGGAGTGATGTTAATTAGATGACCTAAACCTAATGCTTCTAAAAGAGCAGCTCTGTGAGTAGGAGAGTTCTTTAGTAAGTCCAAAAATGAAATGTGTGAGAAGGTTTTTGTTAGGTCATTAATTAAATCATAGGCACCTACGGGTTTTTCTACTATTTGTTGACTCTTATCTGTTTCTGGCAGATGACTTGGGCTTGGTTGAGAGAAATACTCTCGTGTTCTTGTTATAGCTTCGATAGGTAGTTCAGCGTCTAATTCTACCAAACCGACTATCTTGGGTCTCGGTTGATTTCCTAATTGTGGTGCAACTGATGGATTTAGTGAAGTCGAGGCTTCATGATCATTGTTTCCCGTCATTGCACCCTTGTTCGTCCCAGTTAGATTTAGTCTGTTATTATCATGATTTGGGAGTGGATCGTTAAAGATCTTGAGGGGAGCATTCTGAGGGGAAACTGCCCCTGCGAGCGTGTTTGGTGGTGGTGACACGGGATCTGCCAAAAACAAATCTGTGAAGAACTGTCTTTGTTCTTCTGGAAAACGTTGCATGAATTTGTTGTAGTCACGGCACGTTCTAGTATCGTGACCTCGAATCTTGTGGAAACCACAATATGAATTGGGATTGTAATTCCTGTTTTGTTGGTTTGGTGTATATTGTGGCCTAAAATTCTGATCAAACTGTTGCCTATTAGGATTAAAGTTTTGCATTTGTTGTTTTTGGTTTTGATAACCAAATGAGTTTTGGCTTGGCCCTTGTATGGGATTTCACCGTTGTTGTTGTTGTTGTGGATGGTTAAAATCCACTGTATTGATTGTCGGGGTGAAGTTGTTGTTTCGTTGGTTGTTTGTTTGTGATGGAGTATTGACAACATTTACCTTCTTGGGCTGGTCGGTTACTCCATCCGTTGTTACACCCCGATTTTTGTTAAGGATTTTAGGTCCTTGATTGACGTTTGTGGTAGTGGGATAATTTGTAGTGTTCTGATTGGGGGTGATTAACCTCCCGTTTGCTCCATATGTTTTACGGCCACTATCTATCATTGCTTGATCTATTCGAAGAGCGCTCTCGAGTACTTCATCGTAAGTTTTAGTGGGAACTTTGGACTTCTTCCTTCACCTCTTTCTTTGAGAGAATGAAGGAATAAATCACATAGTTCCATTGATCCATATTTGGAGCACACTTTGAAGAATAAAGAACTGTACGCCACCTTTGGATGAAATGGGCGACAGATTCGTTGTGTTCTTGTTTGATGTGTAAGAATTCCCTGATTCCTGTTCTTAACAATTTGTTCATGTCGAATGCCTTAATGAACTCTGATACGAGTTGTTTAAATGAATGGATGGAAGCCTCAGGTATTCTATAATACCAGTCGAGAGCAATGCCTTCAAGGTTTTGGGAATATTTTAGCAACAACCCCATCCCAAGGGAGTAGTTCGCGTATGGCTGTAGCGTAAGCTTTGATATGCGCATTTGGATCTCCCTCACCTTTGTACTTGGGTAAATCGGGAAGAGGTCTTGGAAGCATGACGCTTCGTATGGTGAAGTCTAAGGGCTCTTTCAAATATTCTGAATAAGTCCCTATCGCATAGGTTTCGACCATTGATGGTGGTTGCTGAGGGAGTGGTGGTGGGATGGGTTGTTGATACGGCGCAGCGTATGCGTTAGCAGGGGCATAGGGAAGTCCCTGCATTTGAGAAAACATGCTGGGAGAGGAGAACATATCTCCTTGTGGTGATTTGGAGTACATGTTTAAGTATGGGGTATTGTCTAGTAATGGATTGTTTGATACTAGGCCGGGAGGAAAGGTGTTAGAGATGATGGGCCTTGTTGGCGTTTGTTGTGAATGCGAGGAGGCATGCCTAACGTGCCTACTCTGTGAGGAGATCTACTTGGCTAGGGTGGTATGGAGGATTGGAACTTCCTGCTTGCATGGCGAGAATTTTGACTTGCTTGAGCAAGTTCTAACCCTCTCACTTTTTCTACTAACGTTGAAATGACTTCATTTGGTGAAGTCACGGTGCTTTGCCTTAGCGGCGTTTGTTGTATACCACTGTGTTGTATAGGCATGTGATATCCTGCTATGGTGATCGCTATCTTGCCAAGTTTCTCGAGAGTATTTCCTATATGTAGTGGCATAGAGGTATTTTCTTGAAAAGAGACCTCGGGTTGTATTTGTAAACCTCCTATAGGTGGGTAGATACCCCGGGAGCGTTGTTCACTCTAGGATAACGTATTATTGTTCATCATCTAAGACCGAGGTATGGGTCGATTGCCTACTAATTTGTGGTCTAAGTAGCATCGAGGAGATGAACAGATTCTCGGTAAAGCGTCATATTATTTGAGCACTGAAAGGCTCTATTTTGTTGCGTTCGAGGGTTTGATCTAACTCCTCGGTTTGAAAAGATGAATTATATCGATTCTTGGAGTTTGTGTTGACAGCTGATTAGTTGAGTAGTTGTCCCCCATGCGAGAGTGAGGGTGATGATTGCCTATTTTTTGGGCGTAGTATGCCTCAAGACCAAGAGGGTCTGCCATATGCATCGAATCCGACATATTCGGGGGGTATATGAATACCCATGAGAATAATGGGAAGGAGCGAAGGTGATTTGGATGCTAGATAAGATGAAACTAAACTTTCAAAGAAAAGGTGATCTTATGACTCAGAATTAGAAAGTAGGAAGTTCATACGTTAGGTTCACTAATTTTTTTGTTTCACGTCGGGTTCACCAATTTTGTATGTCGGAAAAGTGACAAGAGCGTGGGAATCTACAGGTAACTCTTCCGCGTACCCGACCTCCCGAGGTCGTGCCGAGACAGCCGGTGGGGATGGAATATGCGTGGGATGCAAATGAACTAGTTAGGCAATCTAATGTCTTCGACACGCACTAATGGAATTTGTGAATCTAAGGCAAAGAAGGCCCTTCTAACTTGGAGTGGTGTGATAGATCGATCAGCAAGGATGACTGCTCGAAGGCTCCAATCAATATCGAGTTCTGGCGTGATTCGATCTATGGGTTGTGGAATACGTGGAAAATGACCTGGGATAGTTTCGTGTATATCTCCAGATAAGGTCATATGGTGGGTAATGAATACAATCGACTCTACGGATGATTCTCTGGCCTAGTCTAGAATTCTCTAGCTTTGTTAGCCGCTATATCTAGTAAGGATAGTTGTTCGATGATGATGGGTGGAAGTGGAGTGGACTGGAATACTAGTGTGCGTAGGCCAGTGTCTATATCTGATTGACTTATGGATTCGTTAGGTTGCGGGATTTGTGGATCACAACCGTAGACTCTTGGTTGTTGCGGTCTGCTTATGGTCATGTACGAAATCAAGTCCTAATCCCTAGTATCCAGTAATCATACGCTTTCTCAGCTTCTATGTTTAGACTTAATAACTGTGTGATTTTCTCGGAATACCTCACAGGCGTTCGTGCAATCTGGATTCTTAAACTAGTATCTATGTCTGTGAGAGTGTCTCCTGCATCTGGCTGTGGGACCAAAGGATCACAACCAAAGGTTTGTTCTCTTTCGAACCCTTCTACAGTCATGTGAATGTTTGCCTAGGGTAATCTGTAGTTCGGTTGATTTGACCAAAACGTGTGTGCTTGGTCGTCTTCTATATTTAATCCTCTCACCGAGGTGATCGATTGTAAATCTATTGTTGTTTGGAAGACTTGTATTCTAAGGTTACAGTCTATGTCAACTATTCTTTGTGTGTGAGGTTGGGTTGAGGCACGATTGGCTCAAATACGTATTCCTGGGCTCCTAGGTCCGTGATTGTCATACAAAACAAAATGTAAATCTAAGCATGTAACAAAGTAAATTTAAACTACGTGGAATAAATCTAAAACATATATAACTTCTATTTTATGAGAAACCTTTTAAGAATTTAAGAAAAGTAGCTATTTAAACGTATCTAGAAATAACAACTAAATAACAATTTAAAACAAACAAAATAACCGAGTGTAGTTATTTGCCTGTGCAATTTGTAGATTTATTCTAAACAAATAAAATAGCTCATCTAATCTATCTGCAAGATTCTCGATCCTACCTCAGAAGTGAGGAGTGAATCATAGTTTCTCAGAAACTATCAATCCTCACAGCTTCCCTGGCAATATCGAGAATAGAATTTACTGAAATGAAGTAATTATCTACTCTATTTGATATGATTCTAACTAGAACTTTGAAAGCTAGAACCTGGATTCCGCAGAACAGTGGCGAATCCGATGGTGTGTGTGATCTTGTCCCCTCAGTGTGATCTCCTCGTTCTTTCGTATTCACGTGAATCCAGAAAAGCGTGTAATGCTAGCATCAACAGAAGTAGATATTGGGACAAAGGCAGCTCAGAATGCAGACTGAATATAATGCGAGTAGGAGAGGGATAGCGCAAGAGTACAGAGCTTGGCTTATGTAATTCCTAGCGGGATTTACTGTGAGTCATGCAACATAAAGCGTCCGAACACTGAAACTATCTGTTTGAAGAGAAAACCTGCAACTTTAATGGCTTCTAAGCTATTCTACTCGATGGATTGGGTGAAATAACGATCTTGCTGCACAAGATGGGTATGTGGCTTACCAACGGTGAACAATGCTAACTAAGCATGCGAGGAATTAAAACTATGGCTTCTAAATAGGAATAAAAAGTGAACTATGAAAATCAGAGCATGAAAGTGAATGAGGGGCAGACCATTTGCTTGTGCACAAACCATTTATTTATAGCTTTTCATTCACCCAAAGATCAAAACCAAACTGAACTCTAAAACAATAAACAATGGCCAAACACTATTCCAGGGGACCAAAAACATAAATGCAAGCCTAAGTCGGCAAGGAAAGCTGGTGAAACGTTGATTTTTACGTGAGTCGCGTTAAAACGCTTTCTGGAAAATGCGTAAAGGACCGCCGCTGAGTAGGGTAGAGGTGGCGATTCTGAGGCCACGCCCTGATCGGGGCGGCGGTCCGAGACCACCGCCCATGCGGGCGGCGGTTTAAATCCTTGAAGAGCAAAAGGCCAAGAAAAGAGAGGAAAAAGGAAAAACAAAGGATGCGGGGGCTAAGCGGGGCATGCGGGATGTTAACGCACACTCGGAGAGATTTTTCGGATCCCGAACACCTTGCGAGGAGACCTGTATCATCATTGGGGCACTTGTTACACTATACATCGAGACTACCTCTCGTGGGTATGTATGATGCCAGACACACCTACAATCACCCAAAAAATAAAATCAGTTAGTCATTTTCCTAAATCAAACATAAATAATATAGTTATGTGAAAACACACTCAAATGTGCATAAACTAAAAAAGTGCACATGTTACAAATTTATGTATAGGTGTTATGAAATCGCAAGTACTTGACGAGTTATTTATGTGCTAAATAGATAGTGAAGATGTCACTTTGAAAATATGGGTGCACACGGTGATCAAAAATTGCATGCACTAAAATTTCATGCACATGTGCTACATTTTTATTGCATATACTATTTGAGCAAACATAGGTACTAAAATCCCAAAATTAAGAGTAGTGTTTCTTCCTACCTAAATTTTAGGCCTCAATAAATGCATCAAAAATTAATGCATCACTTACTGAAAGGGTCCATGTGTCTTTAGTATCTTGTACTCTCAAACTCTCTCCTTACAATGGATATAGGGTGGAATGTTCACCATAGTATCCTATTCTTATATCTCACAACCAAACTCAAAGGTCTCACGAATTCTTATTACAGGAGGATGAAAATTAATTATTTTCACACCTCCCCTTGTACTTTAATATGACCCCTTTGTGATGGTTTTCTATCATTCTCGATCACGTTTCTACCATTGCGACCACTTCTTCACATTTCAAGAGCCCATTTTCTTCTTCTATCATCGAGTCTCTCGAGGGGGCATCCCTTATCAAAAACTATTTTTTTCTATATTCATCAAAATAAATTGTCTTTTTTTACTTTCTTTGAAATGGCATCACTTTTGAAATACCCTCTAAAAGAGAGGGAAATGCAAACATCCCAAATCTACCACATTAATTTCACTCTTAAAATGCAAAAATCATACTAACACCCATTTTCATTTATTAATTAATGAAATTAATTAATTAATTAATTAAAATACCCTTCTTCACATCTAATTCTCGATCACATCCCATTGAGAATTAATCCTAATTAATTACTCATAATCCTTATTAACAAATCTCTAATTATACATCTCCATTATCCCACATTCATCAAGATCAACCAATATCCATGTAACTGAAATCTATATAAGAAACCCCAAAGACACCTCCACACCTTACGTCATGTTGTAATAATATTCTTAGAAAAATAAGTTGGTTGAGAAACCCTTGATATAATATCTTACTAAAATTGGATTCATTTTTTATTTGGGAGAATTTTAATTTCAAATCCCTCATTATAAACCCTAATATCAAATCATCGAATGAACATCCACAAATCGGAAGTGCATTAAATCAATGAAGGGAGGTTTGAATTTTATTTATTTATGCATGTTTTAATAGTTTTTCTTTTATTTTCTTCATCCTGATTTCTTTGTATTAGTTGTAGATTGGGATCTACTTAGTGTTAATTCCTAGTTTTATATCTACACTAGTGCATGCATATGGAAAGAAACAACATTTTACATAACATTAAAAATATAACGTTAGAATTTTCTAAAATATTATAGGAAACTCCATTTTCTAAAAATTTGGTTTCAAAATACCAATATACACATCAATCATCATTTCCAACTTTACTTTCCCTCAATCTTGCTAGTGTTATTTTTACTTTAAAATTATTGTTAATCGAAGCTTTTCACTAAATTATATATTTTTATTGCTTGACCATGGTATAAAGAGGTAACATTGGCCCTTTCGTTTCACCCTCTTTTTCATTAGTACACTTTTAATTGAAAATTGGGAGATGTGAAACATAAACACCCACAAGTATTATTGATGAAACCAACAATATTTGTAAATGTATAAGCATGTTGATTAATGTAGATATAATCATGCATATGGCGGTTTTTGGTAGGGCTATATAAATATTCTATTATATTGTATTTGCATTACAAAACATGTCATATCTCAACATCTTGAATTTGTAATTGGCCACATGAATCCAATCTAGAAATCGGTACATTGGGTTGTAAAAAGATAATATTGGCAAACCGGCGGAACATTGTGTAGTAGACCCAATATTAATTTTGTCTAAGTAAAAAACCCAATACCTACATTGGAAATTTTCTTGTCATATCATTTAGATTTTCTTCCAAAATGTAAATTCTTCATAAGGTGTTGGGAGTGGTTTATTCATTAGCCATACCCTATAATGTCGCCAATTGAAAAATAAAATATAAATTGTATCAATGCCTTAGGTGTTTAGGAGAAATTTCCAAATCATCTTTAGACTCTTCATCATAAGGTGGAAAATCAATCTCCCCCTTGTACACAAATTAGCCAAAATTGTTGAGAACTTGATGTTTTTCCATGCACGGTGAAATTTCTTTACACCTCTTTATCTTCAACATATTATTCCCTATCAATTCCATACTATCTTTATAATTCTCTTTAATTTCCATACTATCCACAATTGAGTATGTAGACGATTCTAGTAGTGAAGAGAAAATTAAATTTTTAGAGGTTAGCATATACGTAATAAACAAATGTAAAATAAGAAGAAAATAATAATAATTTTATTATTTTGTAAAAATTAACCAAATCCCCCAATTTATCTATTTTTCCTTGTTTATCACTAACTTACCTAATTTCATCACATTTGCCAAAATTTTACTTTAATTTTATCCTAATGTACAAAGTTTTACATAGTTATGTAGTTTTCCCTATTTTTCCTAATTTCTCTTATTTGTCATTAATTTTTGAAATTTCTTAATTTTGCCATAAATTTGAAAATTTGACCAAGTTCCATCAAATTCAATATAATTTTATCCTATTTTTTAAAACATATTTTCCAACTATGACATCATGTCTTTCGATAGTAGTATGACACATGTTTGGAGAAATTGATTATACCAAAGCATTGATAGTGTTTTACCAAATGTAACCAGCCCAAAATGATCAGTTCACCTTTTCCACCATACTCCCAACCTCTACACAAATAGGAGAAATGAAACATGGTATAGACATCATAGAGAAGGGACTATTATCAAATGTTATAGTTGTAAATGTCCTAGTAGATATGTATGCAAAATGTGGAAGCACTAACAAGGTAAACACACTTTTGGGGGAAATTCCTAAAATATATCTTGTCTTATGGATTGCAATGATTGTGGGATATGCACAAAATAGGTTTTTGAAAAGTCCTTTTGATGATATGAAAACACGTTCACACAACCACCATAGGTTTAATTAGCATTTTGATGATAAATTTTAGAGTTTCCTCAAGATAGCCATAATGTCAACCATGTAGACATAATGATTAATTGTAACATAATGTGATTGAAGTATTTATAACCCTACTTCACTAAACCTACATGATTGAATTCCATGTTGTGTCAAAATTGGAGCTTCAAATCATGAAAAGGAAATTCATTAAACCATAATGGAAAGATGTTTTTTTATTAAATGTAGTTGTGGGTTCCTTGGTGATTAAGTAGTTATTGAATAAATAAATGCCGATTCTAAATATGTGACAACGCTGAATATAAACAATTAAGTACATATTTGATCCAAGAAAATAAGAAATTTGAATTTGAAACCCTAGTTGCAAATGAAGGGAATAATATACTTAGCTGATTCGCACAAATAATCCCAAAGGTATATCGATCTGGAAAACTACTAGAATGAAACTCAAAGTGTCACAATAAGACCCAAAAATATCGAGAGGTGTTGAAAATGCTAGGACCGAGTGCTTATGGAGGGTCGGGGCGCCAAAGACCTATTCAGGTGCCTGTGACTACTTCAAGCTACGGAACCCAATTTTCGGGTTCCAAGATGTTCATTGGTTATCTCCTTTAATATCTTGTATGTCTTTGGACTTTGTTATATTCTCCTGAAACATGCAATTAGAAATAAGCACCTACAAAACACTCAAACCACATCAAATCCTAAAAATAAAGATGCAAAATGAGGGGTCAGATTGTCCTCAACTGTCAACAAAGTGAACTTATGATTGGTGTTGCACTACATCTCAGAACTAATGTATTTTTGTGTGTGTGTGTGTGTCGAGATCATGCCCTAGGTGGATTTTGTGTGTCTCTTGATAATGAGCAATATTGGTGCTACAAATTAACTGCAACAATTAATATGTTGTTCATTAACTCACAATCATTTAATCATTAAACCAAGGGACGTAAAATTTAAATAATTCCAGTGTTGTATGCATATTACAGAGAATTTAGGAGGTATGGAAAGAAATAAATGTCACTACAATACTTGAAAGAACAATGCTTGAAAGTAAACTAAACTCAGAATTGAAAGCAAATGGTTTCTAAACATTATGGCTAAAACAAATCTTGTAAATTCAAAATGCAGATAAAGAAGATAAATTTCTTCCTAGTCTAATCATGAAAAAAGAAACAAAACTATGGAGGGGTTTAGCAGACCACAAGTGGGCCCTTCCTTGGGTGTTAATCCCTCCTAGATCTTGTAACTAAAAGCTACTAAACAAAACTCAGATATTTTATTGAATTAGCATGAATGTTACATCTAGGAACAAAGCAACCTCTCGTATCTGTGTATCTTCTATTCTCTAATTTCTATCTCTATATTCTCTACATTCTAGATACATTTCCAACATTAACCCTTTTATTTTATACTCCTCAATTACAAAAAACATGAGAATAATATTTCAACTAGGAGTTTAACAAACTAAGTAAAATATCTTTGGTAGAACAAGTGGAAGATCTCAAAACAGATCAACAAGAGATTCAACACATGAAACATAATTAAAATAATGTGTAGATATAGAACACATAACTCAAGCAATCGACAAGGTCCTTAAATCACGTGTTAAATAATTAATCAATCAGTTCTTTAGTAAGTTACAATGAATAATCAAATCTATGGTTGAGTTATCTCCCAGTTCTTCATGTTCTAGTTATAATTGCTCCTTCAATGACACATACAAAATTGAGTGTCGTTATTCACGTTCCAAGAGATCTTCATAAACACAACTTATTTGATGTAGGTGATCCCATTTGGTTGTGGACGGGTTGTTATAGATAGGTCCTTTGGCTGTAGATGAGTTTTTGTGGATAGAAAGTTTCTACAAACAAGAGTGGCATCACACAAAGCACCATTCAAATAACTTATTGAAATCATAAGAATAAATACACACACAAAATACCACAAAATAAAGATAACTAGTCATAATTATATTAATCAATATTTATGCCATAAGTTCAAGTTGTGATGATAATGTTCAACAAAGTATAACTGGGAAATACAAGGACATGGCTTCAATGGCTTAACAAAAATATAGAAGATGAGTTGTTTATAAAGGGGATTTACATAACTCATCAAATAACTAGATGTAAAAATCTAGATAGATGTGTGCATGAAAGAATGAACTTCTCCTCTTGTGCATGTATGTAGAAATGGCAGTCCCTTATGTGAAGCTAGATGGATGCTTGAATGCTCTTAGAATTATCTTGGATGCAACCTTAGGTGATGATAGCCAAATCTTAGTGCTTGTTGCCTTATTATGATCACATAGATTTGTATTTATATGATTCCCTTGTTTGAATTTTGTAATTAACCACTAAAAGTATGACTAGTAAAAAGCAAGATGCCCAAACAACTAGAAAAGACCCAAAATATGTGAGCAAAGTACAAAGAGGTCGGAGCCAGCCCAAAGGGGACAAGGGCACTAGTCTTGCTAGCATCCTGGCTAGAGTCTTTGGTGTCCAGAATGAGAAATACCAAAGTATGAAAAGAAATACTGGGAAAGAAGGAGTGTAAGAGATAAAGAGAAAATAAAGAAAAATAAAGAGAAAGAAAAGATGACCAAAGATAGTGATTAATTAGTACTTTTCTTGCTTAGGAATCATATGAATAATGGTATGTGACTAGGACTAGATAGATACGCAAAATGTGTGATTTAGTTTCTACATTTTCCCCCAATTTTTGTTTTTGAGGGAATTTTCAATAAAATAAAGTAGATAAGATATGCATCCCACGATAACCATGTAGATCGATGGCAAAAAGTGTGTCGAGAGAGACAAGAAAAAGTGTGGAGTGATAAAAATGAAGTGTGAAAGATAAAGAAGAGGAAGTGAAAAATGATGATGATGACCCTAGGGTGAGAGCATATGTGTAGATGTCATATTGTAATTGTTGTTGATTTCATATAATTCTTGATGATGTGTGATTAATGTGATTACCACTTCCCATAATGACGGACCAACAAAAGATAAGAACAAACAAGTAGTCAAATATGTGTATGTATGATAGAAACATGTAAAAAGTGTGTAAAAGTATGTAAGATAAAAAAAGAACATGTGCACTTGATCCATGATGAGAAAAAATAGATAGAAAGGATCTTGTAGATGTTGTAGAAGAATAAGTTTTTTGGGAAATCTCACACTAGTTGCCTTGAGTGCAAGTTTTTTGGGCAATCTGATGCCAATGTAGAAGAAGTGTAGGGAGAAAGGTCTAGTGTTATTCTCTAACCTTTTACTGTTTCCCAAAGTATAAACACCACTGAAAATGGTGTGTAAACATATAATCCGGTTTGATTAGAAAAGAAGGTATAGTGCATGCATGTCGAGTGTTGAAAGATTGTGTCTCCTATAAAATCCTTTGTGTAAACTATCAAAAACATAAGCGAACTGATAAAATATGTGTAACTCCCCTATTCATAGGCATCTAGGAAGGGTTAGGGGAACCCATGTGCTACTCTCTATCCCAGGTCTGGGCACTAATTTTTGTGTTGTCTTTGAGGACCCAAGTCAAGATCAAGGCCATTTGAGACGAAAAATTGTCTTGTTGTGTACTAAAATGTGTTTGTGAACTCTTTGTATGGGGTGAATTATTCACCCAATAGATTCCCCTCCTCATTTTGGGTGCATGTGATGTTGTAAGGAGTATGTGGCTCAAAGGAGGACCAGATGTTGAACTATAACTAATGTCTGGATAGGGGGGAGTAAGTGTGCTTGGTAGAAACCAAGGCACATGCAAACAAATTGGCTGAAAATAAATGTTAGTGAAAATAAGAAAAATACGCATATAGATGACAATATGTAAGCTAGAAAGAAAGAAGAAAATGTGGACCACAAAAAAATAGGTTGTAAACATGGGACGTCACTCATGATTTCTCATGACAATCGAGGTCGAAGTTTCCAAAAGCAGACAATGTGCACACAATATAGAGGGAAAACCCACAAACAATGACATACAATGGAAAACAATGAAAAAAAAGTAGAAAACAACCATGGTAACAAATAGTTCCTACAAGACAAATGATACACATGAATCACCCTATAGGATGTTAGAAAGATAAAATTATGTCAAGATAAAAAGTATGTCAAAGCGTGTATAATCCAACATAGTAGTGCTATGAAAATGAAAGCGATAACACTGTAATGTATGAAAGTGGATGCCCTGGATCTCGTTGTGGGACTGGTAAGAGGTCTGCACCAAGCATTCATGCTACATGTATCAATCTGTATGCAAGTTACATCCACAACTAGAAGGAAAGAGAGTTCACACATATATATATAGAAAGAGATAATGACATACAATGTATTTTTCTTGCATGTGTAAAAATTTTACATGTAAGCATAAGAAAGAAAGAATAACATGTGACTAACATATGGAGTATGTTGTGGATGAGATTGAATGGAATGCGATAGGGATGTGATAGGAGAAATGTGCCCCTAATTGGATGTGTATGAACGAGATAGGTTCATTTATAAAAGACCCTCAACAGTCATGTATGAACCGTAGAACAAGAGTGTGTCATCAAGAAATGGTTTGATTAGCACACTAGAAAGATATGATTGATAAAGCATAGAGTGTAGAGTGTGAGTGATGTGGTGATGAGGTTCATTTTAGATGAAGACCCTTAGCATTTGATTATGAACCATGGAACTAGAGTGCATCATAGGGTAATGAGTGTAACATGTAACAGTAGATGCAAGAAATATATGGCATGAATGTGTAGAGTGTGTAGTACTTATAATGTGTAACAAAGGTTGTGAGAAAGAGTTGTGATGAAAATGTGATGTGTGGAGTGTCTTTGTATGCATTTGTGTATGAGGTGATGTTCATGTATGTAGTGAGCCCTCAACGAGTTAAGTGTGAATGTAGCACAAGAGTGTTTCATAGGGTAGTAATGATAAAAGAGTGTATCAAGATGTGTATGATGTGTGTGAAAGACTAGATGTAAAGTGTAAAGTATGTAAGACACCGATAGCACTAGGGGGAGGAGATAATTATTCTACCCCAAGTATGAAATGATGAGAATTATCAAGTGATATTTTCTAAAAGATCATCATTGTCCTGATTGAAGCCAAATGGAGATGCGTCAGAAACTTGGTAAGCAATAGTGTGTGGGGGATCATATAATGATCCATTGTGGCATAAATTGTACATGTGCATTGTGTACTCTTCATCGGTGAAAGGTGTTGGTGGACATCCATGTGCATACAATGATTGAGATTATGTAAATGGCCAAGGAGATTATTCATTGTAGATAGAAGAGCGACTAAACGACATAGGGAATGTGATACTAGTATGATTAGGGTCCAAAGTTCCCCCAATGTAATCCAACCAATATTTCCCAAGTGTCAGTGGAGAAGTGTGAGGAGTGCATGCCAAAAATACTATTAGATAGAAGACACAAAGGCTATAAGTAGTCACAATATGAACACATCCATAATAGAGATGGGGTGAATGAGGCGGTGGTAAGATATCATTGAGTGTAAATCCAAGCCGAGTCAAGACATCATATGTGCAAATAGTATCGAACTCCTCACTAGAATCATCAATGTTGGCTTTGTCATCTTTGGATAGTAGTATCAAGGATCTTGGTAGGAGGTGAACTATATGTAGGAGTGAGAGAAGCCTCAATGAGTGGAGAGGTAGTGGTGATTGGAGTAGTAAAGCTGTGGATGAAACGATATCAATAGTGTGAGTAGAAATAGGTGGAGTTCTTGGAGCAGGAGGAGCGTGAAGTGCTAGATTGATTGATATCATACATATCAATATTGTTATATGGAATAGACTACGATTGAGGAATAAGTATAGTAGTAATGGGGTATATGCAGAAAAATTTGAATGGATCGAGGGTCACGAAGAAATGGTATGTTCATATTCATCATGTAGGAATTTGACACATTGATGAACAATGGATGGGACTGCATGCCTTGCATGAATCTAGGGTCTACCCAACAAAATATTAAATTGAAATGAGGTATCAATAATGAAGAATATTGTAGGTATATTCTTAGGCCTAACTTGTATAAGTAATGTGATAGTGCCCAGGCATGTGTGAGTAGTTGAATCATAGCCGCGAATAATTAACAAGTGGAATCTATGATGCCACATAAATTAACAGCAAATATATTGTAAATGAGTACATGCTTGATACAAATGGTTCTAATGATAGTAGTGATAAGTAATGGCACATATGGATTGTTAATAGAAAGGGCAATATGTCCTCATCACTACATGATATAGCACGTGGAATATTTTTGAGAGACTAAATAAGGTGTGAGAATGCCACTAAATAATTATCAATTTCAATGTGAATAGAATGAATGTCGGCCTCTAATGTATGACAAAAATTAGGTGCATTTTCCAATAAGTCATAGAGAGATATTTTGGTTGGTGTATTCTTAAGTTGCTTAATGATATCATAAAAATTAGAAAACAGAGAGGAACCATAACATTCATAGGTAGTGGGATAGAAACGTGTGGAGTCGTAGGAGGAGAATGAATGCGGAAATTAGTTACTACATTGATAGTAGGATCAGCCATAGGTGTAATAAAGTGAGGAGGATGTTGAGTATGAACTTTCATGAAATTAACAGTAGTAGTAACCATGTCATAAACCTTAGTTGGAGTGAAAGAAGGATAAGAATATTGATCCATGACTTGATAAGACAAAGACATACTCAGAAAGAAGGGTTTGAATTATTGGGTTCACCAAATGATTAAGCAAATATTGAATAAATAAATGCCTAATTCTAAATATGTGATAGTGGTGAATATAAACAACGAAGTATAGATTTGATCCAAGTAAATAAGTAATTTGAATTTGAAACCCTAGTTGTAAAGGAAGTGAATAATATGCTTAGTTGATTCCCAAATAATCACAAAGGTGTGCGAGATGGAAAAGCTGGAACCAAAACTCGAGTTTCGTAATCAGGACCTAGAAAATATCATAGGTGTTAGAAATTCTAGTACCATGGCACTTATGGAGGGTCGGGGGCCCTTGGGGCACTAGAGATCATTATAGGTGCTTGTGATCGCTTAGAAGTTATGGAATCTAAATTTTTAGGGTCGTGAGATGTTTGCTAGTTATTTCCTTTGATCAACTATATGTCAATGGAATTTGTTGTTATTCATAAGAAACTTACAATCGAAAAGAAGCACATGTAAAACCCTTAAACCACATCAAATCCTAAAAATAAAGATGTAAAATGAGGGGTCAAACTATTCTCTGATGTCAACAAAGTGAACTTACAACTGAGCATTGCACTACATCTCATACCTAATGTATTTCTATGTGTGTTTGTGTCAAAATCATGCCCTAGGTGGCTCTTGTGCGTGTCACACTTGATAGCAAGAAATAGCTAGATGTAGATAGATGTGTGCATGAAAGAATTAACTTCCCCTCCTATATGTGTATGCGAGAAATGGAAGTCCCTTGTTCCTTGTGTGAAGCTAGATGGATGCTTGAATTCTCTTAGAATGTTATTAGATGTAACCTTATGTGATGATAGATAATTCTTAGTTCTTGGTCCCTTATTATGATCGGAGAGATTTGTATTTATATTATCCCATTGTTTGAATTTCCTAATTAACCACTAAAATGTCGACTAGTAAAAAGAAAGATGCCCAAATAGCTAGAAAATACCCAAAAGATGTGAGCAAAGTAGAAATAGGTCGGGGGTGCACATATTGTTGGCATCTGGCTGGGTGCTAGTGTCGTAATGATGAGAAATTCTGAAGTATGAAAAGACATACTAGGCAAGAAGGAGTGTAAGACCAAAAGAGGAAATAGAAAGCAAAAAGATGGCCAAAGACAATGATTAATTAGTACTTTTCTCACTTAGGAATCATATGAATAGTGGTATGTGATCAGGACTAGATAGATACCCAAAGTGCATGATTTAGTGTCTACACCTGGTGGACATGTATGGAAAAAGTAGAATCATACATAAGGAACTTAAACTATTTGACAAAATTTTGAGCAATGAGATGTGATCTTGTGCATTACAATGAATGAAGGATATGCATAGTCGTATCTCACAAAGCATGATGTAAATATTTTTTTAGTGTGAACTATGCGAAGAAACACCTTGATGAGATGTGGTATTTTGGACTACAATAAATGGTGGATATGCACAAAGATGTTTCAATAGAAAGACCTTTGAAACTTTCAAGAAAATGCATTTGGTGGGTATAAATATTGAATCCACAACCTTTATATGCCAAAATGTGAGCTTTAGAATAGGTATGGACAACTATCAAAATATAATGGAAATTATATATTTTTCAAATGTTATAGTTATTAATGCTCTTGTAGACATGTATACAAATTTTTAAGCATACACAAAGTATGAACTATTTGACAAATTGACTCAAGGATATGTGATCTCATGGAATTTATTTATTTCATTTGTTTTCTTGATATCAAAATAAAACACAAGCTAAACTCAACTTGATATCCTTTCGGAATAGTTTGCAACTCATGCACAATTGTTAGTTACTTTGATTTCCATAATTTACCCTAATTTGCACTTCATACAAAATATTGCAAACATCAATGCATGACTAAATCACTTAGATATTTTATTTCAAAGTGGAAAATTCAAAAGAAAAAAATAACTTACCTTTTCTTCTACACAAGAAAGTAATCATGGAGTCTTTGAGTTCTCCACATCAATGAAAATGACGTTTTGTAATGAATATGACATTTGCATAATTTAAATAAGTGATGTGGGGTTACATGTTAAAAATATGATGATGAAAATGTGATGTAAATTTGCATCACTTTTTTACCACATTTGCGACACTAGTATCACATCATAATTGTGTCAAAATTTCCTTCAAAAATAGAAAACAATGTATAATGAGAAACAAAGAAAATTTGACACAAACTTTACATTTATTGCACTATATGTAGTAGTGTTAACTAATCTCATACAAATAATTAATAAAAATAAATACATAATTATCATAGTGATTAACTAACCAAGTACCAATACCCGATAAATACACTAATACTATAGCAATTAACTAGTCTTGTACCAATATTAAGTTTATATGGAGTAAAAAAATATATTTTATCATATTTATTTTATGAAGATGCTTCCAATAATAATAATTTGTGTGTTTATTACACACACACACACACACACACACACACACGAGTTAATAGGACATAAAAAGGATATAATTTTCTTTACAAAATCTTGTCTTTAAAATATTCCTTGTTGAGTCTTAGAGCCTCCAAAATCATATGCACCTTTCCTACACAACAAAGGTGAGTGTAATAAATTATATATTACTCATGAAATCTTAGTGAGGTATATCCTTTAACCCTACTATGTAGCATACATTTTATGGGTCCATCATATTGTCAAAGGAGGTAGAATTTGGGGGACTCTAACATGTAAAAATTATGTCATCGACAGTTGAAATGAAACTGTTAAAATTTCAAAAAAATTCAAAAATCTATTTTTTCAATTCTTGATAGATTTTCATATTTTTCATTTTAGGGGTCCTTTGGACCTGGAATTAGGATGTAAAATTTTGGTTGGTGTGCTACATGAGATGTTGAAGTTACTCTTGTAGAACACTAAAACTAGTTCACTTAATGAGCTTTTCGTGCATGTTGTGGTTTTATTTTGTGATCAATGAGTTGGGAGATATGACCCTAACAAGTGGAACTACTAAAATAGTAATGTTACAATTTACCAAAATTATTCTATTTTTCAACTTTTATCCGCTTTTCCAATTCTAAGATGGATATATATCATTATCATATGGGGTGACCTTTTTGTTCCAATTCAAAACGCTTCATTTACTATTTTTGATAACTTTTAAGTTTTTGCACTATAAAGCTATAAAATATATAGATAGTATGGTGTGAAGAAGATAAAGAAATATAATGAAGCATACACTACTTTTATAGAGATTATTTTTTTATATATATTCTCATTTTGCAATAAAATATAGTTCTCTTGCATTTCATATTCTATTAATTTTAGTTTTATTATGATCACATTAAGCCCATAATTAGTGTGTTGTCCAATGAATTACATGCTAAATTTGGATCACTAAGTCATATGAAAATCAAATTTGGAACTTTGTAATCATTAGGAAACAAAGATTCAATTCCACGACACTATATATAACGAGATGCATGCCCTTGTTTCCATTATGCGTGCAAAAGTCCCCTGAGACCATATTTTGGGATGACTGTGAAGCTCACATCTCAAAAGAAATTAGACGTATCATTGGAACATATAAACATATCATAAAATAGTGCCACACGGTGACTTATCCCTACCAAATATATTGTAGGTGAATGCTATACTAATAATTTTCATATAAGTGTAAAGTACACCATATAGAATATGATATTTTCTATATTTTAAGTGTGAATCATATTTGTATAAGAAATATTTATTTTGAATATAATTTTTTACTACATTTAATTAAAATCAATATATGTTATACTACCAATCACCCTAAGGGTACACACTGAACATGATGTGGATTATATTATTTTATATGAAGTGTGTATGCGTACACACACAAAAACATAGATACATACATGTGTGTGTGTGTGTGTGTGTGTGTGTGTGTAGTATAAAATCTCTTGATTTTAATTAAATGTAGTAAAAATTATATTCAAAATAAATCTTTCTTATACAAATATGTTTCACACTTAAAATAGAAAATATCATATTCTATACGGTGTACTTTACACTTATATGAAAATTATTAGTATAACATTCAACTACAATATATTTGGTAGGGATAAGCCACTATGTAGTAGTGTTTTATGATATGCTTATATGTTCCAATGATACATATAATTTCTTTTGAGCGTGAGCTTCACGAGGTCATCACAAAAGATGGTCTCGGGAATTTTGGCATGCATAAGGGAAAAAAGGGTATGTGTCTCATTATATGTAGTGTCGTGAAATTGAAGCTTTGTTTTCTTATGATTACAAAGTTCCAAATTTGATTTCCATATTACTTAGTGATCCAAATTTAGCATGTAATTAATTGGACAACACAACAATTATGGACTTAATGTGATCACAATAAAAATAAAATTAATAGAATATGAATTGCAAAAGAACCATATTTTATTTCAAAATGAGAATATATCAAAAAATAATCTCTAGAAGAGTAGATTATGCTTCAATCTATTTCTTTATCTTCTTCACACCATACTATCTATATATTTGGTGATCAATGAGCTAGGAGATATGACCCTAACAAGTGGAACTACTAAAATAGTAATGTTACAATTTACCAAAATTATTCTATTTTTCACTTTTATTCCCTTTTCCAATTCTAAGATGGATACATATCATTATCATATGGGGTGACCTTTTTGTTCCAATTCAAAACACTTCATTTACTAATTTTTATAACTTTTGAGTTTTTGACTTTGTAAAGCTATAAAATATAAAGATAGTATGGTGTGAAGAAGATAAAGAAATAGATTGAAGCATACACTACTTTTATAGAGATTACTTTTTTGTATATATTCTCATTTTGCAAAGAAATATAGTTCTCTTGCATTTCATATTCTATTAATTTTAGTTTTATTGTGATCACATTAAGCCCATAATTAGTATGTTGTCAATGAATTACATGCTAAATTTGGATCACTAAGTCATATGGAAATAAATTTTGGAGCTTTGTAATCAAAAGGAAACAAAGATTCAATTCCACGACACTACATATAACGAGATGCATGCCCTTGTTTCCATTATGCATGCCAAAAAGTCCCCCGAGACCATATTTTGGGATGACCTCATGAAGCTTACATCTCAAAAAGAAATTAGACGTATCATTGGAACATATAAACATATCATAAAATAGTGCCACATGGTGACTTATCCTATCAAATATATTGTGGTTGAATGTTATAATAATAATTTTCATATAAGTGTAAAGTACACCCTATAGAATATGATATTTTCTATTTTAAGTGTGAAACACATTTGTATAAGAAATATTTATTTTGAATATATTTTTTACTACATTTAATTAAAATCAATATATGTTATACTACCAATCACCCCAAGGGTACACACAAACATGATGTCGATTATATTATTTTATATGAAGTGTGTATGCGTACACACACAAAAACATAGATACATACATGTGTGTGTGTGTGTGTAATACACCGATTAGTAGTATAAAATATATTGATTTTAATTAATTGTAGTAAAAAATTATATTCAAAACAAATCTTTCTTATACAAATATGTTTCACACTTAAAATAGAAAATATCATATTCTACGGTGAACTTTACACTTATATGAAAATTATTAGTATAACATTTAACTACAATATATTTGGTAGGGATAAGCCACTATGTGGCGGTGTTTTATGATATGCTTATATGTTCCAATGATACATATAATTTCTTTTGAGACATGAGCTTCACGAGGTCATCCCAAAAGATGGTCTCGGGGAATTTTGGCATGCATTAGGGAAACAAGGGTATGTGTCTCATTATATGTAGTGTCGTGAAATTGAAGCTTTGTTTTCTTATGATTACAAAGTTCCAAATTTGATTTCCATATTACTTATTGATCCAAATTTAGCATGTAATTCATTGGAAACTCACTAATTATGGGCTTAATGTGATCACAATAAAACTAAAATTAATAGAATACGAATTGCAAAAGAACCATAATTTATTTCAAAATGAGAATATATCAAAAAAATAATCTCTATAAGAGTAGATTATGCTTCAATCTATTTCTTTATCTTCTTCACACCATACTATCTATATATTTTTGATTAATGAGTGGGAGATATGACCTAACAAGTGGAACTACTAAAATAGTAATGTTACAATTTACCAAAATTATTTTATTTTTCAACTTTTATCCCCTTTTCCAATTCTAAGATGGATACATATCATTATCATATGGGGTGACCTTTTTGTTCCAATTCAAAACGCTTTATTTACTATTTTTATAACTTTTGTGTTTTTGCCTTTGTAAAGCTATAAAATAGAAAGATAGTATGGTGTGAAGAAGATAAAGAAATAGATTGAAGCATACACTACTTTAATAGAGATTATTTTTGTATATATTCTCATTTTGCAATAAAATATAGTTCTCTTACATTTCATATTCTATTAATTTTAGTTTTATTGTGATCACATTAAGCCCATAATTAGTATGTTGTCCAATGAATTACATGCTAAATTTGGATCACTAAGTCATATGGAAATCAATGTTGGAACTTTGTAATCATTAGGAAACAAAGATTCAATTCCACGACACTACATATAACGAGACGCATGCCCTTGTTTCCATTATGCATGCCAAAAGTCCCTGAGACCATATTTTTGGATGACCTCATGAAGCTCACATCTCAAAAGAAATTAGATGTATCATTGGAACATATAAACATATCATAAAATAGTGCCACATGGTGACTTATCCCTACCAAATATATTGTAGTTGAATGTTATACCAATAATTTTCATATAAGTGTAAAGTACACCCTATAGAATATGATATTTTCTATTTTAAGTGTGAAACATATTTGTATAATTTTTACTACATTTAATTAAAATCAATATATGTTATACTACCAATCGCCCCTAAGGGTACACACTAAACATGATGTGGATTATATTATTTTATATGAAGTGTGTATGTGTACACACACACACAAGCATAGATACATACATGTGTGTGTAATACACCGATTAGTAGTATAAAATATATTGATTTTAATTAAATGTAGTAAAAAAATTATATTCAAAATAAATCTTTCTTATACAAATATGTTTCACACTTAAAATAGAAAATATCATATTCTATACGATGAACTTACATTATATGAAAATTATTAGTATAACATTTAACTACTGATATATTTGGTTGAGATAAGCCACTATGTGGCAGTGTTTTATGATATGCTTATATGTTCAATGATACATATAATTTCTTTTGAGACGTGAAGCTTTGCAGGTCATCCCATCTCAAAAGATGGTCTCTGGAATTTTGGCATGCATAAGGGAAACAAGGGTATGTGTCTCATTATATGTAGTGTTGTGAAATTGAACCTTTGTTTTCTTATGATTACAAAAGTTCAAATTTGATTTCCATATTACTAGAGATCAAATTTTAGCACGTAATTCATTGGCAAACACACGAATTATGGGCTTAATGTGATCACAATAAAACTAAAATTAATAGAATATGAATTGTAAAAAAGAACCATATTTTATTTCAAAATGAGAATATATCAAAAAATATTCTCTATAAGAGTAGATTATGCTTCAATCTATTTCTTTATCTTCTTCACACCATACTATCCATATACTTTGTGATCAATGAGCTAGAAGATATGACCCTAACAAGTGGAACTACTAAAATAGTAATGTTACAATTTACCAAAATTATTCTATTTTTCAACTTTTATCCCCTTTTCCAATTCTAAGATGGATACATATCATTATCATATGGGGTGACCTTTTTGTTCCAATTCAAAACGCTTCATGTACTATTTTTATAACTTTTGAGTTTTTACACTTTGTAAAGCTATAAAATATAAAGATAGTATGGCGTGAAGAAGATAAAGAAATAGATTGAAGCATACACTACTTTAATAGAGATTATTTTTGTATATATTCTCATTTTGCAATAAAAATAGTTCTCCTACATTTCATATTCTATTAATTTTAGTTTTATTGTGATCACATTAAGCCCATAATTAGTATGTTGTCCAATGAATTACATGCTAAATTTGGATCACTAAGTCATATGGAAATCAATGTTGGAACTTTGTAATCATTAGGAAACAAAGATTCAATTCCACGACACTACATATAACGAGACACATGCCCTTGTTTCCATTATGCATGCCAAAAGTCCCCGAGACCATATTTTTGGATGACCTCGTGAAGCTCACATCTCAAAAGAAATTAGACGTATCATTGGAACATATAAACATATCATAAAATAGTGCCACATGGTGACTTATCCCTACCAAATATATTGTAGTTGAATGCTATACCAATAATTTTCATATAAGTGTAAAGTACACCCCTATAGAATATGATATTTTCTATTTTAAGTGTGAAACATATTTGTATAAGAAATATTTATTTTGAATATAATTTTTTACTACATTTAATTAAAATCAATATATGTTATACTACCAATCGCCCTAAGGGTACACACTAAACATGATGTCGATTATATTATTTTATATGAAGTGTGTATGCGTACACACACACAAGCATGATACGTGTGTGTGTGCGTGTGTGTGGGTGCGTGTGTGT
>CM031237.1:957585161-958035161 GCA_018340775.1 Taxus wallichiana var. yunnanensis | reverse complement strand
ATGCTTCAATATATTTCTTTATCTTCTTCACACCATACTATCTAAATATATAACTTTATAATGCAAAAACTCAAGAGTTAAAAAAATAGTAAATGGAGCATTCAATTGGAGCAGTAAAGGTCACCCCATATGATAATGATATGTATCCACCTTAGAAGTGGAAAAAGGGATAAAAGTGGAAAAAAGAATAATTTTGGTAAATTATTACATTATTATTTTAGTAGTTTCACTTGTTAAGGTCATATCTCCTACCTCATTGATCAAAAAATAAAACCGCAACATGTACAAAAAGCTCATTAAGTGAACTAGTTTTAGTGTTCTACAAGAGTAACTTCAACATATCATGTAGTACACACCAACCAAAATTTTACATTCCACTTCCAGGTCCAAATGACCCCAAAAATGCAAAATATGAAAATCTATGAAGAATTGAAAATTTATATTTTTAAAATTTTCAAAATTTTAACAACCATTTCAATATGTCGATGACATAATTTTTTAGATGTTAGAGTCCTTCTAAATTATACTTCCTTTGACAATATGATGGACCCATAAAATGTATGCTTCATAATAGGGATAAAGGATATACCTCATGAGATTTGAGTAGTATATACTTTATTATACTCACCTTTGTTGTGTAGGAAAGGTGCATATGATTTTGGAGGCTCTAAGACTCAACTAGGTAGATTTTAGAGACAAGAGCTTGTAGCTTGACATTTGTATTCTTTTTATGTCCTATTAACATTGTGTGTTTGCATGTAATAGTTAGATAATTACACTCATCCATTTTTTTGTAGGAAATGTATATGTGGTTTTGTAGATTCTAATATTTATCAAATTAGCACCCAAAATATTCATATTTATAATAACATTTGTATATATTTTATATGTTCTCCTTCAAATCTCCCACCACCGAATTTTTAGTTCCGTGCATACCTCAAAGTAGGGAAAATGTAAACACTAAAAATGTGGTTCTCTATGTTGGTTTACACTTTTCATAATCGGGTGTGTATGTATATATAAGTAGCTTCTCATGCTAAAGGATGTTTCAAAACACTATGGAATTTTATATGAGGCTTATTAGTCCATGCAAAGGCAAGTTACTATAGCAATAATTTTTTTAAATGGGCTTAATTGGTTATTATAATTTTATAGTTTTAACCAATCATAAGTTGGTATCATTTATTGTATGTTGATTAAATATGTCTTAAAGTTTGGACTTGCATGTATTTTATCTACTAATATTTTTAAAAAATCTTCATTCACGTTGGTTAACAAGTGAAATATTCCTTAAGGCATTTTTTTGGAATGTTGCTTTCAATTAAATATAATAATAATTCCCTTATTTCAATGTTAGTTTTAAATAATTTTATGTATCTATTAATACTACCGAAAGATGGACTCAAGGTCTTGGGTTATTGGTGAGTTATAAATAGTTTGTAAACATCAACCCAAGTTTCATTCTCATTGAGTTCGTTGGACACTTCCAATAGTGGCCATGGAGGTAGGGGTCAAACTTCTCCATAACAACCAATTGGAACATAGCGGGACACTTAGAATGTGGATCACTTGGCAAATATTAAGGAATAAAACCCACCCTCATATCTCATTTTGAGAAAGTTCTCCTCCACCACTCCATTTCATAGCTCTAGTATAGTAAAAATGTTTACCATACAATTTTTTTCCCATTTATGGGTTAGGTGTAGTATCTCTCTCACAAAACATAATCATTAGGAACAATGCCAAGCAGAATCCCCAAATTTTGGTTTCTTCAAGTTAAATTATGATGAGGCTTAAAGGGGAAATCCATGGATTTCAAAGGTTGGTTACGTCATCAAGGATTATGTTTGCTCCTTGATTTGGGATAGTTCAATCCACCTACATGATATAACATGTAATGTGATGAAGGATTAAGAATTAGTTCATGGTCTTCTGTTGGCTCTAAATTTTGGTATTAAGCTGAAGTTGCATAGAGGGGGATTCAATGGTCATCACAAATGTTATAAAATAAGGAAAATCCAGATCATGTATAATTTATAACATCCTTGGACAAGCTCAACACCTTCTCTCCAAATTCCCCAAATGGAACATAAATCATTTCTATTGGGAGGCTAATAGAGTGGTGAATTTCCTTGCAAATCATGGGGTTTCAAAAATAATGGAAGAATTAATAGATAGTCGATTTGAGCCATGACAGGGGAATTTGGGATTTGCTTTTGCATGACTTGTCATCCACTCTCACAAACCACCAAGTGGATAATGTTGACTCATTATAGACACTTTTTTTTGGCACTCTCATGCCTTCACATTACGTATACCGCTCACTCTCACCTAGCGCACCCTTTCTCATCTTATTTTCAAACAATCCCACATTCCCCCTAAAATCCTATTTTCCCCATATCCCATCTTACTTACCATTATCCTATCTATTTATCATTATTTTTATCATCCCCATTTATCTTTATATCTTAAAACCCCATTAATCCCTAATCTATCATTAATCCCTTAATTATCCTAATCCTTTCAATAAAACCCTCATTTAATACCCTCATGGGATTCTCATCCCCTCTCATCATTATCCCTCATTTATTCCTTCCCTAGGATTCCCCCACTCATCTCACCCCCTCCTAATATTCCTCAAGCCTTAAACACCTCTTACATGTGTGCAGGGCTAAAAATAACCCTCTAGCTATTTCTTAGCCTATTCTCGCCATTTCATTATAACTCTAACGTCTCTTAGCAGATTTGCTCATGTCAATCACCTAAAGCTGACCAGTGCCACCAATGACCCAACCCTACCTTATTTAATCACACCCACTCCTCCTCTTAAATGGGCTAGAAAATTCTTGAATCTCTGGTGTGCTTTGTGATTTTTTCTTCTGCATCGTCTTTGGAGCTCTTCCCATCAGTTTAATCATTTGATTATCCTTCCACATGTCATTGTTGAAGCTTGGAGTATAGTGAATAAAATTTGGATACATTTCCATTCATGCTCTTATTTGTTTTACAAGCTCGCAGGTCTTTTGGGAGTTCTACTTAGCCTTTATGTTGTCCATCATTAATGTCATACCCATTTATCCACTTTACTCCTTATCCTAAATCCCATTTCTACTTTGGTCACCACTACTTGGCTCTGGTCATTGTAGACCCACATCTATGAATCAACTTTATTCGGCATCCTATTCACCTCGTTTTATATCCCACTTACCCCTCTATATCCCATCCATTTTATTAACATTCTATTTACTCTTTCATCCTTACGTCATCTATCTTGACATCTCAAAATCGAGTACACTGCCCTATTTTTGCACATTTTTGGATTAGTCTTGCACTGGTTGTCATTGACCCTACTATTTTCTCTCGGTCACCGTCGAACCACTCTAGTTTGGATTTACTTTTTGGTATTTCTAGTATCGGTATTCATTTTATCTTACCTTAGCTTATCATATATACTTCAGATTTTGTTATCTGCATATTTCCATTTCATTATTGATCATCTACTTTTGTTATCAAAATGTGAGTTGACACCCCTTTTAGGAATCTTTCACTTTTCAGAACTGAATTCATCAGGAATCCCACCATATATATCACTAATATGTCTTCTTGTTTAGTCTTTTTTGTTGTACATTTCGTCGATTCGTAGTGAGGAAGATCTACTTTTGTTCATCCGTACCATCTTCATCATCATTCACATCAGGAGGTCCCTAAACCCTCCCATTTTCTGAGGTTTTCTTGATTTCTAGTTTATTCTTCACTAATCTAAAGTAAGAAGTGCAAAATCTTGACAAAAATTCTAGCATGCCCAGTGGGACCACCACTTCTTTGGTGAGGTCTTTTACATTTTTCATTTCTTTCATTTCATATTTTCTTCCATATCCATTTTCTACTAACCTTGCAGGTAAGAGTTTACTTTTGTTTTCTTGTGTCGGAGTGTGGGTTACTCGGACTCGCTTTTTCTCGTTGCTCATCTTGAAGATCAGATAAAAAGGAAAAGTAAATACTAGGTATTCCTTGTTTTTTCTCCCCATTCCTTTTATCTTTATCACATCACATACTCTAGTTCTTTATCCTCATCTAATTTCCACACTTTGTTTTCTAGGTCTTAAAAATAACACCCTCATCATTTGCTTGCTCACGTAGTGTAACTAGGGGTTAATCTCTTTCATCCACTCTCTTAACACACAACCAAACAACACACATTAATTCACACATCTAAACATTCCTCCCAAGTGGAACTATTGGGATTTCATCACCCAATAGGAAATATGTTGTAGTGTTAAGCCGTGTTATAAATTTTAGCCCTAAATGTCCTAAAACCAACATTAGATCCACCACTTCCTAGGTTCTCTCACGAGATTCCTTGTTTTCTTTCCACACTTCTAAATAATCAAGATTAAACAAAATTATGTTGTGTGTTGCTTGTTGTAGTAATTAATCAGTTTAGGCTTTGCTTTCTTGTTTCATACCCATTCTTACCCGGTCACAAATCAGAAAAATGGAACAAGCTTCTTCATCCAACGTTATATTCTCTACCTCTCTTTCCATGTAGACATCAATTATCTTATTTTCTCTTCCTCTATGTTTATCCATCCCATCAATTCTACCATATCTTCTAGTGATCCACCCATGGTTCACGCTCATTATCATGTTGAAACCAATCCCTTCCGGACCAGCCAATCTCATGTTAGCCACTTCCGTTGAAGGCTTGAGACCCCTTGTTACCCCCATAGATGCGTGGAGTTCTAAGAAATCCTAGATGCTAATCATGTTGTCCTCCATGATTACCTCATTCGTAAATCTACTCACCTTCCCATTGATGGACCTCCTCTTTAATAAATCTATGCCTACCATTCCCATATTGAGTCTACCTAGGTTATAACATCTTAGATTCCCTTATTTTTCCCTTGATAAATGAATGATTTGGCCATGGCCCAACATGAACATGTCTCCTTTGATTTATTCATGAACTAGTCTACTCAATTGTTGGTCCCAGTTTCATATAGTTTACCTCGCATTAGTACCATCCATTCCTCATCTATACCCATCACATCCTCATCTATTGTGGTCATTGATGTCCTCACTCATTCCCTTCTTTCCCTTCTTGAACCCACCTCTCTTCCCCTTTCGATTGAGTACCCCCTTCAGAACTTAGTCTCCATTCCTACATCCCAAATTCATGTTAATGTTGTTTCTTCACAACCACTTCCTTAAAAATATACTCAAACATATCAACCACCTCCCTATACTACCTTTCATTACATGTTTTATCATCAAACCATCCATACATCTCAACCTCCTCATCACACTCATCCTCAATCCAACCCCCTTATCATACATCAACAAATACATCAATCTTGTCCTTCTACTTACATTCCCCTTTAGAAGCCCATCTCTCAATCTACCACTTATCCCCCTCCTTATCAACCACCTCCTTAGGTTCCTACCTATCCTCATCATCATCAAGCCCAACCTCAATAGACCTCGCTTGCTTCCTATATCTAATAAACTCATCCTTCGACATCTCTTCCACCTACTTCTAATGACCCCATGCAAACATTATTGAGTATACTGGCCAATCTAGAAGTCACTACTTTGGGTCCCAAGAGCTCATTCAATTATGAATTTTTTTAATGAGACCATACATCCTCCCATCTTGATCAAGGATTATCCTCCTCATTGGGAACTTCCTAAGTTATCTAAATTCAACAACAAAGAGGATCCTTGATAGCACCTCTAAGCTTCCAAACACACATGTTATCTCATAGCCCATGATCAAAACCTCATGCTTAGAACCTTCCCCATGTCATTATGGCCCCGCATTGGATTGGTATAATGGCATCCCCCAACACTCCCTCTTCTCCTTTACACATCTTTCCCAACTCTTTCTAGAGAATTTCTCCATCAACATTTCTCACAAAATCACTATCTAATCTAGAGGAAGAATCCATTTAAGATTTCATTTGCAATATGGCATGGCATCATCAACAAAATATCCTTTTCCCTTCCCTAGACCAATCTCATTAAGCTCTTTTCTCAATCTTGTGCTAAGAACATTTCTTCCACCCTTCAGATTCAAATCTTTCAAAGCTTTTACCATGGCTCATAAGTTAGAACTTTGTGCCCTTGAGCAAGGCCATGTTAAACTCAGATCTAATAAACCTAAGATGGATTTCACCAAATCCTCCTCTTCTTCTCATCAAGATAAATCCAAAGGTGTGGCAAGTGCTATTGTCATTAAGTCCTCTTCTACTTCTACCTCCCATACTGAGCCTTTGCAATCATCTCCTCATCATACCCCAAACTATATCCCCCTCAGGGAGTCTTATAGTTCCATTGTCAATCTAATCCAACTCCCTCTAATTTGACCTTTAGATGAATCATGGACCAAGCCCACTTTGAAATTCAAAGATACCTATTGAAAACATCATCGAGTCTGCGGGAATGACATTAAAAAGTTTCACAACTTTAAAGAAATTTTTCAACAACTTATTAACCAAGGGGACATTAAAGTGAGTAATCCTAATTCCCCTCCCAATCAACCACTTGACATCTTTAAAAAACCTTTTCCCAATCACCCGCATACTAGCCAAGAATACCCTTCCACATCTTAAACACATGAAGCTCTTACCATTAGCACCATAAGTCAAGTCCTTACATCATCCTCCTAAAGCTGCTTCCTTGACCTCATCCACATTTATTCTCAAGCCCATCATATCTACATCTATTATCCCCACATCTACCACATCTGAGCCTACTTCTCTCACATCCATCATACCTCCTTCTCTTTTTCCTATGCCTACTTCCACACCAGATCCCTCACCCACTTCTTCCTCTATACCTTCCATTGTGCCTACTATCTCTACCCCTATCTCGACAACCCCATCGATATCTACCCCTTTACCCACATCCAATATTACTCCACATTCTACTTCCATGCATTTATTATATACTTATCTAAAAAATATCCTGTTTTACCCCTCTCTTATACATCCTCTTCTATCACATCAACCTCCCCATCATCTACTAGTGAGCCTTCTTTTTCTCTAATCTTAAACTCCATATCATCCACTCTCAAAATATTCCCTTTTCGATATTATTTTCATCCCCTCCAAGAGTAAACATCCATAATGAAAACCTAAGAATCTTGGTGCACCTATCAAAAATCACTTACCCATCCACATAAGAAGCTGGAGTTTCCCCCTCTTAAGAATCCTCAATCCTAAGCACCTAGTATTCAAACATCCATCTTAGGGCTCCCTCCTTCACTTTTAGGAACTGACCCATCATCCAAAGTGCCCATCTTCACTCAATAAAAAAACAATTCCACCACCCATCCCTCTAAAACTATATCTACGTCATCTAAAACTCCTTCATTTGAATCACCTATTCATTCTTCTTCTAAGTCATCATCAAAACTATCCCAATCTCAATGATCATCCACCCTTCCTTCTACATCAAAATCTAGGGCGGGACTCCCACCTAACCTCATAAGAACAAGACCCCCTTCTACCCCATCCATTTATTCTAAATTAATCCCGTCCTAAATTCTTAAAACCTCGTCCTAAAAATTCCCATCAAATCTTATACCGAGGTGTTTCAACATCTTCTCCATGCATCCGTTGTCACCCTTCCACCCATTAAACCCTTTGAACCATGTGGGGAAAGACCCACGTGGTTTGATCCTAATGTTATTTGTTCCTACCACCATGTTCTAGGCCATACTATCAAGAATTGTAAATCCCTCCATGCCCTTGTCAATGGTCTCATGGAGGAGAATGATCTTATTGTCGAAGAAGAAGACACGCTTCCATCCCTTATCCCATCCTCATCTAAGTCTAAGACTTTTAATTCTACCTTCACCGCTATTCCATCCTTGGCTTATCTTTCTTATAAATAGAACCCCCTCTTTACATAGATGTTATTTGTATTACCACTAGGTCTAACCCTTACAAGACCCAACCATTCACTCCATTTAAATCAAAATTTGTTATTTTTTCTCCTCCCAGAGAGCCTTCCCTCATTCGTTACCTTTTCCCCTCTTCTTCTAAGGCTAAGGTATCTATCCTAGCCACTCCTAATCCTACCTCCATCAAGCAGACCATCATGAAGTAGTTGCACCAAGATCCTGTTAAGATGTCCCTTTACAAGCTCATCCAAAGCTCCCCAACCACAAATAGGATCTTATTGAAGCTTTACAATGCATTATCGTATCATCTGATGAGCCTCAACCCCTTGCAACCCTTGTTAGAGATCTCTTAGCTTCTGTCACCATATCCTTCGAGGATTTTGAAATCCTCGAAATTATTCCTGAAGACCATGATCTTCCTCTCTTCATCACATTTCATATCAACGAAACCTTCATCCACCGATCCATGATTGAAAATGGTGCTAGTATCAACATTATTTCTTCCCATACCTTCAATAAATTTAAACTCCTGTTATCATCGGATCACAACACCCTCTAATTTTTTAGCATGTGAGTGTGTTAAGGAAAGCAATGTGATTTTGTAACATGGAATTTCTTCAAGGTGTGGGACCCTGTAGTTAAAGCAACTCTCCAGAGAAGGTTGGTTCCTCTTCCTAATCTAATGCAACAACTAACTCTAATGAAGGGAAATCTATAAACTACATCTAATCTATAGTCTCTAATGGACTAGGGAGAGAAAAATAACATGAAAATGAAATAAATATACACTAAAATAGGTGATGCACTAAGAGAAGGGTGTGGAAAATATCTTCAATGTGGGAAAATGAAAGAAAATGCATATTAGAGATAGTAGAAACAATCAACACGGTCTAACAACAACACTCACAACCATTCTCGTAGTAGCACATAAATAATAGATCGTGCAAAAATCATAAAAATAGACACAAAAACTTGCAACTAAAATAGAGACGAAAGAGAATGGAACACACCCAAACAAGGGAAGGAAACATCCACAAATCTAAGTCTATAGCTTGATAATATGCACGAGTTCATTTTATTAAAAGAGAAAGGCCGAGATAATCATACAATAAGTCCAAAATGAAGGCCTACAACACATTGGTGTTCCAAAAATATTTTGAAAGAGTTTTGTTATGAGAGCAATCCCCCAACCAAATGAGTGGTCACTGTTAGTCACAACACCCCGGGACGCCGATCGAGGTTTCTAAGTTGATCTTCGGGCATCAAAGTGTGATTGCACAACATGGAAACCTCTCTCCAAGTGTGGGACTTGTGAAACTAAGAGAGGAATCTCCAAATTAGAGGCTGGTTCCTCAAACTCCTCTGATTTAGATCTATATTTGCACAACTACAAAGGTTTAGATCCTAATCCTACTCTAAATTGCAAGGAGACAGGGATAGAAGTGCAAAAATTGAAACTAACTAAAGATGGTGATGCACCAAAAGGAGTGGTGAATATTTTTGTCATGCAAATAGACACAAACCAAAGATTGCAACATAAAACATACACAGGCTGATAAGATATAATTTAGGATCTGAAATGAAGCAAATAATACAAACAAAGGACTGAAACCCATTCACAAAGCTTGCATTATCATTTCCAATGTCAAAACCACTGCATTACAACCTCAGAGAGGTAGAAAACCTGTTACAATATTTGAAGAGGTCTGATTCTTGCAACAATCACTTGCTGGAGGTGAAAGAAGAAGTTTGCTATGCCAAAAGTGTTCCCCCTTAAGAAATGAGCCAAATCTAGCTTTTACATTGCATGGGTCGAGCCCAAGAGAGAGAAAACGTACAAAATGTGGGAGCCCATTCCTCATTGACTAAAAATGCATTAAAATGGCATGGGGGACCTTACAAACCCATACCCTGTCATTTTTGACCGAATTGGAGGAGAATGTGACCCATCCTGCATTAAATTTGGTCGCTGAAAGGTCATTTCTGCCCATGGACACGTACCAGAGCCGTTTTTGAATTTTCTCTCTTGAAACTAAACCAAAATTCAAAATTGACCATGAAATCCTATAGAGAATTTCATAATATTTCCAATGATATGAAGAACATGCAAATCGAGCTCTGGATCAAAAGATATGAAGGTCTGAAGTTTTAGGGCAAAACGGCCCAAAAAACGGATGTCGGGCAAAAAAATTTAAATTTTGACTTTTTGCATTTTGGAAATTTTTTTGAAAAATTTCCATGCTCCGCCAGTCGGATGGCATGTGTCAGGTGCTGGTTCGCTGAGCAATTCTCTCTCCTCCACCTTTCCGTGGGCTTTCTCTTGAAATTTTGACCTTTTTAACTCTTTGGAAAATTTTCCATTTTTTCCCCCGTGCCCCGCCACTGGGACACGTGGCATGCATTGATTGGTTGACAGGGGCGCGGGGAAGACCTTTGCTCTTAGCTTTTTTTTGGCTGAAATTTTTTTCAAAAACTTCAAAGTTCCCCGAGCTCCGCACTTCCCTACTCCATTAGACATGTGTCCTCGATCCGATTCATCCACGGGCTGCAAGCTTTTCGCGTCCCTACGCGTCCCTTTTGGCCCTGAGGATGTCCCAAACCTTCGGGAAAAATTTCTCCGATCTACCCGATTAGGGCTTCCCCTATCCCTCTTTGAGGTGAAGACACGTGGCACATTTCCATTGGCTCTCGGCTCCTTCAACTTTTCCCGTCCCTCGCATCCATTTGTTCCAACTATCCCAGACTGTCTGGGACAAATTCTTCTGAACCGCTCGAAATGGGCTGCCTTTGCTCTCGGCCGCTTCACCTTTTCACGTCCTTCACGTCCTTCGCATCCTCACGGCCCAGATGTCCTAGCCTTATCTCACTGTGCTTAGTCAATTTTGTTTTTTACCTTCACCGGTTCACCCTTTCGCGTCCCGCAAGCGTCCCATGGCCCTGAGATGTCCCTTTGTTGTGTGGACGCATAAGCGGCCTTTCGCCCGATTCGCGCCCGACGTCCCAATCGGCCCCAAGGGCCGCCTGAACCAGGACTTAGCCAATTTTCATGATTTTTTCTGCCCCAAGCTTGGTTTTTCAAAGCAACTTTTTCACCCTTTTTTAGAACTTGCTCTTTTCTTCTTGGACAGGAGAGTTAGGAAAAAGCCGAGGGGACCCAGAAACATGATTTTTGCCTTGAATCAATCTATCTTGCTCGGGATCGCCAATTTAATGCATGTTATCCAAAATTACCTCAGGGGGTGAATTTTGGATAACAATTTGGTGACTCAGTGGGGTCATCACTGTCGCAGATGAAGATACCGGTTACTCAAGCGAGTCCATTAGGCATGGAGTCATCAAATATTCTGTTTAGAACCCCAACTGACTTAGAATGTGCAAGGAGGAAGATGGAATATCATCTGATGGAAGCAAGGACTGCAAAACATCTCCATGGACAACAAGCTGTGCCAAAGCACTTAGGGAAAATAAAACTAACCTACAAATAAAACAATGTGCACAAGCACTTGGAGGAATGAAAATATAATCTAATATTTACAAGGTAGTGAATTTCCCTCTAGAAGCAATGCTTGAGATAGATTCCATTTATTGGAATCTGCAGTTCTTCACCATCCAATGGGGCCAATTGGAAAGCATTATTGTTCTTGCACTTCGTGACCATGTATGGGCCACTCCAAATGGCATCAAATTTTGAATGCCTTCCCAGTTTTGCTCTATCCACATCCCATTTCAACACTAGATCTCCAACCTAAAAAGATCTATCCTTGGCCTTCCTATCAAAGGTCTTCTTGATCAAAGCTTGATCCTTTTCCATTGCTTGGGATGCCTGATTTCTGATCTCTTGCAGCTCCATCAACTCTGCATACCTCACCTCCATGGGCTCAAACTCTAGCAACTCCAGTTGCTTCATGAGTTCCAATGTTGGCAACTCAAGTGACATGGGCAAGATTACTTCTCTTCCATAGACAAGTTTGAATGGAGAGTTACCTGTGGATCTTTTGGGAGTTATCCTATCAGCCCATAAGGCTGATTTCAGTTTGGTATGCCAAGACCTCTGATTCTCGTCAAGATTCCTCCTAATGATCCTCAACAAGTTCTTGTTTGTAGACTCGGCCTGGCCATTACCTTGAGGGTAATAGTTTGATGAAGTGCTTAGGTAGATACCGTTCTTGACAGCCCACTCAGTCACCTTAGATCCAATGAATGCCAATGCATTATCAGAGATTATTGTAGCAGGTACACCAAATCTGGTTGTTATCCCCTCATAAAGGTCTAAGATGCTAGACTCATTTGCCTCTTTGAGTGCTACTGCTTCTGTCCATCTGGTGAAGTAGTCGTGGCTGTCAAAATCCATTTGTGCCCTTGGCTTGAATTGGGATTAATGACTCCAATGAAGTCCAAACCCCATTGCATGAATGTCGGTCAATCGAGATTGGATGTAATGGAAGGGAAGCAAGTCTCTCTTTTCCGTGAATAATACACAATTCTTACACCTCTTGATCCATGCATAGCAATCACTGAAGATTTTAGGCCAATAATAACCAGCCTTCATGATTTTTAGAGCTATCACTATTGGTGCAAAATGACCACTAGCTAGTCAACCATGAAACTCTTCCAACACCCTTTGAATCTGATTTGTGCTAATGCACCTCAAGAAGACTCCATTTACATCTTTCTTGAACAAAACCCCATCAACGATGGCATACGGGACATCTTGCAATATGAAGTGTCTCCTTTGGGTCTTGTTCATCTCCGGGAGGGCATAGGCTCGTGCCTAGGAAGTGTATAATATCTTGGGTCCAGCAAGGAGTGGGGGCAGCATTGTTTTCTTCTTGATTGCCACTTAGCTCATGGCTGTTACGGGATCATCAAACAGCCTCTTCTTCATTGCATACTTCTTTTTGCTTCCCCAAAACTAGCTGCTCACACAATCCTTTCCCTCTTACCAGCTTGGTGATCTTGATCTCAATGTCATACTCCATGACACGGGTGATCCAACCTGCCCTTTTCTCATTCAAATCCTTGTTGAGGAGGAAGTCCTTAACCCTAGCATGTGAGACCAGCAACTGGACCTTGTTGTTTGAGATTAAATGCTTGAATTTCTTCAAGCTTCTGATTACTGCAAGCACATGCTTCTCAATAAAAGAGTACCTCACCTCATAGTCATCTAGGCTCTAGCTGAAGAAGGCAATTGGCTGCTCATCATTATCCTTGTTCTGCTATACCAAAATGGCAGAAATAGTGTCATTACCTCCAAATGCATAGAGGATGAAATCCTTGGAGAAGTCTGGGTTGATGAGAGTTGGTGCTTGAGAGATGGCTTCTTTGATTGCTTCAAAACTCTCCTTGCCTTCTGCTGTCCACTTGAAAGCCATGCTCTTCTTTAACATTTTGGTGATGGGCTTGACAAGGGCTGCAAAATCTGGGACAAACCTCCAAACAAAGTTTATCCTTCCCAAGAAAATCTGAAGGGCTTTCTTGTGGCTTGGCAATGGTAGTGCTCTTATGGCTTCAACCTCTCTGGGATCAATTGCTAATCCTTCTTTAGAGACAATATGGCCAAGGAGCTTTCCTTCATGTGCAAGAAAGATACACTTCTTAGGATTCAAAGACACTTCAAATCTCCTGCACCTCGTGAAGACTTGTCTCGAATGAGAGAGGTGGTCTGCTGCATTTTTGGAAAAAATAGTGATATCATCAAGGTAAATCAGTACCACGTTTTAATCAAACATTTGAATGCCATGTCCATTGCCCTTTGGAAGGTAGTACCAGCGTTGGACAGCCCAAATGGCATTTTCCTATATGCAAAAGTTCCCCATTTGGTTGTGAAGGTTGTCTTGAACTGGTCCTCTTCCTTCACCATAATATGATTGTAGCCTGAGTAGCCATCAAGTAGTGAAAACCTCTCGGAGCCAGCCACAACTTGCAAGATTTTCTCCATGGAAGGGAGTGGGTAATGGTCTTGAGGAGGCTCTATTCAAGTCTCTGAAGTCAACACACAATCTGATCTCTCCACTCTTCTTTTTGACTGGAACTAAGTTGGAAACCCAACTAGAATGCTTGATTGGGAATATGATCCTTGACTCAATCAGCTTGTCCAATTCTTTCCTCATGAGAGGCTCCATGTGTGGATTGACTGGTCTTTGTTTACTACCGGGCTTAGTATTTGGATCCAATTTGATGGTATGTTGAGCTAAGTTGGGATTGAAACCTTTCAAGTCTTCATAGCTCCAAGAAAACACGTCAGGGAACTCTTGACACAGCTGTATGAACTCATACCTTTCTTGTTCAGTTGTCATCCTTCCAATTTGCAATGGTTTGTTCTCTTCTACCAAGATGGATACCGAATCCTCTCTCTTGACTCGAATGTTTGCTCTCTCCTTTCTAAACTGATCATTGGGGTTAAAAATGAACTCTAAAGTGATAAGTCCTTGGGCGCTTTGTTAGTTCTCATTGTACCACTTGGTCACCATACTCGCTATTCCAATTTTCTTGATTCTTGGTGAGAACTCGGCTTCTTCTTGCAAGAAATGGATGATTTACTGGTCATTCTCAAACACTTGCCAACTGACATTGTTATCTGGCACTGAAGGCCTCACAATCACGTGGATGTTTGGTTGTACCTTGTCTTGTTGAATGCTTTCCACAATGTCAAAGGCTGCCCCTACTGCTGCAAGCCTCGGCTGCCACTTGATTCTCTTCCCTAGGAATGGATTTGATGCCAAAACCCTCAAAATCTTCCATGAGGTCCCATACCTTGTTCTTGTAGCACCTTTGAGTAGATCATTCTTGGCAACATGCTGTCCCTTGACCTAATTTACAATCAATTCACTATCCCCAAAGACTTGCAAGTTCTTTATTTTCCTCTTGATTGCCCAATGCATCCCTTGCACTAAGGCTTCATATTCAGCAGTGTTATTGGAGCATGCAAACTAAAATCTAAAAGCTGAATAGTACTTTATTCCTTGAGGTGAAACAAGCATAGCTCCACCTCCTGCACCTTGTCTACTCCTTGATCCATCAAAAAACAGCTGCCATACCTCATTGTCATCTTTGTGGTTTGGCTTGGTGATGCTAGGAATAGGCTGATTTTCTTCGTGTATGCAATATACCCTAGCTCAGATTCTTCCACTTCTTGATAAGGATCAAATGCATGTACCTTGTTTTCCCATTCATCAAGAGTTAGATCCGGGATGCTTCCAACCTTGGTGTCAGCCTCATCAGTGCTTGGGTGATCTTCTTGATCAAATGCTGAGCAATTGGCATTAATCTGACTTGGAGTGTAAGGCTCAATATGGAAGTTTGCAATAGGTTCTGACCTGATTGTAGCCTTAGTTCCATACCTCATTCGAACAACATGTGTGACCAATCAAAGCAAACAAATATCCCCAAATCTTGGGTGTGAAGTCCCTTGACAAGCATAGGGCAAAGAGTGGTGAAAGGTCTATGACTGATACATCTTGTAAAACAACAACGTTTGGACATGCATGCAAGGTAAGACTCAAGTTTCTAATCACTCCAACTGTTGCTACTCTTCCTGTCTAGCTGCACTACCCCTTTGGATATTGTTTCATACTAGAGCCCTAGCTGATCAGCTATTTGTTTAGGCATTACTGAGCTACTTTGCAGTCTATCATGCAATTGTGCACTAATTGATTTCCAATGATCAATGAAACATAGAAAGGAGGGGGCTTCAATATTTTACCTTGTTGTCCTCCATGATTTCCCTTAGGTTGGGCAGCATTTGTAAGCACTTTGTCTTGCATCCGATCCTACCGATTCGATGTTGACCAGTCCTTCATGGCAGCTTAACTTGTAGCAGATCTCTTTGGCACGGGATAGATAGGGATTCCCACATTGATATATTGACGTTTGTCTTCTTCATCGATCAATGATACTTGAATGGTGGTGATGGATCTCTTTGATGTCCTTGGTTTACACATTCACTCCTTGCATGTGGGTAGCAACAGTGGCATTTGAGTTGGCCTAGGGGTTGTCCTTGGCTGTCCTTGTGCATTTACAATTGGATTTTTCTTTCCAACCATTTGTGGAACCATGAAAGGTTGTAGATTGGTTGGGGCTAATGGATTTTCTTCACCCAAATTCCTCCTTTTTGACCTTGTGTTGGCTGCAACACCTTGAGAAACTGCCTGGTTCATGCCACAAAAATCCTCTGCTTGCCAATTTACCAATGTGGTGTCATTTGGGGCTGATTGCTGTTGGAATGTTTCTTGTTGTTGGCTGTTTCCTTGACTGCCCTCACCCTCCACACCAGTAGTTGTCACCATTAATGCTTGATTCAAAGCACCATTGAAGCACATGGATTGGTTATGAGGCTCATTGCATGGAAAACACCAATCATACTCCTGGGCAATGTTGTTTTGTGTTGGCACCAATGCCTTAGAGGCAGATATGGCATTTGGATTATAGGGCTGAAATGGTCTATTGGCAGGAGGCCTTGTTTGATTCATATTTGTAGCTAGGTTAGGTGGCCTTTGTGGTTGGTATGGCTACCTATTAGGCTGAGCTTGGGGTTGATAAGAAGGTCTAAAACCTTGGGCTTATTACCTCTATAGAGTAACCAGCTCATTTCCTAGGTTTTGCAATTGCTTCATGACTTCTTGAAGCTCATTTGGGGCACTTGGAGATGAAGTGGAAGCTTCATTTGAACTCTGATTTCTAGGAGTGGGAGAAGGAGCCAAACTAGGTGCTTGATTGGTGTTTGGGCTCTCTAAACTTGGAAACAGTGGCATGGGAGGTCTAGGGGCAAGTTTGCCAGCTTGGATCAAACAATTTTCAGCCCTAATGGCAATGCTATAAGCCATAGGGATAGTTATGCCTCCCATTGAATGAATCAACATAGAAATATTAGAATTTAGAGCTTTGAGATAGTAGAGAAAGGTACCTTTTGCGGTTGGCTTTGACCGCCACTGGAATTCTCTCCCAAGTCTTTTGAAATCTGAAGTCAAAGCGGTCATTTGCTCATTGGGAGCTCTCTTGATGGTTGTCAGCTGCTCCAAAAGAGACAAGTTGTCTCCATTTTCTCCAAATTGCTCATGAAGTGCTATACATAGTTGATTCCAATTTGTGATAGAACCAGCTCCAAGGCTCCTAAACCATTGCAATGCTTTACCCTTGAATGAAGATGCCAGCAACTTGATAGCCACTTGCATCTCGTCGATTTCATGGATTACACAAAGGTTAGCAATATCTTTAACATGATCACCTGGAGTAGTCTAATTTTCTCCAATGAAGTAGGGAATGTTCTTCAAGGCTGCAATAGGAATTGGATGTTGTGCATTGAGGGAAAGTGGGTTCTGCTCTGTGAAGTTGACATAGGGGTTGTTTTGTGCCATTCTAATTGGTCTTAAAGCCCTTGTTGACTGAATGAAAGGCCTACCAGGTGGAGGAGTTGAGAGAGTTCTGTTTGTTGGAGATGGAGACCTTTGAATCCTTCTTCCTCTTTGCCTTCTTCTTGGAGATAATTGTAGGTATTCAAACAGCACTTCTTCTTCTCCAACTCTTGACCTTGTGGTGATTCTTCTCATGAGTTTTCAGGCCTGCACTGTTGAAACCAGTTGATTCTTCCCCTTGGAGTCACCAGATATGCAAATAATAGCTCTTTTCAAGCAAGAAAATTGTAGTAGATGCACATCAACTTTGCTGTAATAAAAATGAGACCTCTAGTGTCCCACCGGTGTGCAAAAAACCTGTTAGTGCAAAATCACAAGACCCTAGACGCTGATCAAGTTTCTAAGTTGATCTTTAGGCATCCAGTGTGATTGCACAACATGGAAACCTCTCTCCAAGTGTGGGACTTGTGAAAATGAGAGAGGAATCTCTAGATTAGAGGCTGGTTCCTCAAACTCCTTTGATTTAGATCTATATTTGCACAACTACAAAGGTTCAAATCCTAATCCTACTCTAAATTGCAAGGAGACAGGGATAGAAGTGCAAAAATTGAAACTAACTAAAGATGGTGATGCACCAAAAGGAGTGGTGAATATTTTTTCATGCAAATAGACACAAACCAAAGATTGCAACATAAAACATACACAGGCTGATAAGATATAATTTAGGATCTGAAATGAAGTAAATAATACAAACAAAGGACTGAAACCCATTCAAAAAGCTTGCATTATCATTTCCAATGTCAAAACCATTGCATTACAACCTCAGAGAGGTAGAAAACCTGTTACAATCTTTGAAGAGGTCTGATTCTTGCAAAATCACTTGCTGGAGGTGAAAGAAGAAGTTTGCTATGCCAAAAGTGTTCCCCCTGAAGAAATGAGCCAAATCTAGCTTTTACATTGCATGGGTCGAGCCCAGGAGAGAGAAAACATACAAAACGTGGGAGCCCATTCCTCATTGACTACAAATGCATTAAAATGACATGGGGGACCTTACAAACCCATACCCTGTCATTTTTGACCGAATTGGAGGAGAATGCGACCCATCCTGCATTAAATTTGGTCGTTGAAAGGTCATTTCTGCCCATGGACACGTACCAGATCCGTTTTGAATTTTCTCTCTTGAAACTGAACCAAAATTCAAAATTGACCATGAAATCCTATAGAGAATTTCATAATCTTTCCAATGATATGAAGAACGTGCAAATCTGAGCTCTAGATCAAAAGATATGAAGGTCTGAAGTTTTAGGGCAAAACGACCCAAAAAACGGATGTTGGGCAAAAAATTTTAAATTTTGACTTTTTGCATTTTGGAAATTTTTTGAAAAATTTCCGCGCTCCGCCGGTCATACGGCACGTGTCAGGTGCTGGTTTGTTGAGCAATTCTCTCTCCTCCACCTTTCCGCGGGCTTTCTCTTGAAATTTTGACCTTTTTAACTCTTTGGAAAATTTTCCATTTTTTCCCCCGTGCCCCGCCACTTGGGACACGTGGCACACATTGATTGGTTGTGAGGGTGCGGGAAGACCTTTGCTCTTATCTTTTTGGCCAAAAACTTTTGCAAAAAACTTCAAATTTCCCGAGCTCCGCACTTCCTCCTGCTCCATTGGACACGTGTCCGATTTGATTCGCCCGCGGCCTGCCGACTTTTCGCTTCTCTACGCGTCCCTTTCGCCGGATGTCCCAAACCTTCGGGAAAAATTTCTCGATCCGCTTGATTTAGGATTCTCTGTCCCTCTTTGAGGTGAAGACACGTGGCACATTTCCATTGGGCTCGTCTCCTTCGGCTTTGCGTCCCTCGCGTCCATTTGTTCCAATTTGTCCGGTTTATGCTGGGACAAATTCTTCCGAACCGCCCGAAATGGGCTGCCTTTGCTCTCGGCCGCTTCACCTTTTTACGTCCTTCGCATCCTTTGCGTCCTCACGGCCCAGATGTCCCAGCCTTATCTACACAACAGTTAGTCAATTTTGTTTTTACCTTCGGCCGGTTCGCCCTTTCACGTCCGCACGTCCCCACGGCCCGGATGTCCCTTTGCTGCGCGGACCACCTAGCGGCCTTTCGGCCGATTCGCGCCCCGACGTCCCAACTGTCCCAAGGGCTGCCTGGACCAGGACTTAGCCAATTTTCATGATTTTTTCTGCCCCAAGCTTGTTTTTTGCAACTTTTTCACCCTTTTTTAGAACTTGCTCTTTTCTTCTTGGACAGGAGAGTTAGAAAAAAGCCGAGGGGACCCCAGAAACATGATTTTTTGCCTTGAATCAATCTATCTTGCTTGGGACCGAAGAATTTAATGCATGTTATCCAAAATTACCTTGGGGGTGAATTTTGGATAACGATCACTTTAATTTATAGAAAATGAGGAGGAGGAGAGAGAAGTTGTCAAACTCGGATTTCCCCTTCCAACCACTTGCAAGGTATAATAAATGTGTGAAAATGATGATGGGAAACCTAAAAATCCATTCCATATTGTCCCATAACTTGCAGCAGAAGAAAAATGGCTGCTCATGCTCATTTCATTCCATTTCAACCACCTAGAATTCACCATTTCAAACTGGGCTCGTTTTCTATGATTTTCACCATCAAATCTACATCAAATATTGAAATTTTTGATTTCTAAGTGTAGACATCAGAGCCAAAATTCCAATGAGTCCAATTTTGAGTGATTTTTTGAGAAATGCAAACATTATGGCCTTCTTCGTGAAATTGCTTTCTACCTCCTACATGCTTGGTTTTTGCTTCACGGTACTGTGTAATAAATTTCTTAGTGGAAAATAATTATTTCCCTCCACTTTTCTCCTTCATTAAAATTTTGATGTTTTTATATAGTCCTAGGAAGCATTTAAAATATTTTGTAGGCCCCCACTATTTTACAAGTTTAAATTGTGCTATGTACCTTGGGATATGGTAATATAATATATATTAGTTGATGGAGATCTTTGACATGTGGCACACATCCCCTTAGTTATATGTATGGGTTCACATGGGATATAATATTATAATGTATATGGGTTGATGGAGATGCCGACATGTGGCACACATCCCCTTAGTTAGTTATATGGGCTCACATAGGAATTAATTATATTGGGTAATGGGTCGGCCTACATTGGGATTAGGTGTTACCCATCCTATTTAAAGGATGTGAGTATCATTATGAGGGAGGTATGTATGAGTTTATTCTTCTACTTGGTAGAGGTATATTGGAGGTGTCCCCCTCAAAGTGGATTCCCATCTTGGGAGATTGTGGAGTTACTCCTTCCTTAAGGAGCATTGTATGGTGTTGCCCTACCTTAAGGGTATTATTCTGCATATATTGATATTAGGGCATCTTGGCCCCCATATATCTGGTGTTTTGTTATCTTCTGCAATTTATTGATTTATTATATGCAAGGTTCTTATCAAATGGGGGTTTTATTTTTAAATTTTGGTTAAGGGCCAACTCAACCAGCTTACCAGTTGGCTCGTTGAGCTAGCATCCCTCTTCGCACTGCCAAGTCTTTCTTTGTCGGGATCTTATACCTCACACTACAAGATGCTTTGTTTCCACCTTAGTGCATTGGGATTCCCCTAACTCCTCCGCTTTCCACCTTGGTGGGATTCATGTGGCAAGCTCCCTTTCAACCAACGAACTCACATCCTAGTCACTTCCATCACCAACCACCTCGAATGATTCATGTCAATCTACCTACCACTTCTTTGAATTTTCATGTCCAATGTAATGTGGGAGTAAACAATATGTGGGGAAATTCTTTGACCTCATCCCATGCTTCCCTCAACCTCCCACGGATGATGTGGCCGCATTGGGATCTGCCACACAACTCATCCACATTCAACTATGTCTCCTGGATGCACTGAGAGAGAATCTCACCCGCCTCACACTAAGTCACCTTTTCTTTGTGGTGAAAGTGGGTCCCCAAGGAATATGAGGCCCAAGTTCATGCAAGCCATCTAGGCTCGATTCTATGACTCGGCCGCTTGGCCTCAACAATGAACTCTGTTTCTGTGCCAAGTATTTTTATTAATCAATCCCGTTGACCCCACCAACCCCACACTCTATGCAAATCGGTGATTTTAGGCCCGTGAGGAACTCGCTGCCCAAGTTCCTTGGGGTGCTTAGTGTTTTGCCCATGCGAGTTAGCCACATGTCCTACCTCGTCCCAATCACAACTTGCCGAGGGTTGGCTCGTGAGCCAACTTCATTTTCCCGCCACTTTTTGCTAAGTGTCCTGGCTCAATCGAGTTACATTCATTCCCTTCAACCTCAAACCGACATTACCGTCATTCTCAAACCAACTTTGATGAGCTCAATGCACCGAGTTACATCCAAAACTAGTGTTGATTTGATCCACGAGTATGCCATGCACAAGTCAATATGCCTACACTCAACTTGGATCCATGACACAAGCTCCAACTAGCTATATGCGAGTAGCTCAACTCGCTAATGAGTTTTCCTTTTAATCATGCAATCACTGGCCTAATCAGCTTGGTCATTGCTATAGCTAGCTCAATGAGCACTTTTACAACCCGGCCACCATTGATGAATCAAACCAACTTGGTTTTCCTGAAGATGAGCTCACTTGATCTCTTAATACACATCGAACTCTTTTTCATTACACGAGCTCATCAAGCTGACTCAACGAGTTATTTCTAGCTCGGTGGCCCCACTTGTCATTTTGGAAATTTTATCAAATTTTTAGCACTACCCTCTAATTTTTATAATTTTTTTGGATTTCTTAGTAACAAGGGACCTTGTGAAAGTGTCAAAATTTCTGAAGCACATTATCATAGTTTTCACGTTTCTCGAAGAACTTCATGAAAACCCGAGAAGAGGGAAAATTCCTCGATGGATTTCCATCTTCACGGGGACCCTAATGATGTCCCAAACACATAAAAATATGCTTGCATCTTTGATTGACTGTGGGCCCCATAACAACTGATTTAATGAAGGCATCCCCATTGTCCATTTTCACCAAGAGGTGGAAATTGATAACAATTTTGGTGACTCATGGGGGCATCTACCTATTAGATGGGGATGATTAGTGACCTGCATACTTATCCATTTGGCACATAGTCTTTTGTGATCATCCTGATCTGATTTGAATTGAAAATGTGTACCCTGGACCACTTGGAACGCCATTGCTTGAACTTGGGGCTGGATTTTCCACTTGCATTTTCCAACTCTTTGTAAGAAAATATTGAAGTCAAGATGAGTGGAAAATTGTTTTGATCTTGAAAAAAATTCTCATTTTATTTGCCTACAAATCTGATCCGTGTGACTACATGATGGACTTTTGAAACTATCCAGAAACTTGATTTTTCCAAGTATGAAGCATATTGAAACCAATGATTGCTTGGCATACATAGCACATTGCAGAATTTTGTGTAAAATAATTGTTGGTTTTGGACATCATGGAACTCTATTAAAATATGATTTTTCCCTTTTTGAATAGGCTTCTTGGATCATTATTGAAAGGATAGAAATGTTCACACACCAATTGGGATGTTTCCAAACTCATAGCACTACCATCTATTACCACACCATATCTTTGTCCCAAAACTATTTTTTCTAATTTTGAAGGGCATGAGAAGTTCAACTATTATTTTAAAGGAGAAAAAGAATGAGAACATTGAAATATGCTCCATGTCCTTATTTTAGTTTCTCTACATTTGAATTTTATTGGGGATAACAACTATTACTTGCAATTCTAAGCCTCTTGCTAAAATATTCTCTACTCGGAAGCATGGCGAACTTTTGCAAAGGAAACACTAGAAGCAATAGCACATGTGCTCAAGGAACTTAGGGAAATTGAAACCTAGTATAACAATGAGACAATGTACACAAAAACTTGGAGGGATGAAAATTCTAAACCAATATGTACAAGGGTGAGATTTCTTCCTTCTAAAATCAATGTTTGAGATAGATTCCATTGACTGGAATTTATAGTCCTTCATCATCCAACTTGGCTACTCAACAAGCATTGCTTCTCTTACACTCCTTGATCATGTATGGACCACTCTATATAGTGTCAAATTTGGAATGTTTGCCTAGTTTTTCCCAATCTGCATCCCACTTCAGCACTAGGTCACCCTCACGGAAGGTTATAGCTTTAGCTTTCTTGTCAAAGCTCCTTTTGATCAATGTTCAATCTTTCTCCATGGTTTGCAATGTATGCTTTCTTAGCTCTTCCAAATCCGTGATTTCTACATATCGATTTCCATGGGCTTAAACTATGATAATTCCATCTACTTTGAGTAGCTCGATGCTAAAAATTCAAGCGATACAAGAAGTATTTCATCCCTTCCATAGACTATCTCATATGAAGAAATTTATGTAGAGATCTTTGGTGTTATTCTATCAGCCCATAAAGTTGATTTGAGCTTTGTGTCTCGGGTCCTCTGGTTTTCATCTAGGGTCCTTCTTATGATTCTTAGTAAGTTATTGTTTGTGGAATCTACTTTCCCATTACCTTGGTGGTAATAATTAGATGAAGTGTTGAGATATATCTCATTTCTAATAGCCCACTAAGTGATATTTGTATTAAGAAATTCCAGAGCATTATACGATATGATAGTGACAAGTACACAAAACCTTGTTATTTTCCCCTCATAAAATTCAGTATGATGGATTCATTTACTTCTTTAATTGTTACTACCTCGGTCCTTTTGGTGAAGTAATATGTTGACATTAGAATTCACTTGTGGCCCTGGCTTGAATTCAGATTGATTACCCCAATGAAGTCCAACCCCCATTGTATGAATGGTTGGTCCACTGAGATTGGGTGAAGGGGTAGTGCTACTAGATCTTCTTTTCCTTTGAAGAATGCACATTTTTGCACTTCTTGATCCATGTATGGCGATCACTTAACAACGTGGAAAATAGTAACCAGCTTTTATGATCTTGAGAGTTGATACTCATGGAGAAAAGTAGCCTCCGCTTCTCCATCATAGAACTCATACAACACTTTCTAAATCTAATTTGTTGGGACACACCTTAGGAGAACTCCATTCACATCCTTTTTGAACAAGATACCATCAATAAGAACATATGGAATGGATTTCAGTTTGAAGTATATTCTTTTTCTTTGCTTAACTTGGGAGGGCATAGACCTATTTCAAGATAATGCATCATATCTTGAGTCCAATAAGGTTTAGGAACATCTTCACTGCTTGTTCTCGATTGACTTGCAAAGACTTAGGACAACTTCTTTTTCATCATTTAACACAACATGTGATTTGGAAGCTATATGCTCACATAAATCTTTTCCGTGAACTAACTTGGTTACCTTGATTTCTATTTCATATTCCATCACACAAGTGATCCAACTTTCCCTTTTCTTGTTCAAATCTTTTTTCAAGAGAAATTCCTTGACCTGACATGAGACACTAAATGTTTGAATCTTATTTTTTAAGGCCAAGTGTCGAACTTCTTCAATATTTTTACAAGAGCAAGGACATGCTTCTCAATAAAAAATTACCTCACCTCATAGTCTTCCAAGATTTGACTAAAGAAAGCTATGGGCTGCTCTGAACTTTCTTTATTTAGTTGTACCAAGATAGCTGAAATTGTATCCGATCCACCAAAGGCATACAACATGAATTATTTTTAAAAATATGGGTTGAAGAGGGTTGGAGCTTGAGATATTGCATGTTTGATGACCTATAAACTCTCCTTACCCTCTAATGTCCATTTGAATGCCAGATTTTTTAAAAATCATGTTCAATGGTCTAACAAGATTGGAAAAATCAAGCACAAACCTATGAACAATGTTGATCCTTCCCAAGAAGCTTTGGAGAGCCTTCTTATGACTAGGCAAGGGAAGTGCACAGATAGCTTCAAATCTCTCAAGATTAATTGTTAGCCCTTCCTTTGAAAATATTTGGCCCAAGAGCTTTCCTTCATGAGCCAAGAATATACATTTTTGGGATTCAAGGACACTATAAATCTTCTGCATATCTAGAACACTTTCCTAAGGTGAAAAAGGTGATTTTTTGTATTTTTGGAAAAAGACCATGATATGATCAAGATAAACTTGTACCATCTTATTAATCAGCCCCTTGAATCAATTGCTCTCTGGAAAGTAGCTCTAGAATTTGATAGTCTAAATGGCATCTTTCTATAAGCATATGTGCCCCATTTTTTTAGTGAAGGTTGTTTTGAACTGATCATCTTCTTTCACCATGATCTGATTGTAGCCCAAGTAGCCATTTAGGAGTGAAAACCTTTATGAACCAAATCCTACATGTAATATTTATTCCATGGAAGGAAGTGGATAATGGTCTTTGAGAGAAGCTCTATTTAAATCCCAAAAATCCATGCATAACCTAATTTCTTCATTTCTCTTCCTGATTGGCACCAAGTTTTCAACCCAACTTGAGTGCTTGATCAGAAAAATGATGTTAGATTCTATGATTTTGTTCAATTCCTTTCTCATGAGAGAGTTCAATGTGGGGATTTAGTACCCTTTGAATCTTTCGATTGGCTTGGATTATGGATCTAGTTCAATAGTATGTTGTGCCAATTTTGGATTAAAGTCTCTCAAATATTTATAATTCCAGGAAAAGACATCGGAAATTCTTGAAAAAGTTGGATCAAATAAGACCTCTTTTTGTTAAGTACTCACCTTTCCAATTTGGAGCACCTTACCTTTACCACTAAAAAGGTTCTGAATATTCACCCTTGACTTTAATATTTTCTTTCTCTTTTCAGAATTGGTCATTGGGGTTGAAGATTGATTCAAGGGTCACCAAACCTTTAGGGAGTTTTTTTATTCTCAGTTGAACCACTTGATCTCCATATTGTTGTTCTAGTTTGTCTTGGTTCCTCGCGGAGAACTCAACTTCTTCTTATAGAAAATTGATGATTTTTTGATCACTTTCAAACACTTTCCACTTGTGTTGTTTTCTAGGACAACTGGTCTTACAACCACCTTAATATGAGGTTGAGTTTGTTCCTTCTTGATACTGCCAACAACATCAAATGCTTCCCAATTCTTCTGCAAGATTGTCCACAACCTCATTCTTCTTTCTTAATATGGAATTGATGTTAAAAGCTTCAAAATATTCAATGAGATTCCATACCGGTTCTTATAGCTCCTTAGAATATCATTTTTGACACCGTTGAGCCATCTTTCTCGGTTTAAAACCAGCTCATTATCTCCAAAAATTTGCAAGTTCTTAATACCTTTCTTCCTTTCCCAATGCAATCCATAAATTAATGCTTCATACTGAGATGTGTTGTTTGAACAACTGACTTGAAAGCAAAAAGATGAGAAGTATTTAATACCTTGAGGTGACACAAGCATTGTTCCTCCTCCATCACCTTTCTTACTATTTGAGCCATCAAAGAATAGCTGTAAAAATTCACTATAATCTTTTCCATTTGGTTTGGTGATGCTATGGAGAGGTGGATTTTCTTCGTGTAAGCAATAGATCAAAATCCTCTTCCATCTCCTTATATGGATCAAAAGCATGCCTTTTTTTCCATTTCATTAAGAGTCAAGTTTGGAATGTTTCCAGCCTTAGTATATGCTTCCTAAGTGCTTGGGAAACATTCTTGATCGAAAGTTCAACAATTTGCGTTGATTGGGCTTAGTACATGAGGTTCAATATGAAAGTTTTCAATTAGTTCAGATCTGATTGTAGCCTTAGCTCCATATCTTATTCTCAAGAGCACATGTGACCAATCAACAAATAGGTATCTACCAATCTTATCCATTAAGTCTCTTGATAATTATAATGAAAAGAGTGGTGGTAGGTCAATAACCAATACATCCTGCAAGACTATGACATTTGAGCATGCATGCAATGTAAGACTCAATCCTTTGATTACTCCAACTATTCCCACTTCCATCCCATCTAATTACACTACTCCTTTTGTTTTTGAGACTCATACTTAAGGCCTAAATGATCGTCTATTTTCTTGGGCATCACAGAACTACTTATTCTCGAATCAATCATGCAATTATGTACAAGATTGTTGCCAACAATTAGAGAAATATAGAATCTAGGAGGCTTCATATTTTTACCTTGTTGATCTACATTGGTGAGCACCTTTTCTTGATCTTTGGATGGTTCATTTGATGTAGACCAATTTTCCATAACTACTTGTAATAAATCTCTTTGGCCCGGGATAGCTAATGACTCCCACATTGAGATGTTTACATTTTTTTCCTTCTTGTACTCTATGATATTAAAAGGAGGAGCTATCTTTCTTCTGCCAATTTTTTTGAACAACTTTATCTTCCACATAATCTACTACAACTGGTACATGAGCTGATTTAGAAGGTGGTTTGGGCTGATTCTACACATTTGGAGCTGCACTTGGATTGCTAACACCTTGTAGAGTGACAACAGGTTGAGAAGCACTTGGATTAGATGACTTTCCTTCCTCTAAATTCCTCTTCTTAGACCTTGTGTTAGATACCACACCTTGAGAAGGAGATTGATTTATGCCACATAAATCCTCAAATTTCCAATTCACAAGTGTAGTTTTACTTGGAGGTGTTTCTTGAGTAGTTTCATATTGTTGAATTTCTTCTTGATTTGTTTCTTGAGATGAACCAACTATTTTCATGATCAACGCTTGGTTTAAAGCACCATTGAAATATGTTGTCTGATTGTGAGGTTGATTGCATGGGAAACACCACTCATAATTTTTTTCCATGTTGTTTTGAACTGATACTAAGGCCCTAGATGAGCAACAACATTAGGATTGTAAGGTTGAAATTGTCTATTAGCTGAAGGTTGTCCTTAGTATTTATTAATGACTTGAGAAGGTGGTCTATTTGGATGATACATAGGTCTATTGGTTTAGGATTGAGGTTGATATGATCTAAAATTTTGAGCTTGTTACCTCTTAATCATTACCAACTCATTTCTTAAGTTTTTCAATTGATTCATGACCTCTTGAAGTTCATTTTAGGTTCTAGAGGAAGAGGTATAAGCTTCGTTGGAATTTTGATTTTTGGGGGGATGGGAGCTAATGTAGGTACTTAATCTGGAACTAGAATTCCCCATTTACGGATAAAGAGGCATATTTGGCCTAGGGCAAGTTTATCGACTTGAATCAACCAATTTTTAGTTCTAATAAAAATGTTATAAGCTATGGTAAAAGTTGTACCTCCCATAGATTGTATCATCATGGCTATATCAGAATTAAGATCTTTTAAGAAATAGAGAAAAACACCTTCAACTATTGGTCTCACTGGAATAGGAATCCTATCCCATGTCCTTTGAAAACAGAAGTTGAAATCAGCCATTTGTTCATTTGGAGCCCTCTTGATTGTGGTCAATTGCTCCAATAAAGACATATTATCCACCCTTTCACCATAGTGATTACAAAGTGTTGAACATAATTGATTCCAATTTGTAATTGATCATGTCGTCAAGCTTTTAAACCATTGTAAATTCTTGCATTGGAAATAAGATGCTAATAATTTTAATTCAACATCGATCTCATTGATTTTATGAATGACACAAAAATTTCAATGTCTTGAATATGATCAATGTGAGTTGTGTGATTTTCCCATGTGAAGTATGAGATATTCTTCAATGCTACCATTGGAATGGGATTTTGTGCGTTGAGATAGATTAGGACTGCTGCCCATGATATTGAGAAAAGGATTTGGAGGTGGTTGATGAGCCATTCTGATTGGTCTAAGAACTCTCTTTGATTGAATAAAATTCCTACCATGTGGAGGTGTTGATAATGTTCTATTTGGTGGAGATGGTGATCTGTGAACTCTTCTTCTTGCCATTTTGTCTCTGCTGGAGATAGTTGTAAGTATTCAAAATACCTTCTTCTCTTTCTCTAGACCTTGTTTGAATCCTTCTCATAAATTTGACAAACTTGGGCTGCTAAAACCACTGAATTCTACCCCTTGGAGTCACTAGATGTGCTACTACAAAGCCTCTTAAGACTGAAATTTACAACAAGAGCACACCAATCTTGTTGCAATAAAAATGAAGACTTCTTGTCGTCCCACCGGGTGTGCTAGAATTATTATCACCAAATAATAACACCCTCTAATTTCTTATCATGTGAGTGTGTTAAGGCAAGTAGTGTGATTGTGTAACATGGAATTGCTTCAAGGTGTGGGACCCTGTAGTTGAAGCAAATATCTAGAGAAGGTTGGTTCCTCTTCCTAAAATAATGCAACAACTAAATCTAATGAAGGAAATCTATAAAATACCTCTAACCTACAATTTCCAAGGGACCAGAGGAGAGAAATATCATGAAAATGAAATAAATATACACTAAAAGAGATGGTGCACTAAGAGAAGGGTGTGGAAAATCTCTCCAATACGGGAAAATGAAATAAAATGAAGATTAGAGAGGGTGGAAATAGTCACCACAGTCTAACAACAACACTCACAACCATTCCCATAGAAGCATAGTAATAATAGACCCTACAAAAATCATACTAATAAACACAAATCACTTGCATCTGAAACAGAGAGGAAAGAGAATGCAACACACACAAACAAGGGAAGGAAACATCCAAAAATATGAGTTTATTGCTTCATTAATATGCACAATTCATTTCATTACAAGAGAAAGGCTTGGATCATCATGCAAGAAGTCCAAAATGAAGGCCTACAACACATTGGTGTTCCAAAACTATTTTGACAGAGTTTTGTTACAAGAGCAACCCCCCTCTCAAATGAGAGGTCACTTTAATTTATAGAAAATGAGGAAGAGGAGAGAGAATTTTTCAAACTTGGATTTCCCCTTCCAAACACTTGTAAGGTACCATAAATGTGTTAAAATGATGATGGAAAACTTGTAAAATCCATTCCATATTGTCTCATAACTTGTAGTAGAAGAAAAATGGCTGCCCATGCTCATTTAATGCCATTTCAACCACCTAGAAGTCACCATTTCAAACTAGGATTTTTTTATAAGATTTTCACCATTAAATATCCATCAAATCTTGAATTTTTTTATTTTTGAGTGTAGAACTCGGAGCCATAATTCCAACAAGTCTAATTTTTGCAATTTCGTTGAGAAATGCAAAAGTTAAGGCCTTATGAATGGAACTTCTTTCTACCTCCTCCAGGATTGGTTGTTACTTCTCAAGACTATGTAATAAATTTCTTGCTAGAAAATAATGATTTCCCCCACTTTTCTCCTTCATTAAAATTTTGATGTTTTTACATAGTCTTGGGAGGCATTTAAAATATTTTGTACCTCCCACTATTTTGGAAGTTTAAATTGGCACTCCTCTTCACGTTATCAAGTCCTTATTTATTGGGATCCTATACCTCATACCGCAAGTTATTTTGTTTCCACCTCACCGCATTGGGATTCCCCTAACTCCTCCACTTTCTACCTTAGCGGGATTCACGTGGCGACCTCCCTTTCAATCCGATGAACTCACGTCCTAGTCACTTCCATCGCTAACCACCTCGGATGCTTCATGTCAATCTACCTAGTTCCTCTTCACATTTTTCTATCCAATGTAATGTGGGGTTAACAATATGTAGGGAACTTCTTTAACCTTGGCTCATGCTTCCTCAACCTCGGTGGGTGATACGGCCACATCGGGCTCTGTCACACAACTCACCCACATTCAACTATGATGCCCTCGAAGTGCATAGAGACTCCTAACCACATCGTATTGAGCTACCTTTTCTTTGTAGCGAAAGTAGGTCCTTGAGGTACACGAGGCCCAAGTTCACGCGGAACATTCGAGCTCTAATTCTCGACTCGGTCATTTGGCCTCCTTTGGTGAACTTTGTTTCCTATGCTAATTCTTCGCATCGATCAATCCCGTTGACTCCACCAACCACCAAACTCTATGCAAATTGGTGATTTTAGACCTGCGAGGAACTCATAGCCTGAGTTCCTCTGGGCCCTTAGTGTTTCACCCACGAGGCCACATGGGATGCCTCGTCCCAATCAACAACTTTTTCCGAGTTTGCTTAGTAAGCCAACTCCATTCTCCCTACCACTTTTCATGAAGTGTCCCGACTTGATCCGAGCCGCAGGAAATTCCATTTGACCTCAACCCACCATTACCACCGTGGTTGAACCAAGTCCGATGAGCTCGATGCACCGAGTCACGTCTAAAATTAGTACCAAGTTGGTCCCTAATTTTCCATATACAAGCCGATATGCCTACACATAACCCACCTCCATGACACGAGCTCCAACTAGCTCAATGTGAGTAGCTTGATTCAGCGATGAACTAGTCTTTTAACCATGCTATCACCTCACCTAATCAACTAGGTCATCGCTATATCGAACTTGATGAGCTCTTTTATAACCTGGTCTCCATTGATGAATAAAACCACCTTGATTTTCCTAAAGATGAGATCACATGATATCCTACTACATATCGACCCCTTTTGCATTAGGCAAGCTCGACAAGCTTACTCAAAGCAAAGCTATTTATAGCTTGGTGCCCCCACTTTTCATTTTGGCCATTTTATCAAATTTTTAACACTGGTCTCTGAATTTTTGTAATTTTTTTGGATTTCTTAGTAACCAAGGGACCTTGTGAAAGTGTCAAAAGTGCTCCAAGGATATTATCATATTTTTCCCATTTTTGTTGTAGATGAGCCCCATTTCTTGATTCCTTAATAGAATAAAACTTGAGCTTCATGAAAATCCGTAAGAGGAAAAATTCCTCTTATGGATTTCCATCTTCTTTGGGACCCTAATGATGTCCTAAACACACAAAAAAATTATTACATCTTCTCGATTGACCTATAGGCCTCGTAGTAATCGATTCAATGCAAGGCATCCCCATTTGTCTATTTTCACCAAGAGGTGGAAATGGATAACAAATACCCGACACCATTTTCATTGATTCCCTGTTGTTGTTTGTGACTTTAATGATGTTATCATCCCCACTTTGGGTACAATTATCCTTCCCATTTTGGCCATAAACTCCTTCATGAAATATTCTACATTGTAGAAGAGGAGGTATAATGTCTTATTTGGATGCCCTTGGATTCACATCATGCGTCAAGGCCCTATCTACCCTCCACTATTGTATTAAATATGAACATAAAGGGAATATTTATACTCTCCCTACTGAATTCCCTCCTTAAAAATAATGTCACATGACTTACCATCCAAACGACATGTTTGTCCCTAAGCCATACCCTTCTTCTGAAACATCCACTAGTTCTTTTGTGCCTACATCTAAGTTACCCCATGATGGATCTTTTGATGATGTGATGCAAAACCTTTCCTTGGGGAGTATCAAATCCTCGCTCTTAATTCCCTTCCTTCCATAAATCACCTTGCTTTGCCCTAACAAGGCCCCCATGTATCAATCCAATGTTGGGGATATCATCTCTTCTTGTCCACCTTTCCTCAAAATAAATTTGTTTTATGGTGGATTTGATCACCCTTCGTCTCATTCCAATAATCTCCCTCACAAAAACCATACATTAATGGTTTTGAATTCCTCTCTAACAAATTTTTTTATACTTACCTTTATCATTGTGCATGGAAGGGATACAATTTAGGATGTTATGAACAAGGTATTCATGATCTTGTCCTTAATCAATCCGTTAACCATGTGAAAATTTTGGCTTGGGATACAAAGATCCCTCTGCTCCTCCTCCATGCACTTCTTCCTCTTCCCACATCGGCATTGAGTCACCTCCCTTTTCTCCATCCGACTATCTCATAGACCCAGATGATATTGTATCTATCCCCATGACTTTTTTTTAGTCTCCACCATTTCCCTCAGGGACCGTCGCATATCAGTTGAAAATGAAATCCATTCATTTCTTCTTAAGTATCCTGAGATGATAAGGAAGACTCCCATACCATTGATATCCTCCAATGCAATGATGATGATTCCATTCTTTCTTACATGGGGTGAGGATTCTCATATCCAAAATTCCCTTCCTCCTGATACTTCCACCCTTCTCAATGAATCCACCATCGACATCAACATAGGGACTCCCAAGAGCCCCGCATCCTCAAGGTTGGCCAATCTCTTGATCCTCAAGAACTCAAATCCTTTACCTCCTTCTTGTCCAAGCATAGCCAAGCCTTCGCATGGTCGTACTTTGACATGTTGGGTCTTGATCCTTCCATCATCGTCCATAAAATTGTCACCATCCCCGATGCTAAACTCACAAACAAAATCTCTATCGCATGCATTCTCACTTCACCCTCCTTAATAAAGAAGAGCTATAGTGTATTCTCTCTCGCTAACTTCATCCATCCTATCAACTATCCGTAATGGGTATCGAATATTGTACTTGTTGCCAAATATTCTAAAAATCTCTGCATCTATACCGATTTATGAGATTTAAATCTCTCTTTCGTAAGGATGACTTTACTCTTTTTAACATCAATCATCTCATCTACCTCATGACCGTTAATGAGATTATCTCTCTTATGGATGGTTTCTTTGGTTACAATCAAATCCTCATCACCTCGAATACCAACATAAGACTTCCTTCATCACCCCTTGGGGTACTTTCTATTATCGCATCATGTCTTATAGTTTGAAAATGCTAGGGCACTTACCGGTGCATGATGACTATTATCCATATTTCACCCCCATGCCAAATATTGGATCGACCACGATCCCACATAACAAAAAAGAGTCAAAAGGTGGACAAAAAGGGTCTCAAAATTGGCTAAGTATAAAGGTGTAAGCAAAGAATGCCAAGTGTCAGTATGGTGTTGTTTCAAGGGGTGAATAGAGAAAAGGTTTCTAAACGAGTGCCAGACTGCCACATGTCCCATATCAAAAGGGACCCATTTTTCAAGTTGTTTTCCACCCTCTTATACAGACCCGATACAAACTTCGAAGGGGCATATCTTTCGACTTAGGGCTTAAAATATTACAAATCTGATGTCGTTGGAAAGATCTCGGCCTCACCCATGCCATGGGGTCTGAAAATTTAATTTTGAGGAGGTTAGGTGAAGAAAATGGAGGAAACGTCTTGGGATTTTAATGCAGGATCTTCTTACCTCAACAACCTAGATCAGATTTGATCTGTTTCACCATTTCCTCTTCCTTCAAGGCGCCGAACCAAGGATTGATGCAAAAATATGGATTTGGGGAGAGATTTCATCAGAGGCATTAACAATGGTGGTTGAGTTTCAACCTGATTTTCCCACTTCTCTCTCTCTCTTTCTTCTTTAGGATTGAATCTATAAATGCGGGGGCAGGATTCATTGTAAAGGGTTGGACATTCTTTGTTTTGTAGGCTCCCTTCTCCTCTTAGCAAAAGGATTTGTGGGGTTCAGGCCTTCCATCAAAAAATTTCAATATGTTTCTGCCTCTTGGCTACTTTGTAATGGACTGTATCAATCTACAAGAGCAATAAAATATGTCTGTGATCGATTTTAGATCCTCTCTTGTCTCTTTTGATTTTCATCTAGTCTCCCATTACATATCGGCTATTTGTGTTTGTTTATTGTCCGCATTTTGTTAGTTTGTGCCTATTATCAAAATAAGTGTTCATCATTCCTTTGGTGCATCACCTCGTAGTTTAGCTTTGTTTTAATTTCTATATTCCTTTTATCCATGTCTCCTTGGTAAAGTTTAGATTAGGATTAAGAACAAATCCTCTACAAGTTTCTACATATGCACTTAAATAGAGGAATAAGAAACCAACCTTCAATCTAGAGAGCTTTCCCATTTTGAAAGGTCCAACACCTTGGGAAAGTTCAATGTTACACAATCACACCAAATGACTCGCCTTAGAAAATCAGACCTATAGAACTCAATTGGGGTCTGTTGTGATTTCGCATTAACAAATACATATATCTTCCATGACCTTATCTATAAAACTATGGAAGACTATGTCAATGACCTCTTGGGTAAATCCAAGCATCGATGTGACCATCTTTCTGTCCTGAAATCCTTTTCAAGTGCCTCATACGCTTCCTTCTTCATCTTAATCCATCCATGTGTGTATTTGGGGTACTAACTGGTAAAATCTTTGGTTTCATTATTTCCATCAAAGGTATTCAAATTAACCCCAAAAATTAAGGTCATTCTCGAGATGCCTCCTTCTAACCTCAAGAAGCTTCACAATCTTCAAGGTTGTCTCCAATCAGTCCATAGCTTCATTTCACAACTCTCAAATCATTTCCAACCCTTTCATAACCTTCTTCATAAAGACACCCAATTCAATTGGGATGTCAACTTTTAGAAATCCTTCGATGATATTAAACAATATCTTCTTTCTCCATTGGTGCTTATACCTTCACGTGAGGGGGATCATTTCTATCTCTATATCTCTTAATCCAACCATGCTCTAGGTTCCATGTTGGCACACTATGATGAGCAAGGTAGGGAGCAGGTTGTCTATTATATCAATCATACCCTTCTTGACTATGAAACCGCTACACTAAAGCAAAGCAAAGATTTGTTGCACTCTCTTCTTTGCCACTTCTAAACTTAATCATTACGTTCTTAAGCCATCTCAAAAAAATTTATACCATTCCCTCGAAGGATGGATACCCCATTATATCATTGTAGTAAAAGGATTCCCAAATCAATCAACCTTTAATGTTTAAAAATCATCCTATGAAAGCTTACCGCATCGATCATCTTTCCCACCACAAGCAACCTTCCTGTATCGATCAATTTGTATCATTATAGCTGAGGCATAATCCTAGGAGCAGTACCTAAAGAGAATATGCTTCCCATGTGCATGTTATATGTTGACCCCTCTTCATGTCTACTGATAGGTTCATAAAATTCTCCATCCATATGTACTTTCTTGATCATGAGAGTGACCAACTATCGTTGGTCCTATGTTAACACCTTCCTTTGGTTGTAAGTGCATAGTGTCATTTGATTCCCATTCTTTTTATACCTCTAATCTAGTTTGGATCATTCCTTCCACTTGCACCCTTCTCTATGGTGTAGTGTCCTTCACATGTTCGTTGGTCACCACTTATCGAGTCACATCCCTTTCTAAACCTCTATTTTCCATTCCCTATTTAGTGTCATATGAACCCATCGTCCTTCCTATATCTAGTTATCTATCCATGTCCAAATCATATTTTCATTCACCATATTTTCATCATAACACATTTTCATCTCACCATTTACATTCTATATCCTATCTCATTACATCCCATACCATTTATGCCTACCATGTTTCCTAATCCATCACATTTTATCACATTCATATTCTATTCTAAATTTTCCAAAACATAATTAAATCCATAATTTAAACATTATCATCATCCATAATCATACTCATCACAATCACATTACATCTATATCCAAAAACAATTCACACATCCACATCTAATCCATGTCATCATAATCATAATCATCCACATCTAAATCTATCATCATAATCATTACATCATTAAAATCATAAACCACACATATGACACATGAAAAATCACAATCACAATCATATATATATATATATATATATATATATATCATAATGAGTCCAAAAAATACATGTACATCAAATTACAGCCACTATGGGTCCTACCTCGATCTAGCTACATCACCAACAATAAAATCTACATTAGATAGTATCAAATCCTACCCTCTTGGGGCAAGTTCTGAATTGATCCTAGGGCCTCGTCGCCATCCTCATGGCCCACCCCTTGGGGTTCTTTGCACCATTATTGATGTGCTCCTAGATAACATTAGTTCTGTTGTGCCACCCTCCCTTGCTTGATGTAATGCCGTGTGCTCTACATATCTATGTGTCTAGGAAGCTTGTGTGTCACAATCTCCTCATAATATCGTGCCTCTCCTTCACATGGCGTTGTGTAAAAACTAAAAGGCATAGTCCTTGAGGCCCCATTTTCCGATTCCCTATGATGTCGTTGGTGCACCACTCTCCGACTCTACAACTAATATGGGTGCAAGGTCTTCAAACCTCACTATGTATGCCTCACATTTCCTCCTATATTTATCCCTCTAGTGCCTAGCCTTGTCCCTCTCTTGTCGAAGGACTATCTCCTCTTATCTAGCATCTCTCGCTCCGGAGAGTGATGTCTCTCTCTAAATGCACTAAGTCATGCTCCATGCACGATATACCCATCTCGGTCTCACCTCCACCTCCTCTTAGCATCACATCCTCCTATGCTACCAAAGCATCTCCTCATCCTCCTCCTCTCCTCCATCGCCCCCCTTCCACTTTGCCATCTCTAAGCCGCCCATGTCCTGGCACATCATTTAGTATGCATAGCCTACCCCCACTCGACATCATCATCATCCTGTGGTGCTTCCACCTCATCTAAAGGATCTACCATGTGTGGACTAGGAAAATCCCTCTCATCCTCATCTTTCCTATATACAATCGGATCTTACATGATCCTGTACCACACCAAACTATTATTAGACCTTGTCAAATTATACGGCCTTAATCATCTCAAGTTAGCGACCCTACACCCATATTTTCCTCCTCATTCCAACTAACTCCACATAAACTCCACGTCATGTAAGAAACTTGCGATAGGGTTGTCACCCCACCTCGCTCTATCTCTATCTCTCTGTAAATCTATCACCATACTAATCAACATCTCTCACTCCTCTGTCACCATGAGCCATGACATCAGGCTCTTTCCACCTCAAAAATCAACCTCTAGTTGAATGTGATCGATTCTATCACCCATGGAAGCCCTATCGGTCGATCATTGTTATATGTTCATAAGCCCAATAGTGGAGTAGAAATCCCACATCTAGTCATGTCCTCCTCCTCAATCTATACATCGATAGCTCATGGTACACATGTGCTAGTAACGTTGTCCCAAAAGAGAACATTGTCATGTGATCCACTATCTCTGTTAAAACCTCTTCTAGTGTCCATGGGAACCTTCCCCCGAACTGGTAGTGCATAACAAGATATCACCATTGTCACCAAAAATCAATCAGCCCCAAGGAACCTTACAATCATATCTCATCTCATACATAAATTCCCTAGAAGAAAATGTAATATGAGGGGTATTGGCTCCAAATAACCACATCAAAATCTCCAATCTTCTATCCACTATAATCGACACCACCTACTCCCCAGTATCAAGTAATATAAAAATTCTATAAACATCCTCTAGGGTGACATTCATCTCACCCATTCTAAACCAAAATGTGCATGTATGCACATCCCACCAATCCTCTAGTGTGATCATCAAAAAAACATTCCCTGGAATCCGTTGGTAATATCAAAATCCACCCAATCCCATCGCCACTAAATGATCCCACTTAGTGTTAGTTATATCACCTCTAATTTGATCATACATGTATGGAACTCTATCCCCCAAGTATAAGGTCTCTCAAGCCTGCAAATCCAATAAAACAAGAAAACATCATAATCTTCATCATCATAATTTCATCAAAATTTAATAGAAAATCTATCTTCTCATCCCAGTCAATGTCGACCCACCTTAGGTTGATGTATCTAGGTTAGGCTTGGTGTATTTTTAGGCCTGGTCAATGGCAAATGTGTCTAGTCACTTCCAACCATGTCCAATCGCCGTCGACCACCCTCGACGCCAAGCTAAAATTTTGAAAAAATGTAAAAAACTAAAAAAACAACAAAAATCATAAAAGCAAGTTGGGGTTTTTATACTCACCATCCTCGCTAACCCTCTAACATTTCCTTCTAGCTTCCACGACCTCTATTTCTCTCAATTTATCTCTCTCTTTTAACCTCGAAGATATCTCGATAGTCACTTGGTGTGTGTGCAATCGAGCCTAATCACGGTGGCTCATAGGCTCATATAGCCATCGACCCCTTAGGATTGCCACCGCTTTACCCTAATGGTTGTTGACCTGCTCTGAAGTCGTCGTCAACTTAACCATAGTTTTTACCTCTTTTCCTCATCCTCACCATTTTAATTAGCATGTCTTCCTTTGCTTTTGGTGTGTGACCCATAACACACTATTTTAATTCATTTCGGATTTTTGATATCATCTCACCTTTTTGGCCATATTTTTGTTCCACACTAGGGCACCATTATCTTCTCCATCCCCATATTTTCCATATGCATATTCCCTCGATTCCTCATGTATGAAGGATTTCACATTATTATCCTCACATTTGTTTGCACATGATGTCTACCTTCAACCCATTGGTCGCATGGCTTACACATCCTTTTGAGTGGATTCCCATTAATCCCCTCCATCTCGTAGTGATTTTTTCTTACTTACATGTCCGTAGGAATTTTCTATCATTTCCATTGAAGTTGTACCATGTTCCCTCCAAAGTGACTCTTAAAATCATTTCCATATTTTTAGTCCTTATTTTTTCTTGAATCCTTCCTACATTAGGCATCATGCCTCCTATTTGCTTTTTCCCATCCTTTCTCACCCTCCCTTCTCATCCATCTCTTTCAAACTTGTGATTGATTCCCCTTCGTGTCATCAATCCCAAGTTTGAGGGGGAAACTCATCAATAATCCTCGTCAAACATCCTATCAATCCTTTCTCATTTTTTTGTCTTGCGGTTTTCCATTACAAACCCCTCAACAAAAAGGGCGAATGTAGACACTGTTTCGACACTCTCATACCTTCACATTACATACACCCCTCACTAGCACACCCTTTTTCATCTTATTTTGAACAATCTCACATTTCCCCATAAAATCCTATTTTCCCCATATCCCATCTTACTTACCATTATCCTATCTATTTATCATTATTTTTATCATCCCCATTTATCTTTATATCTTAAAACCCCATTAATCCCTAATCTACCATTAATCCCTTAATTATCCTAATCCTATCAATAAACCCCTCATTTAATTCCCTTATGGGATTCTCATCCCCTTTCATCATTTCCCTTATTTAGTCCTTCCCTAGGATTTAAGTTTGGCTCGTTTACTACCAATCCCAAAACATCCCCACTCATCTTAACCCCTCCTAAGATTCATCAAGCCTTAAACACCTCTTACATGCATGAAGTACTAAAAATAGCACTTTGTGACTCAAAGAGGTAACCATTTCTTCTCCTATTCTCACCATTTCATTATCATTCTAACATCTCTTGGAAGACTGCTCATGTCAATCGTCGGTGATTAACCCAAGTCTAACCCAACCCCCTCTTATTTAAGATAATATTTCGTCATGTTCTGGAGTCTCTCTCTAAATGCACTAAGTCATGCTCAGTGCACAATATATCCACCTCGGTCTCACCTCCACCACCTCTTAGCATCACATCCTCCTCTCGCTTCCGGCATCTCCTCATCCTCTTCCTCTCCTCCATTGTCCCCCTTGGCTGCCATCTAAGCCACCCATGTCCCGGTCATTTAGTATGCATAGCCTACCCCCACTCTGACATCATCATCATCCTAGGGTGCTCCTGCCTCCTCTAAATGATCTGCCATGTGTGGACTAGGAAAATCCCTCTCATCCTCATCTTTCCTATATATAATCAGATCTCGTGGCACTTTGTTTGTACCACACCAAACTGTTGTCGAGATCCCGTCCAACTATACGGCCTCAATCATCTCAATTTAGCAACCCTACACCCATATTTTCCTCCTCGTGCTAACTAAATCCACATTAACTCCACATCATCTGGAAAGTTGATATATGGTCACCACCCCACCTAATCTATCTCTAGATCCATAAATCTATCACCATAATAATCAACATCTCTCACTCCTTTGTCACCATGAGCCCAATTGACTCTCCACCTCAAAAATCTAACCCCTAGTTGAATGTGATCGTCTGTCACCCATGGAAGCCCTAGCAGTCGATCATTGTTATATGCTCATAATCCCAATAGTGGAGTAAATATCCCACATCTATTCATGTCCTCCTCCTCGGTTTATACATAGATAGCTCGTGGTATACATGTGCTACTAATGTTGTCCCAAAAGATAACATTGTCATGTGATCCACCATCTCTATTAGAACCCTTCTAGTGTCCATGGGAACCTCGCCCCTAAATCGGTAGTGCATAACAAGATATCACCATCGCCACCAAACAAATCAATCAACTCCAAGGAACCGCACAATCATATCTCGATCTCATATAGAAATTCCTAGAAGAAAATGTAATATGAGGGGTATTGGCTCCAAGTAACCACATCAAAATCTCCAATCTTCTATCCATTGTAATCGGCACCACCTACTCCCCTTGTATCAATAATATAAAAATTCTTTAAACATCCTCTAGGGTGACATTCATCTCACCATTCTAAACCAAAATGTGCATGTATGCACATCCCACCAATCCTCTAGTGTAATCATCAAACCAACATCTCGTGGAATCCTTTGGTAATATCAAAATCCACCCAATCCCACTACCACTAAATGATCCCACTTAGTGTCAGCTATATCACCTCTAATCTGATCATACAGAATGGAACTCTATCCATCAAGTATAAGGTCTCTCAAGCCTACAAAACCAATAAAATAAGCAAACAAATAATCTTCATAATCCTCGTCATCAAAATTTAATAAAAATCTATCTTCTCATCCCCAGTCAATGCCAACCCACCTTAGGTCGATGTATCTAGGTTAGGGTCAATGCCTTTAGGCCTAGTCAATGGCAACCGTGTCTAGTCTCTTCCAACCGTGTCCAATCACCGCCGACCGCCCCGACACCAAGCTAAAAATTTGAAAAAATGCAAAAACAACAAAAAACAACAAAAATCATAAAAGCAAGTTGGAGTTTTGATACTCACCATCCTCGCTAACCCTCTAACATTTCCTTCCAACTCCCCAACCTCTATTTCTCTCAATTTATCTCTCTTTTAACTTTAGATCTCTCGATCATCACTTGGTCGTGTGCAAATGAGCCTAATCAACTGGCTCATAGGCTCATATAGCCCTCCGACCCCCTTAGGGTTGCCACCACTTTACCCCGGTGGTCGTTGGCCCGCTTTGTTATCCGTCAACTTAACCATAGTTTTTACCTCTTTTCCTCATCCTCACCATTTTAATGAGCATGTCTTCCTTTTCTTTTGGTGTGTGACCCATAACACACTATTTTAAGTCATTTCGGATTTTTGATATCATCTCACCTTTTTGGCCATATTTGTGTTCCACATTAGGGCACCATTATCTTCTCCATCCCCCTATTTTCCATATGCATATTCCTCGATTCCTCATGTATGAAGGATGCTCACATTATTATCCTCACATTTGTTTCGCGCATGATGTCTACCTTCAACCCATTGGTCACACGGCTTACACATCCTTTTGAGTGGATTCCCATTAATCCCCTCCATATCACAATGGTTTTTTCTTAGTTACATGTCCGTAAGACATTTTTGTCATTTCCATTGAAGTTGTACTAGGTTCTCTTCCAAAGTGACTCTTAAAATCACTTACATATTTTTATTCCTTATTTTTTTCTTGAATCCTTCCTACATTAGGCATTATGCCTCGTCTTTGCTTTTTCCCATCCTTTCTCACCCTCCCTTCTCATTCATCTCTTTCAAACTTGTGATCGATTCCTCTTCGTGTCATCAATCCCTAGTTTGAGGGGGAGAACCTCATCAATAATCCCTCATCAAACATCCTATCAATCCCTTCTCATTTTTTGTCTCGCAATTTTCCATTACAAACCCCTCAACAAAAAGGGGTGGAATATAGACACTATTTCTAACACTCTCATACCTTCACATTACGTACACCCTCACTAGCACACCCTTTTTCATCTTATTTTTGAACAATCTCAATTTCCCCATAAAATCCTATTTTCCCCATATCCCATCTTACTTACCATTATCTTATCTATTTATCATTATTTTTATCATCCCCATTTATCTTTATATCTTAAAACCCCATTAATCCCTAATCTACCATTAATCCCTTAATTATCCTAATCCTATCAATAAACCCCTCATTTAATACCCTCATGGGATTCTCATACTCTCTCATCATTTCCTTATTTATTCCTTCCTAGGATTTCCCCCACTCATCTTAACCCCTCCTAAGTTTCATCAAGCCTTAAACACCTCTTACATGCATGAAGTACTAAAAATAGCCCTAAGTAACCATTTCTTCACCTATTCTCACCATTTCATTATCACTCTAACATCTCTTGGAAGATTGCTCGTGTTAATTCATCGGTGATGACACGGATCGCTGTAACCTAACCCTGCATTATTTAATCACACTCACCCCTCCTCTCAATAGGGATAGAAAATCTTGAATCTCTGGTGTGCTATGTGATTGTTTCTTCATGTATCTTCTTTGGAGCTCTTCCCATCAATTCAATCATTTTATTATCCTTCCACATGTTGTTGTTGAAGCTTGGAGTATAGTGAAGAACATTTGAATACTTTTTCGTGCATGTTCTTATTTTTTTTGCCTGTGTCTATAGGTCTTTTGGGAGTTCTACTTAGCATTTTTGTTGTCCATCATTAATCTCGGACCCATTTATCCACCCTCCTTAGTCTATATCCCATTTCTAGTCCTCGTTATCGCTTCATAGCTCTCATGGCCGCCATCGACCCACATTCCACATCTATTGAATCCACTTTATTCAAAATCCTATCCGCCTTGTTTTACATCCCACTTACCCTCTATAACCCAAACATTTTACCAAAATTCTATCTTCTCTTTCAGCCCTTATCATTATTATCTATCTCGACATCTAAATAATCACATCTAGTAATGCCTTTTATTTCGCACATTTTAGGATTAGTCCTATTCCAATCACCGTTGAATGTACTATTTACTCTTAGGTTTTTTCCACCCGCTCTGGTTTGGATTTGGTTTTTGGTATTTCTAGTATCAAGTTATCATTTCAACTTATCTTAGCTTATCTAAGGATATACTTCAAATTCTTATCTACACATTTCCATTTCATTGTTGATCATCTACTTTTGTTATCAAAACGTGGGATGACACCATTGTACGTACCCAAAATTATAACATCCTCTACCGCACTCACCGGAAAGATGTTGCATGTCAAACCAACATGAATCCTTCACACATCGGTAACCATCAACACATCCTAATTTAGCCCATCGCTTATACAATGATGATACAGTCTCCTTCTAAGGTGTTCGAAATCCATAAAATCTAACCAAGTATACGTTTGCATCCCGCATGCCTCACTCGGCCTCCGCATGCTTTGTTATGCTCTTTGCCCCCTTTTTCCTTGTATTTTGGTCTTAAGTGACGAGATCGCCACCTTGCCTGTAGCGGCGGTCCCATGACCGCCGCCTAAAAAGGACAGGGGCGGCGGTAAAAAAACAACCACTCATACAGGCGGTGGTCCTATTCACGCTTAACCCCAAAAGTTCTCGACAATCACGTCAAACGTAAATTTTCTATTTCTATCCGCATTTTCAGCTACTTTGCTTTGCATTTATGTTTTGGCCACCCTGTGAATAGTGTTTTCACTTTGTTTGATGGTAAAAGAGTTCCATTCCAAGTTACCTTCTAGTGAATGCATTTTCTATAAATATCCAGCTTGTTTTCAAACAAAATGCCCCTCTCCTTCTCTATTTAATCATTCATTCTTTTGAGTTTCTTGCTTAGAATTCCAATAGTTTCATGTTTTGCATCCATTTTTGGTTTTCGTTAGGGCACCATTATTTTGCTATTTAGAGGTTGTTCGATCTTCTTGTTTCATTCTTGCTTCATTGTTGTTCCATGCAAGTTAGTTTAAAATAAGATAGTTTCATTCTTAGATTGGAATCCATTTAGAGTTGCAAGTTTTGTTTAGTCACAAAAGATAGCTTCTAAAACTCTCGACACATTTGTGTTGTATTCCCGTAATAAATCCCGCTAGGAATTACATAGTCAAGCTCTGTTCACTTGCACTATCTCTCTCTTACTCGCATTGTATTTGATCTATATCCAAAAGCTACCATTGTTTGAGTGCCTTATTCTACTAATGCTATCATATACACATTTTTTGGATTCAAGAGAACACAAAGGAACAAGGAGATCACACTATTTGAGGGGACGAAGTCACACAATACACCGGATTTACCACTTTTCTTTAAACTCCGGGTTTGAGCTATCAAAGTTCTAGTTACAACGTATCAAATAGAGTAGTAAATTATTTTATTTCAGTCAAATCTCACTCTCGATATCACCAAGGAAGCTGTGGGGATTGATAGTTTCTAAGAAACTATGATTCATTCCTCACTTCTGAGGTAGGATCGAGAGTCTTTCAATTTAAATCAATTAGTTGCTTAGATATTTAGGATAAATTCTAACAATTTCTTGCAAATAGCCACACCAGCTACTTTGTTTGTTTTAATTCTGTTACTAGATTAGTTGTCCATTTTCTAAATATATTAGAATAGCTGCTCTTTTAATTTCATTAAAATACTTCATCGAAAATACAAAAATAAAAGAATACATGCATAGTGTAGATACATCTTTCATAATTAGTTTATTAATTTTAGTTAAAAGTTGAATCATTTTACATGACAATCACGGGACCTAGAGAGCCCAGAGAATACATATTTGAACCAATAGTGCCTCAACCAAATCTACCCACAACACTAGTTGATATAGATCAAGACCTTAGGATACAGGTCTTTCGAGCAACGACAAACCTATGAGCAATTAGTGAACAACTAAGAGAGTTAAATATTGAAGATGACAAGGCATACACATTTTGGTCAAATCATCCTAACTATAGATTGCCTTGATAGGATATTTTGAGGTGATGTCAAATTTTCATATTTTTGACTTATATTTTTTTAATTAATTAAGGACTCAAAAAAGAGAACAAGTATTTTGGTTGTGATCCTTTAGTTCCACAACCTTGGGTTGAAGAGACCTCCGATTGACATAGATACTAGCTTACGCATTCAAGTTGCTAGAACACTGTAAAAGGTATTATGAGAAAATTACACAACTTCTAGTTCTAAACATAGATTTTTGTTAAAAGGTGTATGATTATTAGATAATCTAGAAGGAGGGATTAACTCTTCATATGACCATAGGAGGTCCACCACAACCATGAACTTACGGTTGTGATCCACGGGTCCCACAACCTAATGGGCCTACCAATCAATCAAACATTGATGTTGGTTTACGAACACTAGTATTTAAGTCCTCACCACTTCCACCGTGAATATTATTACATAATTCTCCTTATTACATGAAGAGCCAATCAAGCTAAAGATTTTCGCGGACTAGACCAGAGAGAATCGTCCATAAAACCATGAGAATCTATTACACCTCCTATCACCATTTTTTCATGACCTTTTCCGGAAATATATACGAACTCCATGGGTCACTTCCCCACGTATTCAACAACCAATAAATAATATCTCACATCTATTGAGAGCTCAACATTGATTGGAGCCTCGAACGGTCATTATATCCTTGAACGATCTATTACACCAATTCAAGTTAGGAGGACCTTCTTCATCTATCTTAGATTCGCAGATTCCATTATTTCGTATTGAGGATATAAGATTTCCATTTTGTCCGAACTAGTTTGTCTATATCCACATATATTCCACATTCATCGGCCATCTGGTTTTTGCACAACCTCGGGAGGTCAGTCAACGAGGAAGAGTTATCAAATATACTTCATAGATTCCCATTCTCACATGTCACTTTTCCATCGTACAAACACCCCTTCTAGGAAGCTTTCATTTCTCGAAACCAATTTTTTAGGCATCCCACCATATCTATCACTAATCCTTCTTCGTGTTTAGTCTTCATTGTTGTTTAGGTTGTTGATTCGTAGCGAGGAAGATCTACTTTTATGCACCCATACCATCTTCATCGTCATTCACATCAAGAGGTCCCTAAACCCTCCCATTTTAAGAGGTTTTCTTGATTTCTAGTTTGGTCTTCACTAATCTTAAGCAAGAAGCACAAAATCTAGACAAACACTCATAGCACATTTAAACTTATCATTCCTCCTCCTGGCTTGGATTTCAATATCCTCCCCTTGGTTTTTTGTATACACCAAGGATGAGTGGTTAACTAATCCTCTCACATGTCCCTCACTCTATTTGGATGATCACCACCATCTCATTTCTTCTCATCGATATTTTTCATTTCTTTGAAGCTCTTCCCATCCTCTATTTTCTATGATGATGGGTTGTAATGGAATACCCTCAAATTCCCCATTTCCATCCTGGTTGGTGCTAAGTAGGATATTTTTTCGCTCGATAATGATCGACAATCGCTTTGCCTCATTTTTATCATATAATATGAACTCGTCTTAAATGTTATTAAGGAAGTGTTTATTGTTGGGTATATTGAACTCACCGGGCACTCTAGTATAAATTCTAAAGTTGCCTCAGTCTTTATTGATAATTTTCTTAGGATAAACCTAGAAAAATAAGGGTGGTCGACATTACCTCTCACTTCATTTGTTCTACTTATCGATTCTAACTAAGATTTGGTGGATGAAAATGAACTTCATTCACCTAGTATCCTTTTTGGATTGATTTTCACAAAAGATGCCATTTGGCAAGGGAATCCTTTATGGACCTAGAAATATGTTTTAACTTGGTGGCCAATTTTGTTGAGTAGGATATAAATCATTTTTGTAATAAGGATTCGTCAGTGGTGTCTACTCCGTAAATTGGACCTAGTTTCATTGTTTGCTCCCATTCTTCATGTAGCCCCTCAATTCATGGATCTAAAAATAAAGTGGCTTCAACATACAATTTTATTCCCGCATGGATTCAAATTGGATAGGATGGATGTTTCTTTGGGATGGAAAATGGTTCCTTTGTCCCCGACACCTCAATTAATAGTAACTAGAGTGGAGGTAGTGGATTTGGAGGCAAAGGATATTGTCACAAGATAACCATAGGTGGTATTTTTCTTTTTGATGGCATGTCCATGTTCCCTTCACCGGAGGTTTTAATGTATATAGACTAAGTATGTAGGGATGATTGTATATTGGTCCTCTTACTAAAATAAGTATTATATTGCTCATTTTGGTTGTCATGGCTTGATCAACATCTCGAATTGTAAAAGTTTTAATGTAAATTTTTTGAATATTAATATAATCGAGGGAGGGACCCATCAACCCTCATTTACATATTAAAAAAATACCAAAAGGTACCTTGCGCATACTAATAATTATGATGTGACATATAACTTGGATTTTCTAGACAATTATGACAACATGACATATCAACCAATATCTTTAAAAAAAAAAAAACCACCAAATGACACCTCTACCTATATTATATAATTAGAATATAACATAAACATTGAACTACTAAACAATTTAGTATAACATGACATATCAACCTTCATTTTTTTAAAAACATTAATTAACACACCAACCTATATAAATAGTTGTGATGTCATGTAAAACATTTAAATACTAGACTATTTAATACCACCACAAGACACCTCAACCTAAACACATAATCTATGCACAAATTTTTTTATTACATGCAAATAAAATATAGGTAGGATGAAATGATAAAATAAGTTGATTAAAAATCAAATTGCATAAACGTATCATGTAAATATCGATTAAAAATATGATAGTTTGATAGTTTCGATGTAGTATTAAATTGTTCAAGAACATTGTTAATAATGTAGGTTGAGGTGGCATGTGAATTTTTGTTTAAAATGTCATTTTGTATTAGTTATTTAATGTTATATGCCACATCATACTTATTAATAGTGATTGATCACATCATAATAACTAATGTTTGAGGTGTCATTTGATGAATTTTAAATTTTTTAAAATATAGATTGATATGTTATGTTATAATAAAGAGTTTACAAATTACATGTTGTGGCATATCTTAATATTAGTATATATTCTCTTTTAGTGATATTAATAAGTGGATAAAAATATTTAAAATTTATATTCAAAGTAGTGAATAATAATTATTTTAATTGAAAAGAATATTATGTAATAAGACTTAAACATATATTTCACATATCAATCTATGGAAAAATAAATAAATATATTTTTAAGTACATAAATATTAAAAATATGCAAGTCCAAACTTTAAGACATAATAAATTCAACATACAAAAATATATTGTATTATAGTTGGTTAATAAAAATATAAGTGCACTTACCAAAAAGTACCTATGATGTGCAACATTTAATTATAAACACTTTAGCATGACACATAAAAAAATTAAACAACAAATGACATATCAACTTATATTATCATTTGTGTTATTATTAAACAATTTAATAGTACTACTAAGTCATACTCTTAATATTTTATCAATCTTTACAATGAGTTAACTTATTTTGTATGAAATCTAATAATATAAATTATATATAACATAAGGGAAGCAATTGCAAATCTAAAGCTATTGACATCCATTTTTTCAAAAATTGAGGAGATGGGTAGATATTAATCGATCAAATAGGCGTGGGTTTCGTACATGGTTGCTCAAAATCCTCTTTGAGTCTGAATTCGAAAACTTCACGAGACAACATGCTACTAAAAATTATCAGGGTATCTTAATTAGAAAGCTTTAAAATAAAGAGAAACTGGAAACGTGAGAGTCCTCTCTCTTGCTGTCGAATGCAACATGGCAGAAAGTTGTCTGGTATTTGTATCATCTCTCTTTTTTCGACACATGTCCTTTGATTTTAATTTTCTGTGCCTTTTAGTTTCATTTTTCTTTAAATTATTGGATGACAATTTTCCATTAAATGGCTGCAACTAGAAGAGCAAGATTTGGGTGTCCTCTGTTCAAAAATAGTAAACAACAAAGCACCAACAATTACATATGTTTCTCAAAAAGAAAGCTTTAAATGCGTTTTGCTTTTTACGAGAGGAAAACAAAGGCTTGTCAATTATAGAAATCATTGTGTCGCCCTCTCTGTGAACGTTTTGTTCACATAACACTTAAACTATAATAATGTATATAATTTTAAAATTTCGATTAGGTACTAAAATTTTATAAGAGAAATTTTACCTGTATAAATCCACATATAACCAGTTACAATTCATGGCTTTTGCGAGTAGCCTCTTTTACAGTAATTTTGTAGAAAACATCATATAAATTATAACTACCATTTGTCAATTGAGTAACTTGTTAAGGTATTTTGGTTAAGTGACTAAAGCTTACATGGTGGACTTTAACTAGGTATTATATTTGTGCGAAACTTTCACTCCTGAAAATTAAGTGTACTCGTGGAAGTGAATGATGTAATAAAAAATCTCAATGCAGTATCATCTATGAAGTTATGATACTAAAATTGGTTTTCATGTACCATTACTCTTACATTTTTTTCTAGTTTTCTGTAATTTAAAATCTGGTGTTTAGAGGGGGCCATAGATCCAGAGGGCCCGCCCCAGAGAGAACTATAGGCTAGAGCCAACCAGATAGATACGATAGTTCAGCCAGTTACCCACCATAAGATCTATAAGACCCAAAGCATGAGACGAAGAATCACCAATCCCCCATATATCTAATATATCAACTCATATCACTATCATTTTATATCTTTTTCCAAGTTGAAGTGATCAAAATGTCTTTAAATAGCATGTGGTATCAGGTTGAGGCAAAAATAGTTCTTTGCAGATCCCAGTGCTCTTATGTTTGGAAACAAAACTTGTGTTTTTAAAATTTTAGTTTTAGTTCTAAGTCCTGTTATTGGCCAAAAAGAAGTGTTAAAGGGGCTGCAAAAGTAAAATGAGTTGTGTAACTATATACAAAAGGTCTTCCTTCTGTACCCACATACACATATGGCGGAGACATATAGTATAGTTATCTCTCACACATATCCTCTCAAAAAGAGCCAACCTTGCAGCATATTCTTACATCTTGTGTGTTTATGGCATGATAAGGTTAATTTGCTCCGAACACATTAGTTTACGAAAACTTCTAAGCATACACATTGCTATCTATTTTGTCGACATATGTGCAAAGTAAAATGACTTACTTTATCTTTAAGAAGAAATGGATTTTATGACCTCTCAACATATGGAAATCTTTTATTTAAGTTATAAAAAGATATGGAAATCTTTGATATAAGTTATGAAAAGAACATACGCACAATATTTAGGTCTGTTTTATGCTCATAAGACCGTTTTATGTCTTTTGTCTTTGCAACTGTCATTAAATTCTTTCTTGCATGTCTCATTGTGCTAGAATTATATTAATAGTAGTTAATATTGAATATAAACATCCTCATGATGTAATTTTCTGACCTATGAGTGTTGAGTGCTCTTCTGTGTTGAGATTAGATGACAACCATTCCTCTTGTTGTGGATCAAGATCCTATTATTCAGCTTGCTGTTGTAACAAGACAGCTTTAGTTAGAATATGGATAGGAACGCATTAATGAATTCAGTTTTGTGAGAATGCTATAAATCCATGTATGCCCATTGAGGCTAAACACACAAGAAAAATAGAGTTGTAAGAGGAAGAGCTGTGCTGATTGTAATTTCCAGATTTGAACAATAAGATAATCGATACCGTTGCTCCGTGGATGTTTCCCTCTCGAGGGTTTTACCACGTAAATCTGTGTTTATGGTTTGTGTCTTTTTGGCTATTTAATTTTGTTTACTCGCTTTATATTTTGCTGTGCTTAATCTTTTCGTGGCTATATAAGTTTCCAATATTCTGTTATCTCACTTTTACCATCTTGTTTTATTTTTTAACAAGGATTTTTAATAGAAATAACTTGTGTTGTCGCAGTATTTGTTAGCATTTATTTCGTGACCTTTATGTTGGAAACTCGGTATTTGAAGAGTGTAAAAAAATTGTTTTGTTGAAGCTGCAATTCGATGCGTGAGGAGGAAAAAAATTGTATCAAACACAAGTAGAGCAACTTGCAGGTAACTTCCAGTTGCGAATACATGATCAGGCGGGACATGCTAATTTGATTTGCATTTTAAACTTATTTGTAATTAGAGAGTTGTTATTAATAAGTATGCCCATCTAATTATTCACTTGGAGACGAGTGTTATTATTTACGATCTGTAGATGATTATGTTAGAGGGGCAAAAGCATCTGCTATGAAGAACATCCAGAAGTGGGAAAAATAGTAAATTTGAATATTTAACATTCCCAGTAGCATTATTAATAATCCTGGAGATTTTCATCTTTTTAGTACACCGTTATAAATCTTCAGGAATTCCTGAAAACATTTTTACTGGGCCCAAATCTGCCAAAAAATTTATCAGGAAACTACGAATTAGCCCTGCCTGCCATTCTGGGATTGACCCTCAAAACATTGGGCCCTCAGTCGCCTCCATTCGAACAGGCATTAAATTGATTGAATTCGACTAGTCATTCGAGCTGGGGATTTTAATTTTGTCGATAAGCATTATTGACTTGTCAAAATATTTGTGCTTAAACTATAACAAAATAAAATAAATGAAAAACTTTAACACATATATAATAAAGAATAGTTGACATGGATATATTAGTCAAAGAGCTAAAATTATTTGCAAATACGAAGTCTATAGAACCTTCCTTTGGCAATATAATAATTACACCGAAAAATATGATTACAAATGGGTTGAGGCTAGGAGGCCTGACACAGGTCAAACAGATCGGAAACAGAGATGGCGTAGAGGAATGCGACATTGAATACAAATGCCGCATAGTCGTTGATTTTTGAGGAGAAAGCGTAAAAGAAAACCTAACCCTAAAACTTGATAATGAGGGAAGCGTATGTGGGCAGCAAAGATCAAGAAAGGTTGCTGATGACAAATGATGTTTAAGTAGGTTGTTTGGCACATAGGCATGCTGCAAGAGACAGGAAGATGAGTGTTTTGTGTGGGAATGCTTTTTTCTTTTTTCTAGAGACGCTTTACTTGTATTTTTATGTGATTTGAGAAAATTCTATCTTGATTTGTGTGATTTGAGTAGCTTCTACAAATGAAGAGCACTCAGTAGAGATCTACGATGGGAGTTGGGAGACGCCTGTTCAAATTTGGGACTCGTCTTCTTCATTTCTAGATGGTACAGGAGCTTCCTTGGAGTTTCAGAGAAAATTATTTTTGTGCAGTAGTTTTGTAAGTGAAATCTTCCGAATGGGTGTTCGTCTAGAGTATATTAGAGATTTTTGCGGAGGATAGTCTTGTTGATGTTGTGCGTCATAGTCCTCCATCTGATGAGGGTAAGAAATAGCTCAAACTATTGGAGAAAAAGTATACCAGATCTTACAAAATTCAGCATCCCATAGTGGGATGTAGTCCCTTCTTTTGGGCATATACGAGCTAAATGTGTGATCTTAACAGGCTTTGAAATTTAGATCTTTGTATATTCAAATAAATGTACCGATTTTATTTCTACCTTTAAGAAAACTCTTGGTTCAAACAATTGATACATAATTAATAGAGAAATTAAGACATGATGTTTGTCCTCTATTGATCGGTTTCAAGTCCATTCATATTTGTTTCCCGATTCCCACTCAGAAAACCCTTCATCCCCTAACACCTGGTCTTCACTTGTATTTCATATTCGCTTCCCCTCATTCCCGCCGTAAAACCCTTCATCCTCGACACTTGGACTTCACCGTATTTCATATTTGTTTCCCATGATTCTTGCTTAGAAAACCCTTCATCCCCGACACTGGACTTCACCATATTAGAGGGGTATATTCATAAATATGTTTCGCCAATATCTTCTATCTATGTGAAACATCAAATAGCTTCTTACAAACCGCATTTGGAAGAAGCTTCTTATTTTGGCTTGGAGTAAATTCACTTACATGTATGTTTTCCTTGTTCTTTCTCATTTTTTAAACGTCGAGCATGGTTTATTTCATTTTTGTGTGTAGATTTTAATTCTTTGAGCATGATTATATGGTGGTTGTAGATTTGTAATACCAAGAAAAGAGTGATGAAAGTTCAAGCTGATTTTACATTTTCAGTTTAAGCCCAATATTTTTTCTTTTCCAGTTGTCCACAATTTCCAACTTGAACCCTTCTATCAGTAATGCTTTCTTACTTATTTTTTAATTTATTTTAATAACATGTTTATATTCTAAAATATTTTGCGTGAATTTGATACTGCTATTTTCTTTTTTCCCTCCATATTGTGTATTCAAGTGTGTACCTAAACTTTTAGATTTCTTGCATTCTCGCATACGGTTTCACCCATATTGACATTAACTCCATGACCTATGTCCTACGATACTACCATGTTTATATATGATTGTCTAGCTCTAGAAGTTCCTCTAAAACAAAGTTGATCTTGGGTGTTTTGTATTTAAATGTTACAATTACTATTGTACGGTCATGGAAAACTTAAATTTCCTCTCTGCTCATAAAGAAAAGTATGAAAGAAAGATAGGTGCAAACTTGAATTATAAAATATCAAAGAAATAGCATTTTTAGACTGTTTTGAATGTTTTATATTTATTTTTTGGTTTGTAGAATTGGGAAATTTTCTTATGGTTTGTAATCCTGGTGAGGTAAAAGACCATCTTAGCATGCTTAGAATTTCTAAACCTCGCCTCTAGATGTGACACGAACTTTGTTGTGTGTCCCCTGGAAGCATTGTTATTTTTCAAAGCATAATCAACATGCATGCTTTGCATGTCTTTATTCTTGTTTAACTTCTATCTTGTCAATCAACTTCCATTTTGTGGACTACTTTCAATGTATGCATTGTTTAATACCCTTTACTAGCTTTAATATTATGGTTGTGGACAACCTATGTTTGTCTTAATATTAATTTTTGTGGTTACGTAACATGATTATTTTCTTTAGAAATGTGGGTAACAAAATAGAACACACATTTTTTTTGCATTGTATAGGTGAATTTCCAATAGTGACTGTTTAAGGTGATAATGCTTTCCTCAATGGCTTTGTCTATTTTTATACATTATTTTGCTCCACATTTTTAATTTTTCAGCTTTGACAATTTTATTTTTTGAAATTTGGAAGGACATAAAATATTTTATTGAGGAATCTAAATGTAGGATATGCGAGGAGAGTTTTGGCACCTCTATAAATGGTCAACGCAGTTTTTTTGATTTTCAAACAACAATTTTAATATATTTTGATTGTTTCATTTATGTTTTCTACATCATAGCGAATAGTGAGCTCATTGTTTTTGTGACTGGATTTCTTGGACCTTACAACATTGAGCGAGCCTATTGATGTGTAAAAAATGATCTAAACCATACACTTGGGATTTCAATTCATTCTCTCACTCATACTTGGGAAATGTCAAGATTTGAAGTGCTAGAAATAAAGGCACATCCTTCTTCATATGAAATATAGAAAGTAAGCTTCATTTATAGGGTGATGAAATTATATCTTGAATAACAGTGCTTACTGATTTTTTTGCTTGCATTTTCAGGTATATCGAGTGGATTGATGGATGCGAGCACGTAAATAATGATGGATAAAATTATGGCATCTACATAATTTGGCAGAATACAAAATATCTCATATGTATGAAATAGAGAATAGAGATATCATACATCGAGATGATATCTGTTAGAAGGTATATATCATGTTCACTAGGTAGATGATTTACCTTTATTGTATTTATCATCACCCACTTATGTGTGTAGATATTTCTTTTTATTTATTTAGATATTAGGAGATATTATCTAGTTGTTAGGGATAGTTCTTTCCTTGATCTATGGTATTGACTAGTTCTTTCCTAGATCTATGGTATTGACTAGATCCTTGATGTCTAGTTCTCTTATACATCTATGGTCTTGAATAGGTCTGATGTCTAGTTCTCTTATACATCTATGGTCTCATGTTCACCTAGGTACATTATTTACCTTATATTGTCCATTTATCCTCACCTAATAATATATGATATTGTTGCTCATGTGTGTGGATATTTCATGGTGTTTTTATGTGTTCTATTTAGATATTAGGAGATATTATCTAGTTTCGCGCAAACATTTTTTTATATTCATAGAAATTTTTCCACATTTTTTTCATTTTTATGCAAAACAAAGCCGGAAGGTGGAAAAACCTTGGTCATAGAGGAAGTATGCCTCGGGTCGTAGGCATGAGGGCTTAGCCCTTGGTCATATGGTATTCTAGGGCTTAAGTAGGGGCTTAACTCCAACCCCTTTCATTTTATTTGTGTGGTGAAAGCAAGAGCATTTTATTCTGTTTTAGTGGTAACTAAAATAAATAGTAGAGCATAATATTGAAAAGCTTGTAACTTTTGATTGGTAACTCGGTTTTGAGTGTTGTTTTTGCAAAAGCACTTGTTTTTCTATGCTCTTTCCATTGGAAATATTTATTTTGAGAATTTCACTATAATTATAAAGTGCCATATTGTAACACACACTCATTATAAAGTGCCAAAATCTGGGGGGGCTCTTGGTGCATTGCTTGGGGGTCTTGTTGCATTGCTTGGTTCTTGCATTTATTTTGGTGATTTTTTGAGGATGGCATCTACTTCTGCATTAGATCATGTTGAGCCATTAACAACACATAATTACCACACATGGAAACCAAGAATGGAAACAATAATTAAGCGAAAAGGATTATGGGCTTTAACTTCTTTAGAACAACCAGCATTCACTAGAGAATATGAAAAAGTTCAATACCAGTGCAAATTTGATGAGTGTATGGGTTTGATAGGAACTTATGTAAGTGATGTATTTTGTTTCATTTGAAAAAATGTGACTCTCCTTTCAAAATATGGGAGAAATTGGAGGATTTATTTGGTAAGGTGGATCATATGAGAACCATACAACTTGAAATTGAGATCACCTCTCTTAATCCTAAAGATTTTCCAACAATTATAGACTATCTTACTAAGTTCAAGCATTTTTTGACACAGTTGAAGGGAGTGGAAGAGATAAGAAAGATGAAGAGTGTGTTTACTTGATTCTATCCAAGTTGAGAGGACCATTTCAAATATTTTCTTCTACCTTTTTCTCTAGCATGGATGCCTTAGGTGACACATTTAAAATGCCTGACTTAGAAATATTTTGTGAAAGAATTACTAGGGAAGAATCCAAATTGTCTCACCTTGAGTCTTCCATCTCTCAAAAGGCATTAGTTGCATCTAATCCTAAGGGCAAGGGAAAACCAAACAAGTAAAACCAAATCCACCCCTTCTCCATCTCAAAATGCTCCTAAACCAAAAGAAAACAACTCAAAACCCAAGGAGTCTTCTAAATCCAAGAATAAGTCTATATGTTCATGCTCTTTTTGTGGGGGTAGTAATCATGAAGAACATAGGTGTTATAAGTGAATGCAAGCCTTAGAGGATGCAGTCAAGAAACACAAAATTTCTATCTCTACTCCACCTCCTTCTAATCAGCATGGCAAAGCACTTAATGTTGTTGGGAGATCTCAGTCACCACTTACAGACAGTTGGGTTATAGATTCTGGTGCTTCTCATCACATGACTTCTTCTAAGGAGTCTTTTATTTCTCTAGGTTTGAGTTCTACTTCCAAAATTGAGGTTGGAGATTCTTCCTTTCTTTCTGTTAAAGGAAAAGGTGATATACAACTTGATGGTGGCAGTATCCAAGATGCACTATATGTTCCTAACATCACTACAAATTTACTTTCTGTGTATCAAATTTGTCATTCTGGTCAAGGGAAAACAGTGACTTTTACACCACATGGGGCAGAAGTACGAACTTTGTTGGAGCCAAATTCACTTGTTGCTCAGGGTATTGTTGATCATAGTTCTAGACTATATCACTTTGAGGGTTTTGATGACACTTCCTCTATAGGGACAGGATTGGTTTCTCATGCAAATTCAGAGAGTAAGCTTTGGCATGAAATATTTGGACATCTTAATTACATATATTTGAAGGAGTTGAGCACTCATGGTATGGTAGATGGTCTTCCTAGAGTTTCTAGTCTTGAGGGAGTTTGCTCTGGCTGTGCATTAGGGAAACAACACCAAGATCCATTTCCTAAGAATTTGTCTAAGAGAGTTTCTTCACCACTTGAGCTTGTGCATAGTGACTTGATGGTTTTTCCTACCCCCTCTTTCAATGGAGCTAAGTATGCACTTACGTTTATTGATAATTTCTTGAGGCGTACTTAGGTTTATTTTCTCAAGTACAAAAGTGATATTTTTTCACACTTTAAAATCTTCAAGTCTTTGGTCGAGAAATAATCTTCTAGTTGCATAAAGAACCTTTCATCGATAATGGGGGAGTAATTTAGTGACGATTTTTCTAAATTTTTGATGAGCATTATTCTAAATTTTTGTCAACTAACAAAATGGCATGAAAGGAAGAATAGAATGAAGGAAATGGCTAATTGTATGACATTCTAGAGATTTACCTCTTATCTACTTGGTAGACGCAGCTTAATTGTGCTAACTACATTCGAATCACACACATCATAGTGGACTTGAGCATTTAACTTCGCAGAGGAAGCTTGGTCAACACTAAGCTAGATGTCTCATTTTTTCGAGTCTTTGGGAGTCATGCTTGGGCCTTTGTGCCAAAGAAGAAAAGGAAATATTTGGATAAGAAGAGAAAACCCTTGATATTTGTAGGGTATTGTGAGGACATGAGAGCTTATCGACTTCTAGATTCTGATACTCATGATGTTCTTTTTCGAACACATGTTCAGTTTGATGAGCACTTCACTCCTCATGATTCTTCATCTTCTTCCATTTCTCCTTCTTCTTCATCTCATCTTGAGGATCCTTTCTTTGAGGAGGTTGATGAGAGGATTATAGATGTCGTTGAGGATCATATTCCCATTGATGTTGTCACTATGCCTAAGTGGGCTTGTACTACAGTTTTTGAGGCAACACCTTTCATAGAGGATCTTCCACCCACTAGGCATCATCACGCACATTCTACATGTTCTGGACTTTTGTGTCAGGTAGTTTTTGAGGATCCACAATATTTTTCAAAGGCTCATGGGATATAGGAGTGGGATGATGTGATGAGCATTTGAGTATTCTTCTTTGATGAAGAATCATACTTGGGATTTGGTATCTCTTCCTAAAGGAAGAAAGATGGTAAGGTGTAAGTGGGTATACCAAACCAAATACACAACTGATGGGTCCATTGACAAGTATAAGGCTCATCTTGTTGCAAAGGGTTTTTCACAAGTTGAAGGTATTGATTACTCTGAGACTTTTGCACCTATTGCCAAGATGGATTTTTACGCCTTGTACTTGTTATTGCTACATCACAAGGGTGGCCCATATACCATATGGATGTGAAGAGTGCCTTCTTACATGGAGATCTACAAGAGGAAATATACATGGAGCAGCCAAATGGATTTGTTTAGGATTCTTCTCTTGTTTGTAGGCTCCGAAGGTCTCTCTACGGTCTCAAACAAGCCCCTCGGGCTTGGTATGAGAAGATGGATTCTTTTCTTCTATCTACTAGTTTTGTTCATTGCCACTCGATCATACAGTGTATCTCCAACATGTTGGTGAGGATATTGTGATACTTGTCTTGTATGTTGATGATCTGTTACTTATTGGCAGCTCTTCTTCCCACATTCAGACTATTCAGAGGTCTCTTTCTACATAGTTTGACATGACAGATCTTGGGTTATTGCATTATTTCCTTGGATTGTATATTTCTCAGATAGATTCAGGGATTCATTTGAGTTAGCAAAAGTACACCCATGATCTTCTTCGGTGCTTTGATATGGTTGATTGCAAGCCAATTCCATCTCCTTTTCAGTCTAGGGTTACTCTTACTTCCACATGTACCACACCACTTTGTGATCCTACATTGTATAGGCAGTTGGTTGGGAGTCTCATGTACTTAACCCATACTCACCCTGATATTTCATATGCAGTAAGGCTTGTATCTCGGTTTGCACATTCTCCTCATAGTAGTCACTGGTAGGCTATTAAAAGGATTTTGTGCTATTTACAGGGCACTTTCCACTTTGGCCTCCACTACACTAGGGGTTCTACTCAGTTGGTTGGGTATACTGATTGATTGGGTAGGTTCTATTAATGATAAGCGTTCACTTTAGACTATCTTTTTGTCTTGGTTCTTCTCTAATTGCTTGGGCATGTAAAAATTAATAGGCTATTGCACTTTCATCTTTGAGGTAGAGTATAGGGCAGCAGTTATAGTGAGTCAACAGATTCTTTGGCTTCACCAGTTATTGACAGAGTTTGGATTCCCACAAGATTCACCGACTATACTTTGGTGTGACAACCAAAGTGCAATTCACATTTCTCACAACCTAGTTGAGCACCAACGGACCAAGCATATTGAGATACACATCCACTTCATTCGGCAACACATTCAGGATGGAGTTCTTTTCTTGGAGTACATTCCAACTCAAAGAACAGAGTTGCAGACATCTTTATGAAGCCTTTTGCATCACCTCGCTACCTTGAGTTGTGTGGAATGCTTGGGGTTTCGGAAGTTGTTCTTGGGGGGTGTTTGTGAGAACATCTTCCTTCTTCTTCTTCTTCTTTCTCTTTCCTTCTAGCAGGATTATTTCCTTCTTTTGGTTCAAGATTTCTTCATGGATATATTGTACATGAGTACCTCATCAGGCCTTATTACGGGACTCATACTGTGGACATGCCACTTCTATTTTGGCCCCTAGCTTCACTTGAGGGGGGGTGTTAGAGTAGGTATTTACCTTAGCTCATGTTCACCTAGGTACATTATTTACCTTTATTGTATTTATCCTCACCCACTTATGTGTGTGGATATTTCTTTTTATTTATTTAGATATTAGGAGATATTATCTAGTTGTTAGGGATAGTTCTTTCCTTGATCTATGGTATTGACTAGTTCTTTCCTAGATCTATGGTATTGACTAGATCCTTTATGTCTAGTTCTCTTATACATCTATGGTCTTGAATAGTTCTTTGATGACTAGTTCTTTCCATGATATATGGCTTGATCTACGACCTTGATTGGTTCTTAGATTGTTATTCCTTGCCTATATAAGCAAGGTCCATTCTCATTGTAATTCATTGAGTTCCATAATAATACATGATATTGCTGCTCATTTGTTTGCAAAGGTTTTGTGTAAAGTTATTCTGGCAAATTGCTTTCATCTTATTGATCGTGGTGTTTGATTAGCATCTGTGTTCTTGGCTTGGTATGATTTGATTATCGTTCCTTTTATACTCTTGTGTTGGTCCTCATAACAATTTGGCTAGGATAGTTGGTCACTATATTTATGTTATGTTTTGTCCTTATAACATGTGCATGTACATGATAACTGTGTTGCTTACTTATGGACTACCAAGGCCTAAAACTTTCATGTATTATGAATTCCATCAATGTCTGCTTAAATCTTTTTAAGCTAATGTTTACCTGTCCATTAGATATGCTAACAATTTTGTATATATGATGGTATCACCGTTATATTATGATGGATTCTTTAAATCTCCCAAAATTGGACCCTGATGTGTTGTATATGCTGTACATATTGCTCAATTTTGGTTTGTTTTTTCTTGATAAGTACGAAGATGCATTTTCTTGATAAGTATAATTTTCCCTCATTTTTGTAGGTCATGTTTGGTGTCTTCGGTTCACAATTATATAGCAAAATAGAGTTTTTAGAAATATCACTGTACATTTACATTTTTGGAAGATTGTTTCTATGGGTATCCAGTTGTACAATGAACTCTTTGAATATTATTTGATTTTTTTGATTAAAGATTTCATGTATTGGTTTGTCAATGCATCTTACTATAATTTTTTTAGCAAATGGTTGTTTCAAGGTTGACTTGATTGTATTGTGCTATTTTTCTAAAATAGTTTAAATGGTGAAATCTTTCCACTAAATTTTTCTGTATAATGCGACGAAGCATGATTTTATTTTTGTAATTATGGGTTGGTACCTACATTTGTTTATAACATATAAATATTGACATCATTTTATAGAGCCCATCTCACATGTTGATATGCATTTTTTGTGTTTCCTTCTTTACCTCATAAATTACCTTGTATTTAATGGGTAAATGTTAAATATGCAACTACCATACAATATATTGTTGAAATTGTGACAAAGGTAAATATTGAGATCAAAGCAATCCATCCCATGTTCTAATCCCACCCATTTCTAGGGGGTTTCGTAGATAGTTGCTGCTTAGAATGGCTTCGGATTTATCTATTCAAAAGTCTCAAGAACTTTCTCTGTAAAAATCACAATAGACATTGGCAAAACTAAAAGACAGACTTACTTTCACTGAAATATTTAGAGTCCTCTCCTTGGTGGCGATTCAAATTTCACCACCATTTTCTTTTGAATGCTACTAAAAAATGTCACAAACCCTTCCATTGCATTCTCGTAAAAAATGAGGAATGCCACCTTAATGCTCTTCCTCTCTTCCCTCGTTAATCCTCTTCATGTTTCCCTTCCCTACACTTCCTCCCTTCTAGTCCTCCCTCCCCCTGTAACTCCCTAAACTTTCATACTATAGCTCTCCCCACAAACATGTAATGTTCTCTTTTTTTATACGATATTCCATTTGTATATTTGGAGTTTCACTATTTGTTTTACTTGTGGATCTTTTTTATATCAGCTTTCCTTGTCTATGCCATTACCTCTCTCACTTCCCCTTCGATTGTTCAAATCATATTGCTCGCATGTGATTACTAGTATGTGTAAAACAATTTCATATTAAAGCTCATTTCGCATGTAGCATTGACTATAAGGCTCCAACTATAATTCAATATTTAATCCTAAAAATATATAGTTTATATTTGCTATGCAATTGAATTTTTGATGCTCAATATATACATTTATTGTTGTTGAATTACCTTTCCATCATAAATTAGTGGCAATGTGAATCTTATTAGGAAATTAAAAATACAACAAAATTAGCAAATTATTCAATGTCTAGCATTTATAAGGATTTAAATTTTAAAAATTGGTTACATTTACACTCTTCATCAAAATTGAACTTCATAGGCTTATCCTACTTCAAAATTGTTTTGTAAGAGTAAACTATAAATTTAGAATATATATTTGATGTCTTGATGGAGCCTCACCGATATATATTATTTCAATGTAAGATTTTTGATGACCCAAAATTGGATCTCATTTATCACTTCAATTCAATTACATGTGTTAGTTGAAATATATGGAAAATGCACCAATTGATTTATCAAAGGCTATAATCAAAAATATCACCCAAAAGTTGACAAGATAAATTACACCAATATATTACTATTTTTCAATTAATCGATCGACTTCTTAAAAAAGAAAATATATTTTAACTCATTGTCAAATGAACATCAAATTCAATCTCAAGAATAAAAATGAACTAATTTCATCACACTACCTGGTTGTCATTGTAAGAACATCAATGATATAAAAATAAATATGGAAAAATATTTTGTTTAGTCCATAAACATTTAATGTTAGTGTTAAGATTTTCTAATTAATTTATATGGTATTAATTTATAATATTAGTGTATTTGTGTGCTTATTAAAAAATGATTATTAGGTAAAACTATTTTTTTGGAAGCACAATCACTGAGAGGGGGTGAATTAGTGAGCAATAAAACTTTTCATTCACTTAAGCAATTTTATCCATTAACCATTCAATTAACCATTAAGCATGCATCCACAAGAACATAACCATAGAAGAGAAAATGAGAGCACAACAAAACAAGAACAAAAGATGTAAGTGGGAAACCCTCAAGGAAATAAAACCCACTAAAAAAAAATATTATAGAAATGAATAAAATTTATTTGAGCACCAACTCAACAAGGAGCACCAACCCTAGGTTTAGTGAGGCATCAACCCCACAAGGAGCACCAACCCCTAGATTTAGTAGAGCACCAAACCTATAAGGAGGAACCAACCCCAAGATGAATCAGCACCAACCAAATCCACCTTAATGTGTTTCACCATTTAAATGTTTCTACAACAACTAATGATGACACAATGAAGCTCTCTTTCCTTCCTTCTTCAAATCTGCTCTCTAGGTCAACTCACTCAAGATCTTCTTCACCAAGTTGATTAGGCATAATGACCTATCTCTTCAACACCTGTAAACACTCTATAACATCTCCAAAATCTCTTTTCCTCTCTCTTGAAGGTCACACAAACCTCTTTTACCTTTAGAAACACCCCTCTAGCTCACAATTTTCCTTGCATGCACAACTAGCTCAAATGACCTTTCTAATTTACTTTTATACCGACTTATGATTATAACTTGCCTAGGTAGGCATCATAGAGAAAATAACATATTAAAATCATAAAACATAACAATAACACCATTCATAATATATAGGTAAAATAGCATGAGCAACCTCAAAACCTCCATTAGGACTCAAGAATCCTAATTGCACCCAAAAATCCTACTCGCCAAAATAGAATGTTCTAGAGAAAACCATCTTCACCAAGACTTAGAACACACTTATACATTTTTATAATACCATGAAAAACCTTCGGAAATCTCTTACATCTCTTTGCACCATCATCTCACCTCATGAAGCCACTTGAGAACAAGGACAACCAACATGCCCCAAAACTAGTCTTTAGAAATGAATCTCAAAACCCCATTAAATGACCTCATCCATTCAATTTTAATTTATAAATGGAAATTTCATGTTCTCATGGTAATCACCAAGTGTATAGGATTCCATAAATTATACTGAAGAGCCACCAAAACACCTATGCGTGACCAGGTCACTTGAAACTACCCAAACATGCCCCAAAACTAGTCATGCAAGAATGATGTCAACCAACCTTATAAGGGATTAAACTTGATTTGAAACCACCCCATATATGTATAAGATATTTCATAATTCCTCCACAACCAATTTAGTCACTAGGTCCAATGCAAAACTTGAGAGCAAACTAAACTTCTTCGTAAAATTGTCTTTTTGAGTGGGGTCCACACATCTAAAACACCTAAATTAAATCTAGAAAATTTGAAGAAATAATATATAACATCCAATCATCATACTTTCACAAACAATCCATTTTGGGCCACTAGGAAGAATATCTTCTCCATCGCTTTAGAACTAGGGTTTTAGGAGGGTTTAAAACCAATTTTGCTTCTTAATAGTTGATCATAAAAGTTTGGCCCTTAATGTCTAAAATAATGCCACAAAACTCAATATATGACCTATCCCCAACTACCAAGAAGATATTTAACCACCATGTAGATGTTTCGTGTGTCATTGATCATCAGAAATTTAAATTTGAGTTGGGATTCTCATCAGTAAATACTCAGTATGAGTAAAAATCACATATCTTGCAAAATATTACACATGAGGACCTAAAATTTGGACCACACATTTTTATCAACATAAAAAAACATATCCAATACTCACATTTTCTCAAATATACTCAGAAATGATGACTCCACCTCATTAGGGCATGTTTTCTTAAGGACTAGGTCAGAATAGACCTAAACACTAAGTCTAACACCTGAACCATCACTATAAGAAACTTGTGAGTGTCTAAATACCTCATACTAATTTTCTCCATACTCTTAAAACCATAACCAACTGCCACATGCCTCACTCCATCATATCATACCTCATTCAAAGATATTAGGCCTCAAGAACAATCACCTCAACATGATTTCTTCACCAAAATTGGCCTTCTCATCTCTTTTCCAACCTCGACACCCTATAAGAACATTCACTACACTCCATGAGATCACTCTATCATCATTAATACCTCTACAAGTCACTACAACACTTCTACAAGCCACTACACCGCTTCAAACCACCTTGAAATATTACCAAACCAAGCAACTCAATTGAAATTATCAATCAACCTTCATTTTTATCACTTCATTTGACATCAATGAATAGTCAAAAATACTGACAACATCATACTTTGACATCAATGAAAACAAAATTCCAACAATATCCCCCTTTTTCATTGATGGAAAACACACAAAGCTCAAACTCCCATAAGGAACTCACATGCCATCATCTCATTCTCCCCCTTTTGAAATTAATGACAAAGATACATACCTTCAATGAATTCTTCTGACAACACAATAGGCTCACCTTTTGTTTGGAAACATCAACCAAAACAATCAAGGTCCATTCTTCATCTTCCCTGATTTTGACTCTTTTAACAATACAACTCCCCTTAAGCAAATGAATACCTTTCCAAGAACCTACTTACCCGTGACTAAGAAAATATTGAATAAATAGATGCATGAATATAATGCAATGTAGTAACAAATGAATGTGCAATAAGTACATAATAGACCCAAGAAAATTAAGCTAGTAAGTATGAAACCCTATTTACAAAGAGGAGGGAAGAAGACTTAGTTTTTTCACAATTAATCATGCTGGACGTGCCGAAGTGATGACCAGATGAACAGAGAGGGAGAAGTGTCACACAGAGACTCAGAAAAGTGTGTGAGCTGATGATTTTCCCGAACTAGGTGCCTGGAATGAGTCGGGGGCACCCGTGGGTGCCATAGACCAATATTAGGTGCTTGTGACTACCAAAAATCTCAAAACCATCTTTGACTGGTCATAAGGTGTTTTTTGTCTTTCACCTTTGGTTTCTAGTATATTTCATAATGATCTCCTAGGTCACCGATAACCTACAATAAAATATTGATTCTGCAAAACCCTCATAAGTGCATCAAATCCTAAAAATAAAATAATGCAAATGAGGGGTCGGATTGTCCTTAGCTATCAAACAAATGATCTTACGACTGAGCATTGCACTACATTTTAGACCCAATGTAGTTATAGGTGTGTGTGTGTGTGTGTGTGGAATCATGCCCTATGTGGTTCTTGTGCATGTCACACTTGATGGCGAGAAAATATATAGATATAGAAGATGTAAGCCGATGTGTGCATGGAATAGAATGAAATTCCCCCTATGAAATGTATGTGAATAATGCATTCCCTTTCCTGAATGGATGCTTGAATTCTCTTGGATATCCTTTGGATGCAACCTTAGGTGGTGATAGTTAATGCTTAGTATTTGGTCCTTTATTATTATCACACAACTTTATATTTATATGATTCCCTTGCTTGAATTTCATAATTAACCCTAAAAATTCCGACTACCAAAAAATAAGATGCCTAAATGGGTAGAAAGGACCCAAAATATGTGAATAAAGTACAAAGAGGTTGGGGATGCCCATAGGGGATGAGGGAACCTAGTGCTAGTGTCTTGGCTTGGTGTTGGTGTCCAGGATAAGAAATTCAAGTATGAAAAGACGGACTGGGAAAACATGAGTATAAGATCAAAAGTGACAATAGAAAGCAAGTAAAGATGGCCAAAGACATGGGTTGATTACTAATTCTCTTACTTATGCATCATATGAATTCTAATATACAATTAGGACTAGATAAATACACAAAGTGTGTGATTTAGTTTCTACATTTTCCCCCACTTTATGTTGGTTAGTGAAAGCTCGATAACATAAAGTAGATAGAAGATGCATACCTAATAACCATGTAGATTGATGGTAAAAAGTGTGTCGAGAGACAAGGAAAAAAAGTGGAGTGATAAAAATGTCAAGTGTGGAAACTAAAGAAAAGGAAGTGTAATAAAGTGATGATGATGATAACCCTAGGGTGAGATCGCATGTATAGATGTCGTGATTGTACTTTTTTTTTATTGTCATTGTTGATGAGATGTGACTACCACTTCCTATAAGGACGTGTTGGCAATTAAATTTGTTTGAGGGACAAATTTGTGGATTTATTTCCAACGCTCTCCGAATCTAGGTCCCTCTACTTAACCTGGTGCATTTGCTATCAGATATGCATGTGCGATTGAAATGAGTTTTCTTCGGGTTGGCCTTGCGGTCGTGAGATCCAACAGGCACTCCACCGACCGTGATCAAGCTTGTAGATACCTGTAAGAGAGGAATTTTTAGGAGATCGGGAAAGGGAGTGAGAATGTTAGACAAGGGAAACTAATGTTGCAAGTAGAAAATCATATTCTTACATACACCAGTTAGAAGTTTCATCACATGCATTGAAATTAGGAAGAAACAATACTGCAAACAACAACAAGACTAAATAGAATTTAATGAACACAAAGTATCAGTAGATTCCTTAGTCAAAAAGGTTGGAAACTCCTTCTTGTATTGATGCTCAAGCATAAATTGTACATAACATGAGAAATAGAAGAAATTTGAGAGTGGGGGGAATGGAAGAATTTTTCTATCTCTTTGATCTTTCACAAGGATTTCTCTCTTGAATTCACAAGAATAGCTAAGAAGACCTCAAATGAGGAGTGCATTACAATTTATAGAAGAAGAACAACTCTTCATCTTCCTAGTGATTCTTCATATACCCCCAATGACGCTTCATATGCCTTGAAACTTTTCACATTCCTAGGAAAACATTAAGTCCCCTTTTATAACTGAAGGGTGACTTATTACATTGAAAACATTAAGGCATGCCAAAATCACAACCCCAATGTAAGATTAGAATATTGAGGAGAGAGAAATTTGGGGGAGGGGAGAGAAAGTGAGCAGAGAGAGAGGGAGAATAATGTCGATGAAGAAAATTCCTCGTTGATCCACTGTTCTACTTGACCGATCCGATGCAATGCTCCAATGTAGTGAAATCTAGATCCTTGAATGTCTCATACCATGAGATACTTCCTTCGAGATGATTTGTGAACACCGCGAACCAAGTGTTAAAAATACTATGGAATAATTCCATTTGTGACAATGAGCATCACTCATAAAGATCCTTTCTAAAGATATTGAATCTTTGGAACAAATCTCACCTTGACTCCTTGTAACACTACCACACTACTTAGTTGGTTTGAACACGATCTTGATGAAACACATCGTGAATAATCTGATGATGTTGACTATGAATTCCACCTCACACATACCAATTAAAGCATGAAATAAGTGTCGAAATACACTATTGATATCCATGTAAGTAACCTCATTATCATCTACTCCTGCATAGTTTGATGATAAAGACTACAATGTTTCCTATCTCTTACTTAGAAGTGAAAGGTTGTGTCAGCTTTTGTCCTATCCACTTATGCTTCATGATTTCTTCAGAAAAATTAACTTACTATTTTTAATAAGTAGGAAAAATCATCTGCCTCAAACCTCAACTGGATGTTGCATCTAAGATGTCCCTTTCTCCATGTGTTTCTCTCGCCTTCTAGATCACTTTTCTATTTTGGGGAGGTGCTCGTGAGACCACTTACTATTTTATTAAGTGTCAATTTTGGACCAAGATGATGTTTTGATGAATTTTCCATTGCAATACATCCTCTGTGTTCACCGTCTCCTTCGCAGGTTATTCAGTTGATGACTTTCCCAAAATAGTAGTCCCCTATGTAGAAGACCTGCTATTTTTAGAAAGTGGGATTTTGGTAGTCGAGTTACTATAGAACTTAGTTTTTGATATGGGTTTTATCCCAATATCTCCCATCCGAAATCTTGGGCCTATCTCGATCGCACAGTTTGGGAGATTTTAAAGTTTTAAATTTTCAACCTGGCGGCACCTTTGAACACGGCGGCCATTAATGGACCTCAAAAATTGTAGTTTTGATTTTCTTCTCTTTTTGTGATGAGAATCACATTTTCATTATGGGTTTTTTCTTCTTGTGCTTCCGTGAAATCTCTCTTTGATCTGACTAGTGGTTTGATGGGAAAACGATCTTTTTCTCCGTCAGTGCAAAGAAATGGATTTCTTTATCGTGAAAAATTCTTCCCATGAATGGGACATCTGAAGGTGGGTTTTATATGGCCTTTGAGAACAAAGAACATAGAAAAATGGTTTTTCAATCCATGCACTGGTTTGTAAGATCTCTTCAAATTTTCGTTTCACAGTAATGGAGGATTTTAGGCTTCTTCTTCTTCGTTCTTCATTCCTCTTGGTATTTCACAATATTTCCTTATAAATATTTGCATTCTCATGGGTTCAAAGGTTTCCTTTCTTTAGAAAATATGGTTTGAGGTTCAACAATGGTGAAAAGTGCTAGTGTGAGTAAGTTGCAGAGTATGGAGAGTAAGAAGTTAGAAGTTAGAAGCGGGAAGTAGGAAGGATTTGAAATATTTCAAAAATTTCAAAGCAAGGAGTGAGGAACATTTTCATGTCCCTCATGTCCCTTAAGAAATGATAGGGACATAAATGTTCATGCAGCTCCTGGTCATGCGACACATGGTGGAGATCTAATGGCTAGGGATTTGAGCAAAAAAATAGCTTGGATGCACTTGGGGGCTGGAAAGAGGTTGCATGAGGGACCAGGATCCATTCCTTGGGCTGGGAAAAATTTTATTTTCTTGATTCCCTCAACATAAAGGGACATGAGGGACATCATTTTACATGGCGCGCCTCAACTTAACACTTGGCAACGATCCAAGGTCCTCCGTTTTGGCTCCACTATCTCTTGTGGGCTAAGAGAAAATGCACCGATGAGATCTCGTGGGTGACCAAGGTTTCTTGGGGGTTGGAAAAAAATTTATGTGCCTATTTCCCCCAGTGTAAAGGGACATGATGGTCATAAATTTTCATGGTGCGTTATAATTTGCCACTTGTCATGATCTATGCAAGCGAGGGAATGAGTTTGGAAACCACCTAGGAGCCGAATTAGCGCCTCGAGAAGTCATATGAGGATCCAGAGGGATTATAAGGGTTGGGAACATTTTTTCCCCTCATATCCATTTTCTTGAGGGATGTAAGGAACATTAAATAGTGCTAGGCTCCTAGAGACGACATGTGTCCACCCTAAAATTTGACTAACTCCTAAACTCACTCTTAGAGGGCAACTTGAAACAGTGATAACCGAGTTCCCGATGGATGTTTTTGATGAAATTTTATATGATTTTGACTAAAAATGGCCTAATGAATCTAATTATTTTGGTATAATGTTTTTTTATCTAGTTTGATACCTAAAAATAAGATTTTTGATCTTGTCCCTTACTTGTGCATGAGAAAACTATTTGTATACCTATTGAGCCAAGGTGATCTCGAAAATATGATTTTACCATCTTGTAGGGATTTGAATTCCCTAGACCCTTTTCGATGATGTTTTTTTATCTCCTAACTCCATTTAAGATCCCATAATCACCTCCCGAAGCTCAACATCTCTTTTGATCATGTGCACTGCCTAGGCCTTTGAACCCTAATTTTGGTGAAACTACCCCAACTTCTCTGAATCCTTCCCAAATCTTCCTAAATCACTTCAATGATGTTATTATGCCTTCAATTCACATATGTTTCTAGTTTGGATTATTTTTTCCACTCCATGGGGTTTCTCTAGTCATAGGAAGGATAACGATAGCCCTTCCCACAGTACCTGCTCAAAGTTTGTAATTTTCAATGAACTCCTAAAATCACCTAGGGGTTTTTAATTAACTTTCCTAAATCACCCAAGGGACTAACTTAACCGAAAGGAACGATAATCAGATTCGTACCAATCAAGAACACGGATGCTAATCAAACATCACGATCAATAAGATGAAAGCAATTCGCCAAAATAACTTTACATAAAACCTTTGCAAACAAATGAGCAACAATATCATATATTATTATGGAACTCAATGCAATACATTGAGAATGGGCCTTGCTTAAATAGGCAAGGAATAACAATCTAAGAATCATTCAAGGTCGTATATCAAGCCATAAATCAAGGAAATAACTAGTCATCAAAGAACTAGTCAAGACCATAGATTTAGGAGAGAACTAGACATCAAGGATCTAGTCAATACCATAGATCTAGGAAAGAACTAGTCAATACCATAGATCAAGGAAAGAACTATACCTAACAACTAGATAATATCTCCTAATATCTAAATAAGATAAAATAAATATCCACACTCATAAGTGGGTGAGGATAAATACAATAAAGGTAAATAAAGTACACTAGGTGAACATGAGCTAAGGTAAATACCTACTCTAATATTAACATCAATGGAAGGTCACCGGACTAACTGGGTAGACCTAGGTAAAACTTATAAGTTTTGACACAGGGGTATATTTTTCATGTCGGAAAGATATCATTTTCCCTCTTGAACATTTGCATGAGAACAACTCGGCTCTAGCTTGGGACATGACATGAGCACATCAAGACATGACATGAGAATCCAAAATCTCAACTTTAGACCTTATAATTCATTGACAAAGTTGTCTTATCCATTAGGCCCTATGAAGTTATGTATAACTTATAAGAGAGAGATAGTGAAGAAGGAAACACACACAAAACAAGGGAAGGAAACACACCACAAAAGAGAAAATTATATACAAGGGGAGATATCTACAGAGGTGGGGAAAGAATATACACATACCCAGAATGGGTTGAGAAAAGTACATGTCATCATGAAATAGTGGATTGAAGTCTACCCTTTAAAGCACAAAAATTGTTATTTGATCAAACTATGCTTTCATGATAGATTTTCATGGTTTTAGAAGAAGAAGACGTACCAATACTCGATCTTCATATTCACACTGCACTAAGAACGTTCTCATATCCATTGAGAACTTGGTCACCTTCCTGAGATCTTGCCTCTTGAGGTTTCCACTTGACGCCCTGTGATCATGAGACACCATCCTCCATGTCTTCAAGAGTGGGAAAATTTCTCCTATCATGAAAACATTCATCTTCTTTGAATTGTGACTTCAAATTGTCTCTTATATTATCAAAACACTTGGAAGGAGTGAGAACAAACTGGTTTTCTTCCCACTCAAGAACTTCCTGAACATCTGCTTTGTTTCTCTGAGCAAGTATTTTCAAATATGGAGGTTAAATCATTAAGCCGAGGGTCTTCATCATCCTTAAGAGATTTTTATAGCATGGGTACATGTTCAAGATGAATCAGAGTTTGGAGGATGGTGAGTGCAGTCTGGTTTTGGATCATTTGACAAGAATCATGCATACTCCCACTTTTTTGTCTAGAGAAATTGTCTCCAATATGTATTTTTTCGGAGTCCATCTTGAGATCATTTTCAAAATTACAGCTCTCTATTTGGCCATATAAGCATTCTTCACCTTTCATTGGATTTTCCCATATGAACTCTTGTTTTGCATTGATGGACCATTCCAAAATGGTGGGAACAAGTTGGTTTTGAACACACTCCCAATGTTCTTGCAACTTTTTATTTTGTTTTGAATGACTCCTCCATGTGAGTCAGCTCAACATTCTCCCTACTATCTTCTTCCATGGCAGAGGTTTTGTCTTCAAAACTGGAGATGTCCAAAGGATATTTGAGAACCTTTCTTATTTTACACTCATGAACTTCTTCGCACAATGTGGAAGAAAAATACATGTTTTCATGTTCATTCTCATCAACCAAAGTATTAGGGAAGTCATCAAGCTTATCTAACTACTCCATCTCAATATCAAAAATTGGTGTACCAAAATAGGAAGCATAGATTGATTCATAACTATCTTGCATCTCCATGTCCTAGGTTAAGAGTTCAAGGTTGAGTAGAGGGTCTTTAGTCTCTTCCGTAGTCTTCAAGAGGTCTTGCATAGATATTTCTTCTAATATTTTTATAGGATCATCTTCATTTTTATTGAAAGAGTCTCTATATTTTTCTTCTAAGAAATGGTTGAAAATTTGATCCATGTGTGTCCATGATTCATTTGAAATATCCTCATTCACCTCTTCCATGCTTTGTGTTTCCCAAGATTCACTTCCTTGCAAGAACGAGCACACTTGATTCATGACACCTTCTGACAAGGAGAAGAGGTCCATGCTTTGTGGGAACAATACTCCTTCGAGCTCAAAATCCATATCATCCTCTTGATGGGACCATGTTGAAGAAACAATGTGGGAAGAACTTTCAACATTATCTTGATCATCCATTATCGAATCCTCTTTCTCATATGGAAAATGAAATACTTCATACTCACCGTGATGATCATTCTACTCCTTGGGTGAGAAGATATTGTGTTCAAACTGTTCATTCTCCTTGGCTTTGGAAAGGAATTGAGATTCTTCCATCAGATCATCCATGATTGAATTAGGAAGAGAATCTGGTTCTCTAACTATCTTCATGAATCATCTCTACATCACTTGAAGGATCAAAATAGGAGGGAAAACCTTCAAATCGGCCATTTTCTTCATCATTGGTGGAGTCTTCGAAAAGCATTGAATCATCCATTAGGAAAAAATAATCCTCTATTGAATATATTACTTCTCAAAGGGACTATTCCTTGAGCCAAAAAGAGTTGATGAATGGTGGTTCCACCTCCATGTCTCTTTCATCATCATCTTCCCTGATGTTGCTTTGGTACTCATCGGAAGGTTCAAGGATAGGATCTTCTTCAGAGCATCCAAGAATATCCCAAGGATGAACACCTCATAGCATGGACAATCATTAGGATCTTCTTGAGCTTCTTCATTATGGACAACATGAAGTGATTCGAGATATTCATACCTTCTTTGTAAAGCTAGAGTGTACACACAAATCTCTTGATAGACTTTTTGATTAGATTTTCCTTCTATTATGCTCTAAAGCCTTTCCACATATTCTCTTTTCAAGATGTTCATTTCTCCATCACCATATGCAATGAATTCTTCAAGAGAGCGATAGAAAAAGGATAGTGTTCTCAACTTTATAGTGAGTGCGTGAGGTTACACAAGTCTTCTTTTGCGGATCCTACACCATCCTATCTTCCGTCATCTTCTTGAATGCTTATTTGATCTTCATTAGAAGGATCAAAGATAGGATTTTCTTCAGTGACGTTTAAGAACCTTTCAGGATGAAAACCCTATGGTACAAATGATCTTCAGGATCTTCCTCTATAGGAAAAATCTCCTCTTCTTCTTCCTTGCTATGGGCCGCTTCAAGTTGCTCGTACATCTCTTGTGATAATTTATCATGTTCTCGAGATTTGAATTTTTATTATCTTATGTCTCCTTTTCAATAGCTCCATACTTTCCTCTTCATCGGCAGCAGGTTCTTTTTTCTTTCCTTTGTAAACACTAGTCTAGAACCATGGCTGATCAATGATCTTCTTTTCTTGGTCATGATCTTATTCTTCTCCTTTATCACTATCACTCTTTGATAATTGCTCCAATCTATAAATTTATTCATGGTGTGGGAAAAAATGTGACAGGATTCGCCTTGATGGAGTCGCCTTCAAAAATTATTTTCTATTGAAATATGATTAAAAAAATTGTTTTTTAAAACTTTTTAAAGACCTTGCGGTCATATTTTGGTACAGATGTCGCAAAGTCTCGCTCTACAGTGGGCACCAAAAACTATTGGTGATAAAAATTTTCAAAGGGACAAATTTGTGATTTCTTGCCAATGCTCTCGAAATCTAAGTCCCTCTACTTAACCGGTGTAGCTATCATATACGCATGTGCGAGTGAAGTGAGTTTTCTCCGCGTTGGCCTTGCGGTCAAGGATCCAACAGGGGCACTCCACTAACCCTATGATCAATCTTGCAGATACCTACAAGAGAGTAATTTATTAGGAGATCGGGAAAGAGAGTGAGAATGTTAGACAAGGGAAACTAATCTTACAAGTAAAAAATAATCTCTTGCATACACCAATTAGAAGTTTCATCACATGCATTGAAATTAGGAAGAAACAATACTGCAAACAGCAACAAGACCAAATAGAATTTAATGAACACAAAGTATCAGTAGATTCCTTAGTCAAAAAAGGATGGAAAATCCTTCTTGTATTGATGCTCAAGAAGAAATTGTACATAGCATGAGAAATAGAAGAAATTTGAGAGTGGGGGAAATGGAAGAATTTTCTCTCTTTGATCTTTCACAAGGATTTTCTCTCATGAATTCACAAGAATATCTAAGAATACCCTCAAATGAGGAGTGCATTACAATTTATAGAAGAATAAAAATCTTCATCTTCCGGTGATTCTTCATATACCCCCCAATGACACTTCATATGCCTTGAAACTTTTCACATTCCTAGGAAAACATTAAGTCCCCTTTTATAACTGAAGGGTGACTTATTACATTGAAAACATTAAGGCATGCAAAAAAGTGCAACCCCAACGTAAGATTAGAATATTGAGGAGAGAGAAATTTGGGGGAGAGGAGAGAGAAAGTGAGCAGAGAGAGAGGGAGAATAATGTCGATGAAGAAAATGCCTCGTTGATCCACTATTCTACTTGACTCGATCTCGATGCAATGCTCCAATGTAGTGAAATCTAGATCCTCGAATGTTTCATACCATGAGATACTTCCTTTGGATGATGTGCGAACACTACAAACCAAGTGTAAAAACACTGTTGAATAATTCCATTGGTGACCATGAGCATCACTCATAAAGATCCTTTTTGAAGAGACTGAATCTTTGGAACAAATCCCGCCTTGACTCCTTGCAACACTACCACACTACTTAGTTGGTTTGAACACGATCCTAATGAAACACATCGTGAATAGTCTAATGATTTGAATATGAATTCCATCTCACACATACCAATTAAAGCATGAAATAAGTTTCGAAATACAATGTTGATATCCATGTATGTAACATCATTGTCATCTACTCTCCGCATAGTTTGATGATAGAGACCGCAATGTTTCCTATCTCTTATTTAGAAGTGAAAGGTTGTGTCACTTCTATATCATCCACTTATGCTTCATGATTTCTTCAATAAAAACAACTTTCTATTTTTAGTAAGTATGAAAAATCAGTTGCCTCGAACCTCAACTAGATGTTGCAACTCGGATTTCCCTTTCTCCCTGTGTTTCTCTCACCTTCTAGACAAATTTTCTATTTTTGGCAGGTGTTTATGAGACCACTTACTATTTTTAGTAAGTGTCAATTTTGGACCAAGATGATGTTTCGATGAATTTTCCACTACATTACATCCTTTATGTTCACCGTCTCCTTCGCAGGTTATTCAGTTGATGACTTTCCCAAAATAGCAGTCCCTTATGTAGAAGACATGCTATTTTTAGAAAGTGGGATTCTACTAGTTGGGTTGATGTGGAATTTTTTTTTATATGGGTTTGTTCCCAATATCACCCCTCTGAAATCTTGGACCTACTCGATTAGTAGTTTGGGATATTTTACGCTTTAAATTTTCTGCCGGGCAACACCTCCGAACAGGGAAACCATTAATGGACCTTGAAAATTAAAGGTCTGGTTTTCTTCTCCATTCCTAATGTGAATCACCTTTTTTCATGGGTTTTTATTCTTGTGCTTCTAGTGAAATATCTCTTCTATCCGACAATCGGTTTGACAGAAAACGAGATTTTTCTCTCTCTGTTGTGCAAAGAAATGGATTTCTTCACTATAAACACTTCTTTCTGTGAATGGGATATCTGAAGGTGGGGTTTTTATGACCTCTGAGAACAAAGAACATAGAAAAAAAGTGTTTTTCAATCCATGCATTGGTTTGCAAGATCTCTTTGAATTTTCGTTTCACGACAATGGAGGATTTTCAAGCTTCTTCTTCATTCTTCATTCCTCTGGCTCTTTGATCAATATCTCCTTCAAAAGATTTGCATTCTCATGGATTCATAGGTTTTATTTCTTTAGCAGAGCTCATTTGAGGTTCAGCAATGGTGAACAGTGCTAGTGTAAGAAGGTTGCAGAGCAAGTTGTAGAGTATGAAGAGTAAGAAGTTAGAAGTTAGAAGTGGGAAGAAAGAAGGATTTGAAATATTTCAAAAAAATTCAAAGCAGGGAATGAGGAAAATTTTCATGTCCCTTAAGCATTAAGGGATGAAAGGGACATCAATTTTTACATGGCTCTGGTTGACACATGGTGAAAATCTAATGGTCGGGATTTGAGAGAAAAAAGTAGCTTGTAAGCGCTTAGTAAGGGTTGGAAATATGTCGCATGAGGGACCAAGATCCATTCCTTGGGCTGGGCACATTTTTATGTCATTGATGTCCCTCAACACAAAGGCACATGAGGGAAATCAGTTTTCACTTTGCGCCTTAGCTTGACACTTGGCAAAGTGATTTAATGGTCCTCCATTTTGGCTCCACTAGCTCCTAGGAGATGAGAAAATGCACTAAATGAGGTCAAGTGGTGACCTAAAGTATTCTTGGGGCTGGGAAAATTTTATGTCCCTCATTTACCCCAACATAAAGGGAAATGAGGGTCATCAATTTTATACGATGACGCTAGAAGTGACCACTTGTCACGATCTATGCAGCGAGGGAAAGCTTGACAAACACCTAGGAGTTGAATTGGTCATCGAGAGGTCGAATAAGGATCCAGAGAGATTATAGGGGTTGGGTGCATTTTTTCCCTCATTTTCCTTTACTTAAGGGATGTAAGGGACATGAAATTACACCGTGCTCCCTGGAGCGACAGTGTCCACCCTAAAATTTGACTAACTCTTGAACTTGCTCCTAGAGGGCAACTTGAAGCAGCGATAACTTGAGTTCCCATCTAGATATTTTTGATGAAATTTTATATGATCTTGGCTTAAAATTGCCTTATGAATGCAATGGTGGGGTATTAGGTCTAGATTCCTCCATTTGGTCCCTACAAAAGTGAAGTTTTGATCTGGTCCTTTACTTGTGCATGAACAAAACTACCTATAGACCTATTGCACCATGGTGTTGTGAAAAATATAATTTCACCATATTTTAGGGATTTTAATTCCCTTTTTGATGATTTTTTGTTAATAACTCCATTGAGCTCCGGAATCACCTCATGAAGCTCAATAACTTTATTGATCGTGTGCACCTGCATAGGCCTCGTGAACCCTTGTTTTAATGAAACTACCCCAACTTCTCTGAATCCTTCATGAATCTTCCTAAATCACTTCCATAATGTTCTTAGGCATTCGATTCACCTCTACGTCTAGTTTGGCTTCTTTTTCCACTCCATGGGGTTGCTCTAGTCCTAAGAAAGCTAGTTATAGCCCTTCCCTCTACCGCTCAAAGCTTGCATCTTTCAATTAAATCCTAAAATCATGTAGGGATTTTAAATTGACTATCCTAAATCACCTAGGGGACTGAGTTAACATCAATTAGAAGGTCATCGGACTTACTAGGTAGACCCAAGGTGTCTCGGAAGGGTAAACTTGTAATTTTCAACATAGGGGTATAATTATCATGATGGAAAGTTATATTTTCCCTATTGCACATTTACATGACAACATGACGGATCTGCAAAAGAGAAGAATGATCAAGTAGTCAAATATGTGAGTATATGATCAAAACGAGTAAAACTTATGTAAGAGATATGTGAAAATGCAAAAAGGAACATGTACACCTGATTCGTGATGAGAAAAAGTGCAAAAAGGATCGTGTAGATGATGTAGAAGAATGAGTTTTTGGGTGATCTCATGCTAGTTGCGTTGTGTATGAGTTTTTTGGGTGATCTCATGCCAAGACATGGAAGAAGTATTGGCAGAAAATTCAAGTGTCATCCTCCAACCTTTAACTGCTTCCCGCAATGTGAACACCACTGCAGATGGTGTGTAAAAATCTGATCCATTTCGAACAATTTTGATCCAATGCGAAAGTAGAAAATGTTGTGTAGTGCATGCATGCCAAGTGTTGAAGGATTGTTGTCCTATAGAATTCATTGTGGGAATTTTTATAGACTATTTTGAAATGACAAATGTTGTGTAACTACCCCCTGGTCATAGGAATCTAGGAAGGGTCAAAGCACATAGGCACTACTTGTCTGTTTAGGCACTTAGTAAGGTGTATTTTTTTGTGGTAAGGACCCAAGTTAGGATCGATTCATTGTTGTGACTGATTACTATGTTGTACTAGTACCGAACTATGTTTTTGATGACTTTGAACTATTTTTTTGGGTTATTGATTCACCTAAATGATGCCCCCCCACATTTGGGGTGCATGCAATGTCATGAAGGAGTATGTGACCCAAAGGAGGACTGACCATTGTGTTGAAACTATGCCATGTTAGGGGGAGGCAATGTGCTTGATAGAAACCAAGGCACATGTAGAAAACTTCCTAGGATTCAATTATTAGTACAAGAAAGATAAGCACACATGTAAAAGATGATAAACGAGCGAACGGTTTGTAAGCTAAGACACAAGAAGACAATGTAAACATGCATGTGGACAAAGTAGACCACTTAAAAGTAGTTTTAAACATGGAACATCACTCATGATGTCGCAAGACAATCAAGGCCGCAATGGCCATAAGCAATTAAAGAACAAGAAATACATAGGGTAAATCTTATGTAAACAATGACATATAATGACAATCAATGACATGATAAAAGGAAGTAATGTAATAGATAACCATGGAATCAAAGAGACTGGAAGAAAAATTTTGCACATGAATCACTCATTAGCATGTTACAAAAATAAAAAAGTATGTGAAGCATGTATAATTCGATATAATAGTGTGTTTTGAAAAATTAAAGAATAACACCTATAGTGTACAAAAGTGGATGCCCCTCAGAACCGTTATGGGACCGGTAAGAGGTACTATGCCAAACATCCACATTGTGTGTATCAATATTTAGTATATGTGATCATAACTATACATCAAGTGAAATCACATGTGTGTATGGAAAAATATAATGACATACAAGATATCTATTTAGCATGTGTAATAAAGTGTGCATGTAATAAGTAAATGTAAGAAAGACTAAATGTGACCAATATATGCAAGATGTTGTGAAGTGTAAATGGAATGGAATGCAAATTGAATTGATAGAAACAACTTGCCACCCAAGTGGATGTGTATGTATGAGATGAGGTTCATTTATACATGCCCCCTCAGTAGTCAAGAATGAACCGTAGAACAATATTGCATCATTGGGAAATGGTTTGAATTGTGTGTACTAAAAAGATGTGATCATCAAAGCGCAGAGGATAAAGCATAGAGTGTAATCATGTGAGTGAATAAGTGAGTGATTAAACGTGTGAGTATGTGTTGAGATTGTGGATATGAATTTCTTCACAAAGGATCTTATTTACAACTTGTAGGTTTACACAATAACCGATATCATTCGATTGACTGGCGTTGGTCATCTAGCATATTAACCGACATCGGTTGTGACAAACTAGCATCGGTTAGGGTAACTGGAATCAGTTACCTGTGCGTGATTTTTTCTATTTAAGTCACAGGAATTAGATCTAATATTTGTTATAAATTTGATCTAATGGTTGTAAATGAATGGTTAAAGTGCCCTAAGTTTGTATAGGCTTATATAAGCTAGGAAACTAGGGTTAGAGGTAATAATTAAGAAGATTGGGAGAATTGTAAGAAGGAATTATTGGTGAGAGCTTAGAGAAGCTTGTGAGGATAAAAGTATTGCACATCATGTAAGGTATAGAAGATTGCAGATCTTAAATTGTACAACCTTTGGAATAATATATTGGTTGTTTCTTGTTGGATGTAGACCACACTGGGTGAACCACGTTATATCTTGTGTATTTTCTTCGTTGGTTATTTCGTGTTTATTTTTGTATGCTTTAATCTAATGTGTGTGTGTGTGTGTTTGTGTGTGTGTGTGTGTGTGTGTATGTGAGCTTTGTGTTGTGTGTGTGTGTATTAGCATATTTACTCACGGGATTTTTAATTGAGTGGTAGCATATTTACAATGGTAGCACAACAATGGCGTAAGATAGAAAATACAAAGTAGAGAAATTTGAAGGCCATAATTATCAGCTATGGAAGATGTAGGTGGAGGATTATTTGTATCAAAGTGATCTATATTTACCGTTGGATGAGAAGGCAAGGCCTCGTAATGATGACTCGATGAAGAATGGAATATTCTTGTGAAATGCTCTGGGATCTATAAGATTAAGCATGGCAGCATCGTGGCTTCAAATATAATAGAAAAATCAACCATGGTAGAATTAAATGAAATTTTTAGTTAATTTATATGAAAACCAAGTGCATTGAATAAAGTTTATTTGATGAAGAAATTGTCTAATTATAAGATGTAAGAAGGTGAATGTGTCTAATCATTTGAATGATTTATGTTCTATTGTAAATCAATTAAAATTAGTTAATATCCCTTTTGAGGATGAAGTGAAAGCATTTTTATTCTTGTTTTATTTTCTAGATAGTTGGGATACTTTGGTAATGGTTGTTAGTAATACAACATCTGCTACTAATATTTTGAAGTTTGATGATGTGATTGGTATAATTCTAAATGAAGAAATATGCAAGAAACATTTAGGAGAATCATCATTTGGGAATGCTTTGAATGTACAAATCAGAGGAAGGAAAAATGAGAGATCTAAGAGTAAGAGTAATGGGAAATCAAAGTCTAAGAGTGGAAGATCTAAATCCAGAGGTAGAGGAATAACCTTCTAAAATTGTGGAAAGAAAGGACATGCAAAGAAGGATTGTTGGTTGAAGAAAAAAAGAGAATGTACCAAAAAAATGTAAAGAGGAAAATGTAGCATCATAGGTAATGCAATATTCCCTTATTCTTTCCTTGGATAATAAAATTGAATCATGGGTTTTAGATTCAGGAGCTTCTTTCCATGCTACCCCTAATAAGGGTTATTTCATAAATTATGTCCAAGGTAATTTTGGGCATGTTTATTTAGGAGATGATGAACCATGCAATATTACTGGTAAAGGTGAAGTTCATCTTAAATTGTAGAATGGAAATACATGGATATTGAAAGATATGAGGCATGTGCCAAGCCTCGAGAGAAATCTTATTTCTACAAGACAATTAGGTGAATATGGAGGCACGATTACAATCATAGCCGATTCTTGGAAATTTTTCAAGGGAGATCTTGTTGTAGCAAGAGGCAAGAAGGTAGGAACATTATATTTTTCTACCTATATTACTGATTCATTTTCTATGTTATCTACTTCAAATTCATATGCAAGCATGTGGCATAATCGGATAGGCCATATGAGTAAGAAGGGAATGCAAATCTTAAAGGAAAAGGGTAAGTTGTAATATTTGAAAGATGTAGATCGTGATTTATTTGATCATTGCATACTTGGAAAGAAAAATAAAATGAGGTTTCTTAAAGTTTAGGCAACAAAGAAGGAGCATAAATTGGATATTTTACACTCAAATGTGTGAGGACTAACCGGGTAGCTTCTCATGGAGGATCCCAATCTATGTGAATTTTATTGATGATACCACAAGAAAGGTATGGTTTTATTGTATTAAATGTAAATTTGATGTTTTTGAAACATTTAAAAGATGGAAAACCCTTGTAGAAAATTAAACTAATTTGAAGGTTAAGTGCCTTAGATATGACAATGGTGGTGAGTACTGCAGCAAGTTTTCAATGATTACTGTTCAGTGAATGGAATACGCAAAGAAATAACGGTTCCTAGAACTCCACGGGAGAATGAAGTGGTAGAAAGAATGAACATAACTATTATGGAACGTGCTAGAAGCATAAAGATACATGCTAGATTACCTTTACATTTTTTGGCAAAAACAATAGATACATCGGTATATTTGATCAATCGTGGCCACTCAAGTGCACTGAATGGTGGAATACTAGAAGAAGTATGGACTGGAAAAGAGGTAGATCTTTCTTTTCTTATATTATTTGGTTCAAAAGCTTTTGTGCATGTTGATAAAGAAAATAGGAAGAAGTTGGATGTTAAATCCAAGAGATGCACTTTCATTGGTTATGGTTTTAGTGATTTTGGATTCTGGTTTTGGGATTTAGAAGATGTTAAGATTATTAGGAGTCGTAACATTGATTGGAATGAAATAGAATGTACAAGGATCAAGTTTTGGTACCCAAGAATGAACCGAGTGAAGAGTTTATTGAGAAAAGTGCATTCTCAAATTTAAAACAAAAATTCACAGACGTCGGCATCACTCGGGGTGACCGGTGTTTAGCGTCATTTAGGTGAACCGAAGTCGACTATACAAGAACCGGCATCAATTATAGGTGACCAACATCGATCACTATCATATTCATATATGAATGTGTAGGAGGTCTAGAATGAGCCTCATATACCCCAAATTTCTCTAACAATGTCTCAAAGAGTATGTAAACCTCCACAAAGATTTACCCCTTCATTATTTTATCTTTTATTGACTAATAGTGGTGATCCGGAAATTTTTAAGAAGCAATACAACAAGATACCCAAGTTAAGTAGGAACATGGCATGGAGTAGGAGATGGATTCCTTAAAATAGAACTAGACATGGGATTTGGTCAATTTTCAACAAGTGTAAGAGGACATTGAAGTATAAGTGGGTTTATAGGATCAAGGAGGAAGAGGGTGGACTGAAAAGATATAAAGAAAGGCTTATGGTAAAAGGATTTGTAGAGAAACTAGGTATTGATTTTGGTGAGATATTTTATCTTATTATTAAAATGAATTCCATCCGTATTGTTCGATTTTAGTTGCGGTGAGAATATTTTCATTTAGAACAACTTGATGTTAAGATGATTTTCCTTCATGTTGATTTGGATGAGGAGATATATATGAATCAACCGCTTGGTTATGAAGTCAAGGGTAAGGAGAAACATGTGCAAGTGTAAAAAGAGCTTATATGGGCTCAAACAAGCTCCAAGGTAATGGTATATGAGATTTGAAAATTTATGCATGATCATGGTTATATGTGATTTGAATCTAACCATTGTGTTTATTTCAAGAAGCTATAAAATGGGAGCTATATTATTTTGTTATTGTATGTGGATGATATGCTTATTGCAGGATCTAGTATGCAAGACATTGATGAGCTTAAGGAAAAGTTAGCTCACACATTTGTAATGAAGGATTTGGGAGCTGCAAAGAAAATTCTTGGCATGCAAATTCACAGAGACATGAAGAATAGGAAGTTGTATTTGTCTCAGGAGGATTATATCAATAAGGTGTTGAAAATATTTAAAATGCATGATGTACAAAACCTGTAAGTACACCTATGGTTGAACACTTCAAATTGAGCAAAGATCAATTTCCTACATCACATGAGGAGGTCGATTACATGGCACAAGTTCCATATGCTTCAGCAGTTGGAAGTCTTATGTATGTTATGGTTTATACCAAACCATACATTACACAGAAGTAGAGTTTTGAAAATGTTTATGGCCATTCCAAGTAAAGAGAATTGGAACATAGACCAATGGATTCTCGGGTATTTTAGAGGGACATCCGGTATGTAGTTATGTTATGGAGGGTCGATACTTCTTTAAATGGCTATGTTGATTTAGATATAGCTGGATATTTAGATGTTAGGAGAAGCACCACTTTGGATATGTATTCACAATAGGTGGGATGATAGTTAGTTGTATTTCGAGATTGTAGAAGGTTATGGCCTTATCTACTACATAGGGTAGAAAAGAGATGATATGGATGAGAAGATTCATGAAAGAGTTGGGAAAGGAGCAAGAGGATTGAATATTATATAGTGATAGTCAAAGTGTAATTCATTTGGCTAATAACTTAGTGTTTCATTCAAGAATGAAACACATTCAGTTGAGATATCACTTCATATGACAAGTGTTGGAGGATGGGCAACTTAAAATTAGAGAAAATTCATACAAATGAGAACCTTGTGGATATGCTAATGAAGCCATTGGAAAAGGAGAAGTTAGAGCTACACTCCACTCCTATTGGTATTCGAATTGAAGAGGAAGAAAAAATCAAAGAGAGGAACCAAGGATGGAGTTATGCGAGATAGTGCAAAAATTTATCTCCAAGTGGGAGATTATTGAGATTGTGGAGCTGAATTTCTTCACAAAGGAGCTTATTTACAACTTGTAGGTTTACACAATAATCGGCATCATTCACCTAGCATACTAATCGGCATGGTTGGGAAAAATGGCATTAGTTAGGTAAGCGGCATTGATTACTGTGTGTGATTGTTTATATTTGAGTTATGGGAATTAGATCTAATCTTTTTATAAAGTTGATCTAATGGTTGTAAATGAATGGCTAAAGTGCCCTAAGTTTTTATAGGCTTATATAAGCTAGGAAACTAGGGTTAGAGGTAATAATTAAGAAGATTGGGATAATTGTAAGAAGGAATTATTGGTGAGAGCTTAGAGAATCTTGTGAGAGGAAAAATATTGTACATCGTGTAAGGTGTGGAAGATTGCAGATCTTAAATTGTACAACCTCTAGAATAATATATTGGTTGTTTTCTTGGTGGATGTAGCCCACATTGAGTGAACCAAGTTATAACTTGTGTAGTTTCTTATGGTGGTTATTTCCATGTTTATTGTTTTTATGCTTTAATCTGATATATATCTATACATAACCCCAATAGTATGGTGAGGTCCATTTAATATGACCCTCAGCGAGTTTTGGAACTTAAATTACGTCATATGGTCTAACCCACATATAGTATGGTGAGGTCCATTTAATATGTATACCCTCATGGTCAAGTGTGAATTGAGTATGAATCGTGGAACTTAGATTACGTCATATGGTAAAATGACCGTAGCATGTGAAAAAGTAGGTGCATGTGATCAAAATATATGTCATGAATACATAGATTAAATTCTATTGTGAGAAAGAGATTTGATGAGCGCTATGTGAAGTATGTATGTGTGTAGTGTAATGTATAGTGTGTGAGGTTCATGTGTATAGTGATGAGACTATGTAGGCTATGTGTGAATAGGAGAGCAAGAAGCAGATTGTGCTTTAGTTTTAGAGGTCATGGGGACCTATATGCTCTAGCTAATGCAATGGAAACCTTAAGAGTAGTTTTCAACCATGGTGTAGATGGCGGAACACCATTAATAGAAATGACTTGCTTGTTGTGAATGAATTTCAAATGCAAGTTATTCAAGAAGATGATATATTTGGATGTGTGAATCGAATTAAGACCCAAGAGCATGTCACGCCCTTTGATTTTTGGTGCCACAATAAAATGTAAAAGCATGGTGAGAGGACCAAAAGTGACTAGAATCTTGACAATGCCATAAGATTTAGGGACTAAATATGGAATTTGTGAGATTATATAGTGATAGTAACAAAGAGTGTGATATAACACATGATGATATGCCATGATGGATCGACTCTAGTGTTATTGATAGAAGTGGATCCAATATAGGCACTAATGTGTAAGTTATCATAACAGAATGTGGTGTGATAGTCATAATTAGAGAAAGTGATAAGCTATGGGGATGTCTTAGTATGAGAAACTAAAATTCCAGAGCCCCCAATGCAGAGGAGACACTGTGTGTTATGTATGATTTTTAAGGATTTGTCCACTTGTTTTTCGTGTTTTGGCAAAGGATTGTTAAATATTTTGAAATTGTGATTTTTAATGATAGGTGCGAAGTCGTAGGCTCTGGAAGCTCAATTGCATTATTATCGATCAGATCTTGAATGATATTGTGAAGTTTAAAACAACAATATGTAGAATGTCCAATGCATTGATGATAGTCACATATGATTTTTTCATCATAATTACAACCTTTAGGATGATATGGATCTAAATTGAGTGAAGGAAGTGTAATAAGATTTCTTTTGACAAGTTGTGGTAGTAGAATATGTGGAGCAATGGTCAATTTTGTATATGTACGCTTATGCGATTGCCATTGAAGTTCCTTAGTATTAGAAACAGTGTTGACAATGATTTTAGCTTTGGCACGTTTTGTAGTTGGCTTGAAATTTGATTTACTTTGAAAGTGCATAGAAGATGAAGATTTCTCCTTATACTTAAGCTTTCCTATAGATAAGAGTCTTTTTTTGTGTAGCTTAAGAGTTTGACATAATTTATCGAATGATGGAGATGTCTTAAAGATAACACTCTCTAGAGAGGTGGTAATAGACTTTGAATAAATATGTCTTGAAGTTCATAGTCCACAAGCACATTGGACATCTTAGCTAAGTTTTTTTATACCACAAGATGTAATCCACTAGATGTTCATTAGAACCTTGTTTAAGTTGTGTGAGTTGAGCATATGATATCTTGGATCCGATATTGATAAAAATGAGCAAGGAAAGCATCGAATAGATGTGTAAAGATGTTATTGATTGGACAAGTAGTTCATAGAACCAACACATCACATAATCTTGGAGAGTGCAAGGAAAAATATTTGCAAGTAAAGTATGATCATCCGCATAGTCTAGGCATGCTACATGAAAATCTTGAAGATGTTCTTGAGGGTCACCATGGCCTTTGAAAGTGGGAAGCTTAGGGGTGAAAATTTTGAGAGGAAACAAATAAGTGGAGATAGTGGGTGTGAAAGGATATAAAAGGATTGCAATGGAATCCAAAGATGGTGATGCCCACAAATTATCCAATTGAAGTTGATGAATTTATGTTTGTGGATCCTGATATAAAGAACTTAAATCAAGAGTATTCGAAGAAGATTCAAGCTATGTCTCAGATTATTAGGTTGATTAATGGGGGTGGTAGCAGTAGGAATGGAAGCTAGAATATGAAGGGTTTGAGTAGAGGCCATGATAGTGAGGAAGAACCAACAAGAGCCATTGAATCAATATCATGATTATTTTTAGTAGCAATCAAAGAATGAAGGATATGTGGAAGATGAGTGGGATTATCATGTAAAGCTTGTTAAGAATTTGTGAGTTTGTCTAATTATTCTTGATCGATATTGGTATCCTCGTCATATGTTTTTCAATTATCATATGTTTTGAGTTTTTAAGAGGAATGTTATGGAAAAATCATAGCACCCCCTAAATGGCCAAGTTGCGGATGGGGCATTCGGTGTAATTTGTCAAACATGGAGTTATCTTGAAGTATGAAACCTTGTGAATCATATAACTCTTCTAAGAAGGCCAGTTCCTCTTCCTAATCCTACCTACCACAACTTCTCTTAATCTAAGTAAATACCTATCTAAACCTATTCTAACATTCCAAGGAGACATAGAGAGATATTGCATAAAATAAAAACTACGCTAGAAGCGGTGATACACCAAGAAAAAGAGTGTCAATTACTTTCCCAACCTGCAAATAAATGAAGGAATGAACTTGGAGAGGGTGTTCATGCACCACAAACCAAGACACATACATTAACCATTCCCAAATAAGCAAAAAACACCCAAATTCTGCAAATTAAACAATAAGATTCACACAAAATGTCCGATTTGTAATGAGCGGTAAGAGAGAACACTAAAATCATGTAGAGGCTAGAAGATTGAAAAAAACATGATTTTATTGCTCCTTAAAAAATATATGGTACATTTCATAGAGGGAGAGGAAAGATTCCATTAAATATTTTAGGATAAAGGCTTGAAGCCCTAATAAATTCACAACAACCAAGCTTAAGGAAAGAAGAATAGGGGTGTAAAGGAGGAAAAATGACTAACCTTTTGAATAATGCAACCCCATTACAATTTATAGAATAATTTGCAAAAGAGGGAGAGAAATTAAAATTCCCATGTGTATGTAGGCCCATCCTTTCTTGCATCATCTTCTAGATTCCTTTAGAGATTACCCATGCCTCTATACTTTTCCTTGTTGGAGAAGGAAGCATACCCATACCTCATTAATGGCCTCCCACCTACCATGTCACTATTCACTATTCACCATTTTTAGAGGTCCATAAACTCAAAAAAATTCAATTTTGATATCTTCATGTTGTAGGGATTATCCTTAGCTTTCCAACGATTGTACGTTTGTTATGATCGAGACTCCGATGTTCAAGATATAGCACTTTTCTCATGAGGGAGTTTGTGTGTATTTGGGCGGAATTGTTTTACATTGGCGAGTCGCTTGCCAAGCTAAGGGGTGAGTTCTCCCAATTTTGTTTATAGTGGCCACGAAACATCCTTTGGCCCTCCTTTACCTTTCATGCTTCATTGTTTCCACTTTGAATCCTACATGCTTCTCCAAGTTGGATTCTCCATCGGGCTTTAACGAATGCCCCCTGCATTGTATCCCGAGCCCTTTGTTGTAGACTCTGCTCAACACCGAAACCATCTCTTCATTATCCTCATGGTGGGATCCTCTTTACAAGTGGTCTAAGCCCGTAATTCTTCACCTCACATCCTTGCATGGAGCTCATCCTACGCATTTACCCATGGTCGACTCAGGGATTTCCATATGTCGAGCCCATCATGCTCAAGACCTCTCGAAACCACCCCGATTGCCACCTCTGCTCAGATTAACCCCTTATCTACCCACACGGTGTTCACCTACTAACCTAACTCCCAAATCATCGTGGTATGCTTTCCAACACCATCCCCTACGAATCAACATGCATGCCCACTTGCCCTCTGCCACATCGACTTGAGAACTTTCTATTTTGGAGTTTTAGATTTTTTTGTTTCAAAGGTACTACCCTGTTCACCCTTCGACTTGGCTAAAAACCCTAAACTCCCAAATGTCTGAATTCCAAAATTCAAAATTTGGAATTTGACTTCATTTGGACATTTTTCCCCTTTGACCTACAATTTTCCCCATAATCTCTAAACACATGAGTCCCAAATGTAAAATTCGGAGTTCGGAAACTTGGATCTTCCTTCCACTTTTGACACCGAGCATTCTCTAAAATGTGAGATGGCTCTAACTCGAAAATGGATCATTTTTTCCATGATTTTCCTTGGTCATTTTTTAATGTGATTCCTTGGGATCCAAGTCCCTCCAATGTGTGCCGAGCTGGATTTTGAGCTTGTTTCTTCACTTGCGAGCCTAGCTCACCACTTCACAGATCCCCTCACATGGCCCCGAAACCTTGACTCACTCCAACGTGATGCAAAGAAATTTGACTCAAGAATGAGTTCCTAGATTTCTCGCCTCGAGTCATTTCATCTCCTCGACTTCGTCCACATCCCGATCTTCCATTCAATCCGACCCAATGAACTAACCCCCATGTTTCCTATGCCAAATTCAAATTTTTTCCCCGCTATGAGGTCAATCCCACTAGGTCGATTTGTGACATGGTCCTCCCCAAGCCATTTGTCTATTGTGAGCTCATCGATCTTATCCACCCTTCACGAGATCATTTCTCAAGCTATTTGACCTGCTAAAACTCATTCCCTAAGCATTCATGGGCCTCGACCCTTTGTTACGCCATTAACCCCTGTCAAGTCGGCCCGAGCCAACATGTCCCAACCTCCCTACGAAGACCCCTACTTGGATTCTATGTCGAGATCCCTTCCATGCATGATGACTCAAATCACACCCCAACAAGCTTCCATGACCCCCTCCATGTAATTCTTTAATGGGATTTGAGCTGATACGTGACCTTCTCTTGTGAATCATTGAGCTCTACCTGTCATGGCTGCATTGGCCCTCAATCCACTCAGTGTCCTTCTCTGTGAGCCTCAAGCTCAATCCGTGAGATCATTTGTGAGCTCTAATGATCTCATTTCCCATTCCCTTTCATTCCCACCGTATTAACTCCACTGACTCACTGAGCGAGCCATTTCCGAACTTTGACCTAGTTTCCTCATTCCACATCACTCTTCCCTGGAATTTAACATGTTGTGGGCTCGTTTAAACTGTCGCATTACCTTAGCTCCCTAATTAAATCAAATACTCTCTCATGGGTTCTCCATTAACTTGGCCTCGCTAACTCTCGCTAGACCAACATGTACTCACCCAAGCCATATAAATTCATAGCTCCCCTAAAAGTTGTACATATGACCTCACCAAGCTCTTAACCCTAACTCACCACTTTAGCACTATATGAGCTCGTTGAGTAGCTCAATGAGCTCCTTTTATGCTCATTCACCCCTCTAAGGCCCTTTGGGCACTAACCCTGACCATGATATTTTAATATTTTTTAGACCTTTCTCGAGTTAAGAGGCTAAGATGAAGCTATAAAACACCGTGAAGTTGATTTTCACCCCTTTTTCTCTTTTGCCCATTTTAGTCGATGTGGGCCCATCAGGTCATTTTTATTTCTTTTTAAGTTGAATCTTAAGGGTTGAAACCCAAAAGAGGAAAACAAAATCCTCAATTGATTTCTAACTCCTAAAATAGTCCCAAATTTCCCTGTATGTGAAATTTGACTGCAGAACCCCGAGTTTTGTTGTGAGGTCATATTGTGAGGTCTTATACTCTTTGATGTCCATTTTTACTAGGGGGAAAAATGGATAACAATTTTGGTGACTCAATGGACATTTTCCTGCTAGATGTTCTAGACCAATAGCCTAGGTATGTCCATTGTGCAAGGAGTCATTGTTAATAGCCCAAATTGGTTTGAAACCCTAAACTTGCTCAAAAAACCACTTAATGCACTACTAAACCTTAACAAACCCACTTCTTGCACTCACAATATTTATAAGAAAATTTTGAAGTTAAAATTTTGAAGTGAAATTTGACCTACAACCCCAAGTTTTGTTGTGAGGTCCTATTTGGTGCCCCGGGTCCTATACTCTTTGATGTCCATTTTTACTAGGGGAAAATGGATAACAATTTTGGCGACTCACGAGGACATTTTCTGCTAGATATTCTAGACCAATAGCCTAGGTATGTCCATTGGGCAAGGAGTCATTGTTGATAGCCTGAATTGGTTTGAACCCTAAACTTGCTCCCAAAAACCACTTAATGTACTACTAAACCTTAACAAACCCACTTCTTGCACTCTCAATCTTTATAAGAAAATTTTGAAGTTAAAATTGTGAGAGTGGAAAATTGTTTGAACATGGGATTTTCTTTCTTTTCTCTTGCAATTTTGATTTGTGTGGCTAAAATTGGACTTCTAAACCCATCCCAAAACCTTATTTTTCCAAGTATGAGCACATTGAATCCAATGATTTCTTGGAAAGCATAACACATTGCAGAGTTTTGAGTAAAACATTTACTAAGTTGGGACATCATGGAACTCTATTAAATTTTGATTTTCTCCCTTCCGAATGGTTATTTGGAACATCACCGAAGACTAGAGCTTGAATGAATTTTGGAAGGTTGCTCCGGAACTTAGGCCTATCGTTGTTATGAATTATGATACCTATAATGCAACAACCTCCATTGGGGCTGATTTTCCAATCTCATGAATGGTGCTAAAATCTCAATTATGATTGATCTAAAGGAATAATAAAGTGAAACTTATAAAACCTATCCCTTATCAAATTTAGTTTCTCTGCATTTGGATTGACTTGAAAATTACAAATTTTCCCTTAAACTCGTGAGCTTTTATCCTATGGCATTGCTCGTGGGAGGCATGTTAAATCATGGTGCATTGTATAGAGAAAACACAAACAAAATTATATACAAAATGACAAATCATACATGCTCAAATGAGACATGCAGAGTGTGCACAAGCACTTGTTATGCAAAAAAAAACCTAATTCTACCCTACACTAACTAGAGAAAGAGAATACTTCAAACAAAACCTGATACCGGTAGGGACAAAGTAGCTTCCCTTTCTTAAAACTTGTAACCATGCAGATAATTTGACACTGGACATGGTTGTGTACATGAGTGAAAAATTGATATAGCAACAAATTTCTACACAATCATCAAGTTATCAGCTGGAAACAAGACAAAACCTCTTGGGATGATCTACATGGGGCTCCTGGAGGTGTTGTAGTTGATCCTTGGTACTATGAGACTCATCCTCATGTTCGAAATGAACATGACCAATTGTGGAAACTCGATTCTAGCTCCAACGAAGCTAGATATCTGATAGGGCATGGCCTAGTCCATCAAATGTGCCCACTACTCGAGTTTCAATATAAAAAAGAAATTAGTTATGTAGACTTTCTGGAAAAGGTGATTGTCTATGAATTGATTTAATTTTTGTTGCACATTTACAAACAACTGATGTGCCACCTTGGTGAATGGTATGAGAGAGATGACATCCTCATGCTCTTTTCCTTCCTCCTCCTCCCTTGCCCAATGTGAAACTTGGAAGATTCAATTCCTCCAATCTTATCTCAAGAGGATTCTCATGAAATGCGGGCTGCTCTTACATGTTCCTCCTCCTTGTAACAGGCTCTTTATGTTGGGGAATGAATAATGGAGCAGAAAAGGTTATGATCTCCATAGGATATTCTCCATCAAATAAATTCTCCAAGTCGATAAATAATTAGTTCCCTCATTGTCATCCTATGCCAAGAGTTTCTCCTCCTTTCATGATGACTTGAAATTACAACATGTTCATCATGTGTGACTTCATCCTTGAACATAAATTTTTATAGTCAAACACATCCATAAGTTCATAATTCGGATAGGATGAAGTGGGATAAGGGCTTGAAGTTTCTTACATGGCCTACATTGTGCTTGAATCCTCCGAATTTATGTGACCCTCCTCCATATCATTTCTTTTTGATTTGGAGTTATTTTTTTACCTCTCACCTAATTCCATAGCGAGATGATGGATCTACAATCTCCAAAAATGAGTTCCCTCATGGACCCTACACTCTAAACATACAAATTATTGATCTTTTCAAACTTGTTCTTGCTTTACTTCGCTCTCAAGTCATTTTTCATCACCTATTCTCCAACCTTGGCTTCCTTTGAAGGTTTGACCAATAAGGGAATTTTGTCCATTCCATACCTTGAAGCCCAATTCCTTAAAAAATTTATCATTTCTTCTCTATTGGCTCTCCTTCTGGTTTTTCCTCTTAACTGGCCTTTTGAGTTTCCTCTTGACATCAATTAGGGAATGAAAGAGGAGGAGTGGGTTGGGATTCGACATATTTTTGCATTGCTTTTGGTGGTGGAAGAGAAGTTATTACGTTTTCCCTTGAGGAGGGGACCTAGATTTGAAAGGGAAAAGGGAAGATAAATTGAGATGAGGTGGAAGATTAAGGGATGGAGAAGTCGGTTCCACACTAGGGGCAGCACATGAGAAGCTTGGAAACTAATACTCTAGCTAATATGACGCTAATTAGGGAGTGGAGAGAAAATTGTGGGATGGCAATGCAAGGGTTTCCCGTTGATAGGATTGACTAGCATTGTCTAAAAAAGCTTCTATCTCTATAATCCACTCTGTGAGCTTTGGAAAAATCTCAACTATGAATTCAAGCTTCTGTTGTGGGCTATAATGTCTTGGAATAGGGGCCACCCATGGACAAAGGGTCCTAAAACTAATCCTGCATGCCTGCATATGAAATGTGGCCCTTGACTGCACCATCTTGACCTCCAATTCTTAAACTTTCATCTGTAACTCGACATCTCTAGTTGAAGGATATCCTATGAAATAAGCATACCCCTGCTCATGGTTTGGTGAATAGCCAAATTGATCTGCATTCTTATCATAGGGATATGTCCACCTGTCGATTTTCATCATAGTAGTGATATGCAGGATTATATAATGACTGGGGATGGATCTTGAAAATTTGGAAGTGGGTAGGAATTGCATGGCTGCTACCTCGATGTGATTCCCATGATGAAAATGAAGCCATGATTGCATGACTTCATGAATGGAAGAAGATGAAAATATGTGAAAGGAAAAATGGATGGAAATGGGTGGAAAAGAATAGAAATTTTGCAACTTAGAGAGTGGGTTTTTACCAAATGCGAGTCACTAGTTATGCTTTACACGTGCCTCCAAAGGTAATGATTCCACTAAGAGCACAATGAAACTTGATGAAATGAGAATAGATACATGAATGCACACCTTGAAAGGGCGGGGTTGGATTGGTTCAGCTGAAATTGATCTATAAAATCTAATAGATACATGAATGCACACCTTGAAAGGCTTGAAAATCATTGCGGGGTTGGATTGGTTCAGCTGAAATTGATCTCTAAAATCTAAAATTGAAACCCGTCCCTACTTGAAAACCTCCAAAATCTCGAAATGCCACAAACTCTAAGATTAAGAATCTTTGAAATCCAAAATGCAACAAGACTCCAAAAATGAAACTTTGAAACCTTCTAAATTCGAAAGTCTAAAATCCCAAATGCATGAGTCCCAAAAAGTTTGAAATTCGAATGAATTTTAAGATCTATTTTGCATGCTTCAAACCTTGATTTATCATCTATGAAAATTAGAGCCCATTTTGCACATGTGAAACCCTCAAAAAATGATTTTGAAACTTTGACCCTGAGTAGAACCTTTGAAATTTGAAATTTGTAACTTCTAAAATCTAAAGTGTGAGGGAAACTCCGAAATATGAACTTTCTTGAACTTGGCTTCACGATGACTAAGATCATTGTGATGGAATACCTCTGAAAATATTGACCTCTGGTTTTCCCACCGTGCATTCAACTACTGTTGTGGAAAAATCACAGCACCCCTTGAATGGCCAAGTTGTGGATGGGGCATTCGGTGTAATTTGTCAAACATGGAGTTATCTTGAAGTGTGGGACCTTGCAAATCAGATAACTCTCTAGAGAAGGCTAGTTCATCTTCCTAATCCTACCTACCACAACTACTCCTAATGCAAGAAAATACCTATCTAAACCTATTCTAACATTCCAAGGAGACAGAGAGAGAGATGCATGAAATAAAACCTACACTAGAAGTGGTGATACACCAAGAAAATGAGTGTCAATCACTTTCCCATCCTGTAAAACAATGAAGGAATGAACTTGGAGAGGGTGGTCATGCACCACAGACCAAAACAAATACATCCACCATTCCCAAATAAGCAAAAAACACCCAAATTATGCAAATGAAACAATGAGATTTTTCAGAATGCCCGATTTACAAATGAGAGGTAAGAGAGAACTCTAAAATCATGCAGAGACTAGAATATTTAACATAGAACGTGATTTTATGACTCCTTAAAATATACAGTACATTGCATAGAGGAGAAGCAAGATGTCATTAAATATTTTAGGAGAAATGCTTAAAGCCCTAAAAATTCATAACATCCCATCGAAGGAAAGAAGAATAGGGGTGTAGAGAATGAAAAATGACCAACATTTTGAATAATTCAACCCCATTACAATTTATAGAAGAATTTGCAAGAGAGGGGGAGAAATTCTAATTCCTAGGTGTATGGAGGCACATCCTTACTTGCATCATCTTCTAGAGTCCTTTGATATTTCCCATGCCTATGTACTTTTCCTTGTTGGAGAAGGAAGCATGTACATACCCTCATTAATGGTCTCCCACCTACTATGTCATTGTTCACTATTCACCATTTTCATAGGTCCGTAACCTCCAAAAATACACTTTTGATGTATCCATGTTGTAGGGCTTCTCCCGTAGCTTTCTAACAACTATAATTTTTCAAAGATCGAACACCCGATGCTCAAGATATGGCACTTTTTCCATGAGGGGGTTATATGTGTATTTAGGTTAGCATTGTTTTACATTAGCGAATAGCTCGCCCAAGTAAGGGGAAATTTCTCCCAATTTCATTTATAGCAGCCCTAAAAATGGCATTTGGCCTTCCTTTTACTTCCTAGTTTCATTATTTCCACTAAATCTTGCATGCTTCTCTGCGTTGGATTCTCTATCAGGCTTCAATGAACGGCCCCCGCATTGTATCCCAAGCCCTTCATTGTATATTCCTGCTCAATGTCAAAACCATATTTATGTTACCCGTATGGTGAGATCCTCCTTACATGTGGTCTCGAGCCCCTCGATCTTTGCCTCATATCGTTGCGTGGACCTTGTCTTGTGCATTTAGCCATGGCCAACTCAAGCATTTCCATATGTCGAGCTCATCGTGCTCAAGACCTTTAAAACCACCCCGATTGTCACCTATCCTCAAATCATCCCCGAGCTACCCACACAACATTCACCTAATAACTTAACTCCCCAATCATCCATGGCATGCTTCTAAAAACCATTCCCTACGACTCAAAGCATGGATTCCCACCTACCCTTTGCGCATTGAATTCAAAACTTTCTAGTTCATACTTTCAAATTTTTTGTTTTACGGAGGTGCTAGCACTATTCATCCTTCGACTCACCTAAGAATCCTAAACTCCTAAATGTCCGAAGTCTAAAATTTAGACTTTGGACTTTGACTTCCTTTGGACATGTTTCCCTCTAAGCTCCAATTTGCCTCATGCAATCTCTAAAACGCACAAGTCCCGAACTCCAAAATTTAAATTTTGAAAACTTAGATCTTCCCTCCACTTTTGACATTGAGCATTCTCTCGAAATGTGAAATGGCTCTCGAAAATGGCTCAATTTTTTCCATGATCCTCCTTGGTCATTTCTCAACACATTTCCTTCCAATCTGAGTCCCTCCAATGTGTGTCGAGCTCGAAGTCGAGCTTGCTTCTTCTGCAAGCTTAGCTCACCGGTTACAAATCCCCTTGCATGGCCCCGAAACCTTGACTTGAGCAACTCATCTCGTGCATGAGTTCATCATTTTCTACTTTGAGTTGTTTCATCTCCTTGGCTTCATTGACATCCCAAGCTTTCATTCAATCTAACCCAATGAGTCAACCGTCGTGTTTCCTATGCGGAATTCAAATTTTCACCCGACGTGTGAGGTTGATCCCACCAGGTCAATTTCTGACTCTATCCTCCCTGATCCGTTTGTCTATTGTGAGCTCGTCAAGCTTATCCACCCTTCATGAGCTTATTTTACAAGCTAGTTGGCCCACTACAACTCATTCCCCACACATTGTGGGCCTTTGCCCTTTTGCACTGCCATTGACCCCATCGAGTCGATCTAAGCCAACATGTCCCAACCACCCCATGAAGACCCCAATTCAGCTTCCATGCCAAGATCCCCGCCATACATGATGACTCAACTCACACCCCAACAAGCTTCCGCAACCCCCACCGTGTAATTCTTATGTGGGCTTCTAGCTCAATACCATGCCCTTCTTTTTGTGAATCAATGAGCTTTACCACCATGGCCGCATTAGCCCTCAAGCCACTTGACATCCTTCTCTATGAGCCTCGAGCTCAATCTATGACCTCATTTGTGAGATCCAATGAGATTTTTCCCATTCCCTTTCATGCCCATTATATTAACTCCACATCTCACTAAGTGAGCCCTTTCCGACCTCTCGCCTAGTTTCCTTGTTCCACCTTGGTCTTTGCGGGCATTCAACCATTGCGGGATCATTCAAACCGCCACACCATGTTGGCTCCCTAATTAACTCAGCTCCTCCCTCTGTGGGTTCTCCATTAGCTTAGCTCATTCACTCCCGCTAGGCCAACATACACTCACCCGATCTTTACATATGATCTTGTCGAGTTCTTAACCTTAACTCACCAATTTAGCACTATATGAGTTCGCCGAGCTACTCGAGAGATATCCTTTTGGCTTAATCACTCATTTGAGGCCCTTTGGACATTAACCTTGACCTTGATATTTTGTATTTTCATACCTTTCTCGAGTCGAGGTCGAGATGAAGCTATAAAACACCCTGAAGCTGATTTTCACCCATTTTTTTCTCTTTTTCCCATTTCAGTCAGATGTGGGCCCGTGGGGGGAATTTTTCTTTCATTTTAAGTTGAATCTTATGGATCAAAACCTATAAGAGGAAAAAAATTCCTAAATTTATTTCCAATTCTGAAATACTCACAAATGTTCCCTGAACGCAAAATTTGACTCACAACCCCGGGTTTTGTTGTGAGGTCATGTTCGTGCCTGGTCATATACTCCTTGTTTTCCATTTCTCCTAAGGGGGAAATGGATAATGAGAACATTTCATGAGTTTGAAAATGGGTTTTCACTTGCACCTATTGATGTAGAAACCTTGGCCGTTGATTTAGAGACTCTGGGCGAGATAGAGGAAGATCAAGATTCGCAAAAGACCCAAAATGACCACTATGGATAACAAGCATAAGAATAAGAAACCCTAGAAAGAAGTTGGATTCAAGTGACAGGTTCACCAAATGATTAAGCAAATATTGAATAAATATATGCCTAAATCTAATGCAATGTAATGAAAAATGAATGTGCAATAAGTACATAATAGACCCAAAAAAATTAAGCTAGTAAGTATGAAACCCTAGTTACAAAGAGGAGGAAAGAAGACTTATCTATTTCTTAATTAATCCTAGGTTGTGCTGAAGTTCTGATCCAATGAACACAAAGGGAGAAGTGTCGCACAAAGACTCAGAAAAATATGAGACCTTACGATCTTCCCCGGACTGGGCACTGGAATGAGGCACGGGCACCTCACGGATGCCACAAAATAGTCTTGGGTGCCTGTGACTACCAAAAATCTCATAAAACCATCTTTGACTAGTCACAAGGTGTTCATTTTATTTCACCTTTGGTCACTAGTATGTCGCACAATGATCGTCGAGGTCATTAATAACCTACAATAAAATATTGACCTATAAAACCCTCAAAGTGCATCAAATCCCAAAAAGAAAAGAATGCAAATAAGGGGTTAGAATTTCCTAGTTTTCAAACAAGATTGTTGCACTACATTTCAAACCTGATGTAGTTCTAGGTGTGTGTGTGTGTGTGTAGAATTTAACCTTGGGTGGTTGTTGTGCGTGTCACACTATATAGCAAACAAATAGCTAGATGTAGAAGATGTAAGTAGATGTGTGCATGGAATAGAATGAAATTCCCCTGCTATGAAGTGTATGTAGAAGAATATAGTCCCTTTCCCTTACATGGATGCATAAATTCTCTTAGGTAGCCTTTAGATGTAAACCTAGGTGGTGACAGCTAATGCTTAGTGTTTGGTCCTTTATTATGATCACATAGCTTTATATTTATATGATTCCCTTACTTGAATTTCATTATTAACCCTAAAAAGGCCAACTACCAAAAATATAAGATGCCCGAATGGCTAGAAAGGATCCAAAATATGTGAACAAAGTATAAATAGGTTGGGGTCACCCTGGAGGAGAAGGGGGCACTGTACTAGAGTCCTGCCTGGGCATTGGTGTCCAAGATGACAAATACCAAAGTATGAAAAGACAAACTGGGAAAACAAGAGTGTAAGATCAAAAGTGGAAACATAAAGCAAGTAAAGATGGCCAAATACATGGGTTAATTAGTACTTTTATTACTTAGGAATCATATGAATAGTAGTATGTGATCATGACTAGATAGATACCCAAAGTGCATGATTTAGTGTCTACAACTTGTTCTTGGTGCAACATAACTTCAACCTTACATGTCTAAACATATCATACCTATTCATGGATCAAATGAACTCTCTTGTTTGTTCTTAACTCATCATATTCAAACCTTCTTAACACAACAAAGACACAAACTTTGTCTTTATGACATATAAACATCAACTGAACTCAAACCCTCTATGGAATGAACATACCAAAAAATACTATCTTATGACACAATTGTCATACACCTTTGATCATCAATTCAAATCCTTACTAACTCATACAAACATGTATCATCTTCTTCTTCTTAACTCAAAATGTAGAGCTCCCCCTAAGGTCAACTCACCTATTATCCCTCTTGAAATAGGATATTTACATGAATGCTCTCGGACCTACTCTAATGACTTAACAACTTTCATACCTTGCTTAAGACTGTCAAAAATCCCCTCAAACCATGCATTTAATCTTGAGCATAAATGTACAAATTTGGACTTATAAGCATTCAAATAACCTTGCATACCTTATATGATGTCAACAATATTTCTCATCTCTTTTCATCCTCTAGCATCGTCATATGTATGTTTGAACTTATATGCCATATTTTTACATCTTCCTACTCATGAAGCTCAATTATAAGACTACTCAACTTTCCTTCACTCCTATAATCCTTTCGAGACTACTTCTAAACACTAGTCATACAAATTCTTGCTCTTGAACTTATTGATATAGACCTAGAAGCTCTATGCATTGAAATAGTATAATAAAGTCATCATACAAATGATTGGAACACATACCTTAACTTGTTCTACATGGTATTATTAGATTCTTAATGCATCTTCTTGAAGCATGATTTTACCTCACACATCTTTATTTGACCTTCTTAAAAACTCATAATTCATCTCTATGATTATTCCTACAGTTCTTCTCAGCTACCTTTTTGAGACATGTGAGAAAGTCTCCATACGTAGACCTTCTTGATAACTAGAACTAGTACCAAGGGACAAATAACCTCCCCCTCAATCCAAGCACACTTTTTAAGTATTTTCAAACACTCTTCTTGATGCTAATTTTACCAATATTATATCTACTAACACATACCTATATTAGGTCTTAAGACACAAATTCGAGCTTAGCATACCCATCTCATTCTTCCCGGTTGTCGATGTCATTCCTTTTAGATGCTTAAGAAACACTTGACACTTCTATTCAAGTTCATGAGACAACATACCAATCTATGCAAGATCACATAACTTAGTTTTATGCTCAAATCATACATACCCAGATGTCACTATCTTTTGTCATGTTACCCTACTCCTTAGCCAACAAAATATCCTTGGAAGCAATCTAGTAGGTTTATTTGGTCAAGCCATAAACATGTATATTTCTACTTACTTTCTTAAGCTTTCTTTGATGATTCACAACTCTATCACCTGCTAAAACCGATTCTTATGCTTTTAATCTTGTTGATTAAGCTAAAATATAAAATATAGATCCTAATATGATTGTTATTGTAGTAGTAAATAAATGACCAATTAAGTACAACAATAATACACAAGTAAGCTAAGCAATAAATTATGAAACCCTAGTTTCAAGAAGGAGAGGAAGGTACTTAGTTGATTCACAATTAATTTTGAATTGTATCGTATTGTTGACTAGATGAACAAAGAGGAAGGAGTATCGCATAGAGACCCAAAAAAATAGATCGGTAGAATAGGCTAGACTAGGGTGCACGGAGAGGGATAGGGTCACCTATGGACACCCTAGACCTATTTTTGGGCACCTAGGTCTACATAAATGATTAGAAAACATCCTCGAGGTGTCTTAAATTGATCTCCTTTAGTTTCCTTTAGTCTCTCGAGGTCACACCAAGATTGTCGAGGTCGCACCAAGATCTCCTCGCAATGAAGTATGGCCCTACAAAACATTCAAATAGACATCAAATCCCAAAAAATAAAGATGCAAGATGAGGGGTCACATTGTCCTCAACTATCACAATGGTGAACTTACGACTGAGTGTTGCACTACATCTCAGACCCAATGTAGTTTTTGTGTGTGTGTGAAATCATGCCCTAGGTTGCTTTTATGCGTGTCACACTCGATGGAGAGAAAATAAGCTAGATGTAAAGAAATGTAGTAGATGTGTGCATAGAATAGAATTAACTTCCCCCTATGAAGTGTATGCAGAGATGATCAACCCTTGTGTCTCTTGGATGGTGCTAGATGAATGCAATGGAGCTCTTAGATGGCTTGATGGATGCAACCTTAGGTGGTGATAGCTAATGCTTAGTGTTTGGTCCTTTATTATGATCACTTAACTTTATATTTATATAATTCCTTTGCTTAAATTTCATAATAAACCCTGAAACAACCGACTACAAATAAGATAAGATGCTCAAACAAATAGAAAGGACCAAACAAACATGAGTAAAATACAAAGGGGACAGGGGTGCCTAGAGGGGATGAGGGCACCTGACGTTGGAGTCCTGGTTGGGCACTAGTGTCCAAGATGATAAATGTTGAAGAGTAAAAAGTTAAACTAAGCAAGTAAGGGTGTAAGACCAAAAGTGGTAACAGAAATTAAAGAAAGGTGGCCAAAAATATGGGTTAATTAGTAATTTTCTTACTTAGGAATCATATGAATAGTAATATGTAATCAGGACTAGATAATTACCCAAAGTGTGTGATTTTGTGTCTACATTTGCCCCCACTTTATGTTGGTGAGCAGAAAGCTTGGTAACATAAAGTAGATAGAGATGCGTACCTAATAACCATGTAGATTGATGATGAAAAGCATGTCGAGGGACTAAACAAAATCATGGAGTGATAAAAATGTGAAGTGTGGATGCTAAGGAGGAGAAAGTGCAAAAAGTGATGATGAAAATGAACCTAGGGTGGAAATGCATGTGTAGATGTCATGATGTACCTATTGTTAATGTTGATGTTGATGATGTTATGAAAATGCGTTAACTACCACTTCCCATACGAATGAACCTATAAAGATAAAAATAAATAAGTAGTCAATACGCATGTATATGTATAAAAGTATGTAAAGAAAGTGTGTAAGAATGCTAAAAATGTGAAAAAGGAACATGTGCACGCGTGATCTCTGATGAGGAAAGAGTGTAGAAAGGATCCTATAAATGTTGATGAAATGTGATTGTTTTAGGCGGTCTCATGCCACGGCATAAATAGTATAGGGAGGAAAGTCTAGTGTCATCCTCCAACCTTTAATCGCTTCCCAAAGTTGTAGAACACTCTAAAATGTTGATTTTTTGGGAAATCCTACGCCATGCTAGAATTAGTGTAGAGAGGAAATTCTAGTGTCTTCATCTAACCTTTAACTATTCCCTAAAATAAAAACACCACTGCATATGGTGTGTACTTACCTCTAATGTAAATGCCTAGTGCTAAAGGACTCTTTGCCCTATCAAAATCCTATGTGACATGTTGAAGAACTATGTAATTTCCCCTAGTTACAGGAATCCAGGAAGAACATCACGGTGCTAAGGACCCAAGTTTTATTCTAAGCCCTATCTCGAAACTCGACAAGCTGTGTTGTACCGATACTTTGTTGACTAGAACTTGTATCGGGTGACTTATTCGCCAAATGATTCCCCCTCATTTGGGGTGCATGCATCGTCACCAAAGGAGTATGTGTCCCAAAGGAGGATAGACCGTTGTGCTGAAAGTGTGCCCTACTATGGGAAATTTAATGTGCTTGGTAAAAACCAAGGCACATGCAAACAAAGTGGCTAGGAAACAAGTGTTTGTGCAAGAAAAGATGCATGTAAAATACAAGTATAAGTTATGCAAACAATATGTAATCTAAGATGCAAGTAAGCATGCAAGAAGACAATGTAGACCATGAAAATCAGGTTGCAAACTTGGGATACCACTCACAATGGAACAAGACAATCAAAGTTGTAGTGGCTGCAAGAAGACAAGTGTACACACAAAATAAAGGGAAAATATAGCAAAACAAGAACATACGAAGAATAACCAATGGGAAACAAAGTAATAGATAACCATGGAAGAAAGAAGCCTTGCATAAAAATTCTACACATGAAGCACTCATTATCATATTATAAAGATAAAAGTATGTCAAAGCGTGTATAATCCGATAAAGTAGTGTGCTATGAAACAATAAAACTTGGATAGTATGAAATTGGATGCCCCCAAGAGCCATTGTGGGATTGGTAATAGGTACTACACCAAGCATCCATGTTACTTGTATGGATCTATAAAATACGTGATCACACTATCTAGCATGTGTAATAACATGAACATGTAAAAACATGAGTAAGTAAGAGAAAATGCAACCAAGATATGCAGTATGTTGTGGATGAGATGGAATGGAATGCAGTGTGAATGATAGGATCAGTGTGTCCCCGAGTGGATGTGTATGTATGCAATGAGGTTTCATTTGTTTATGCCCCCTCATCATTCAATAATGAACCATAAATGAGATTGTTTCATCGAGAAATGGTTTAAAGTGTGTGTAATTGAAATATGTGATCATCAGAGCGCAAAGTGTAGGGTGTAAATGTGTGAGGGTGTAAATGTGTGAGTGTGGTGAGGTCCATTTGAGATGTATACCCTCAACACTCGAGTATGGACCATGGAACTAGAGTGCGTCATAGGGTAATGGTGGTACTAGAGAGTGTCATAGAGTGCTTCATAGGGTAATGATGGTACTAGAGAGTGCTAATATGTGTGTATCATATGAGGAAGTCTAGATGAGAAAATAAGATGCTTGTAGATGTTATAGGGGGGAGAAGAATAAGAGTTATGCCCCCTGATTATGTGATGGTGAGTGCACTAACTAATGAAAGTGAAAGATGAGGGCCCTCGACCCGATGTTGGGCATGATGAATTGAGCCTATATGCATGTGATGTGATGAGTATCCGAGGGAACTTTTTGTAACAAAATATGGAGTTGATGGAGATCTTTGTAAAGAACAACATGGAGGTGATGGAGACCTATATGAAGTAGAACATCGAAGGTGATGGAAACCTACGTGGAATGAAATGAGGTGGCAAAATATTTCTAGATGTAAGAGTTGTTCTAGCGATGGACCTAGACTAATGTCTTTGGACTATTAAAGCGATGAGACCGTGTGGGTCATGTGCAAACAGGTGATCTAGGAGCGGATTGTTCTTTCGGTTCCATAAGCCATGGGGAACTAAATGGACTAGGTGATGAAATGGAAACCTCAAGAGGAGGTTACAACCATGGAGTAGATGGAGGCACACCATTGATAGATATGACTTGATTTTTTTGGATGAAATTTAGACACAAATGATTCATGCAAATGATAGACTGAGACCTGTGAATCTAATTGATACGTAAGATCATGTCACACCCTTCAATTGTTTGTGCTACAAGGAAGGACACAAGCATGGTGAGAGGACAGATAGAATCTGGAAGCTTGATGAATCCATATGAGTTAGGCATGGGATCTGAGAATATTTGAAAGTGGATAGTCAATAAAAATGAGAAGTGGAACATAACATGTGTTAATAGGCCATGATGGATCAACTTTGCTGTTATTGTGAGGATGGATCTCGATAGAAGCACTAATGTACAAGTGATTAGAAGAGAATGATACATGATAATCCCGATCAAAGAAAGAAATTATTGGTAGGGAAATTTTGGTATGAGAAACTAGGAAATCAAGAGCCCCTGATGCAAGAGGAGGCACTGCATGATATGTATGATTTTTTGAGGATTCAACTGCTTGTTTTTCATGTTTTGGAAGAGGATTGTTGAATATTTTGAGCTTATGATTTTCATTGATTGGTGTAGAGGCCATAGGCTCTGGAAGCTCAATTTTGTTATCATCAATAAGATCTTGGATGAGATTGTGAAGTTTGAAACACCTAACTATAGAATGTTTGACACATTGATGATATTCGCATTTGAGTTTTTCACCATAATTATGACCTTTTGGATGAGATGGATCTAGATTGAGTGGAGGAGGAAGCATAATGAGATTTCTCTCAATAATTTGTTGTAATATAATATGTGGAGTGATATTTAATTTTTTATATGTACGCTTAGGAGATTGCCATTGGATTTATTTTTTGTTAGAGGAAATGGTTGATAGTGACCTTGGATTAAGTGGGATTCATAGTTGATTTACTTTGAAAGCGTGAAGAGGATGAAGATTGTTCTTGATACTTAAGCTTTTCGATAGATAATATTTTAGTTTCACGAATCTTGAGAGTACGACACAATTGATAAAATGATGGAGATGTGTCAAAGAGAACACTCTCTTAAAGAGGTAGTAATAGACTTTGAATGAATAATTCCTAAAGTTTAGAGTCCCTAAGCACATTAAACATCTTAGCTAAGTTGTTTTTGTAGTGTAAGAGATAGTCCACTAGATGATGATTATATCCTTGTTTAAGTTGTGTGAGTTGAGCATATGAGATCTTGGAACCAATATTGATAGAGAGATGAGTAAGAAAATCATCAGCTATATGCGTGAAAGATGTTACTAAGTGGATAGGTATGTCATAAAACCAATGCACCACATAAACATGAAAACTACAAGGAAAAAAATTAGCCAAAAGAATGTGATCATCCACAAAATCTAGACAAGCCACATAGAATGATCGGAGATGCTCTTATGGGTCACCATGCCCATTAAAAATGGGAATCTTGGGGGTGAAAAAATTAGGAGGAAGTGAGTATGTGGAAATGGTGGGTGCGAATGGAGTGTGAAGTAATAAAGTGGAATCAAAAGATGGAGACATGCCGATGTATCCTGTTGCGAGTTAATGATTTGTGCTTGGAGGTCTTGATAAAGAGAGGCTAAATCTTGAGTGCCAATAGAGGAAACTTATCACGTGTGAGAAATAAGAGGTGGAGTGAAGTGATTGGTGGGAGTAGGAACTAAAACAAGAACAATAGATGTAGGCAAGATAGTGGTAGAAAGTGGTTAAGTGGAAATGGAAGTGGGGAGGACAACGGAAGAAGTAAGTTCCACAAGATTTTGGCCTCCTCATGAGAAACGTATAAAATCAATTCTAGATCTCGGGGATTCTCGGTGATATGATCATTAAGGGATTGAAGATGCCCTTCAATAAATTCTCCATAATATTGAGCCCTAATGATGAGAGAATAAGAATTCTAAATGGAAGAGGGATTTGAAGATTGGGATCACAAAAAGGATAAAGCTAAAATATAAAATATAGAGCCTTATATGATTATTATTGCAGCAAAGTAAATAAATGACCAATTAAGTATAAAAATGACACACAAGCAAGCTAAGAAATAAATTATGAAACCTTAGTTGCAAAAAGGAAAGGAAGGTTCTTAGTTGATTCAAAATTAGTTCCGAGTTGTACCAGAGTCCTGACCAAATGAATAGAGAGGCAGGAGTGTCACATAATCACCTAGAAAATTACAAATGCGTAGAATAGGCTAGAATGAGGCACCTAGAGAGAGGACGGGGGTGCGCCTTTGGGCAACCTAGACCTATGTATGGGCTCCTTTGTCTGTATAAATGATTATAAAACCTTCTTTGAGGTGTCTCAAGTTCTCCTTTAGTCACCTTTGGTCTCTCCGAGGTCACACCAAGATCGTCAAGTCGTTATAAACATGTAATGAAGTATGACCTTGTAAAACCCTCAAATAGACATCAAATCCCAAAAAGAAAGATGCAAAATGAGGGGTCAAATTGTCCTCAGCTATCACAATGGTGAACTTATGAATAAGCATTGCACTACGTCTCAAACCTAATGTAGTTCTCTATGTGTGTGCGGAATCATGCTTTAGGTGGCTCTTGTGCATGTCACACTGGATAGCAATCAAATAAGCTAGATGTAAATAAATGTAGTAGATGTGGGTATGGAAAATAATGAACTTCCCTCTTTTGAAGTGTATGTAGAGAAGACGAGGCATTTTTTCCTTGAGATGGTGCTAGATGGATTCAATCGAGCTCTTAAATGCCTTGATGGATGCAACCTTATGTGGTGATAGCTAATGTTTAACGTTTGGTCCTTTATTATGAACACATAACTTTATATTTATATGATTCATTTGCTTAAATTTTTTAATTAATCTTGAAAAGGCCGACTACCAAAAAGATAAGATGCTTAAACAATTATAAAGGACCCAAAAATTGTGAGTATAGTATAAAGAGGACAGGGGGCATCCAAGGGGATGAGCCCACGGCGTTGGTGTCCTAATTTGGGTGGTGGTGTCCAGGATGATAAATGATGAAGAGTAAAAAGGTATACTAAGAAAGTAAGGGTGCAAGACCAGAATTGGTAATAGAAAGCAAAGAAAGGTGGCCAAAGACATGGGTTAATTGGTACTTTTCTTACTTAGAAGCATATGAATAGTAGTTGTTGATCTGAGTTTCCAGCTTCCTATCCAGATGAGTGTACGAGTAATCAAGAAACACTAAACAACGTCGAGTATACAAGGGCTTAGTACCTTGGAGACGACGATGGATGATACAGGCACAACATTGATGTCGAACTCCTCGGTGTGATCCCAGTAATCTTGCAATTCACATACACTAGAGAAATATTGATTAGAGATTTTATGTGGGGGTTTCTGAAAAAGTAGATCCGGGAAGTGTTAACTCCCTTGGTGGCTATCAACCCCCGTGTGATAAGAATAATGATAAAATAGAGTCCAAAAAGATAACATGCAAATTGATAAAAAAAAGAACCTAAAATATATGATATGTAGATGGTTTTATTAATCGATGATGCAACATGAACCTCACTACATGAACCAAATCATGAGAAAAGTACCATGGAAATTCCACATTGTATCAAAAGATAGAATAATAATGATATTATGATAAATGGCTAAAATTCCTCAGCATTCACCCAAATTTTCTAATTTTTTCTTCCTTTTCAAATATGGGGAAAAACCCATATTTATAGCTTAGATGTGAGGTTAGATTGGGGTTAACAAGTAATCGGGGTTGGGTAGAGTAACCCGAGTTAAGAGATATGATGTGATCACGTGGGGACCATGGCTTGAATTATTAGATGGAGTGGGGAGCATGATTGACATGGTAGGTGAGATAAAATATTCCATTTAAAATTTAGAAAGGGGTGTCGGATGGGTGTATTAATACCCATGGATTAATAATTTGTGAGAGATGGGGATAATGCCAAAAGTTGAATTATCAAATGGGTCTACATGGAACCCATTTGATAATTAATCAAATAAGATGAGAAAATAGATAGGATTTCATTTAATTTAAGAAAAAGAGAAGCAAGGATGGAAATTGGATGAATGTGAGATGACGGAGGGGCACTATAACCAAAAATAGGTGTCTACATTTTCCCCTTTTTGTTGAGTGGTTTGCGATAGCAAGCCATGAGAAAAAAAAAAAAAGGGTTAGATGAAAGATGTGTCCGAGGATGGATGAAGACATGACCAAAGGCAAGATGCCCTAGGAAAAAAAGGATCGCAATAACAATAAAAAAATTATGGCGGTGACTCCAATATCACATCGGTAGAGGAAAATTATGGTCTCAACGGAGACAGACGACAACGTTCTATAGACCAGTGAGTGGGTGAAGACCACTGTAGTATGGATGTAAACCAAGATGACCAATGGGTCATAGGAAAACATCAAAATATGTGTAACTAAATGCGAAATCCTTCATCTGCGAGGAATCGTGTGAAAAATCATGCATCCGCAAAAGGGACGAGGATGAAGATAATGATGCCCCAGCACAGGGCACAAGAAGGACACAAAGTGAGTTATATGTGTTGACAAGTACAAGGATGAAAAGGTGCCCCAACATAAGACATAGATGGATGTTGAAATAAGATATCCCAAGGGAATAATCATAAATGTGCACATGATGATTAGATAGGATAGAAATGTGAGATAAAATGCTCTAAAAGGGTGATAAATATGATGGAAATCATCTTTCATAGGAAATATGCTATAAGTGTTAGAAAATTAGAAGGTGAAGAAGACAAATAAGTCTTGTTTCTTCGACAAGTATGATAGAGAGATAACTTTTACGCCAAAACAAAAGTAGAGCAAATATTCATTGAAGAGAACAATATCGAGATAGGTGATGGTTGTTGTGGTATCTTCTAAGACAAAAATGTTAAAGGAAGATGGGAAGAGATTCTTAGAAATGGATATGATGATGTCCCTGCAAGTGGACGGGATGAAGATAAAATATGTGATAGGTTCTCAAAAAGAGAAGAGATCAATGCTGCAAAGAGAAGAACAAAAACGGTAATGAAATAGATTGGTGGTGGTAGATAAACAAAGAAACATATGCAGTGTAGATGGAGAGTGTAAGGGAAATCCTTAATTGGGATGCCCACATGGTGGGAGTGATGATGCAAGAGTGTTAAGTAGAAAAGGAGGAGCGGAAAGACGTTTGTGGTGGTGATTGTGGTCTTTTGAAAGAGGAAATGGTGGAGAAGCTTCTACAAAGTGGGGATCCAAGGAAGAAGATATACTTTAACTAAGATGTTTTGGTTGTATAGATGATTAAGTAATATTGTTAAACTGAAAACAGAAGATTAAAGAGAAACCCAATAGGAAAGACAAGTAAGATATTTGGTTTCGTGCTGAGGGACGGAAAGATGAGAAGGATGATGTGGAGACAAATGGTGATGAGTGGACATGGAGAGCGAGGAGAAATGGATCAAAGACAGTGTTGAACATGTTGAGAGATAAGGAGCTGTAGGATAACAAACTTTTCTTGAGAAGGACCCTCAAGTAGGATTCGTAAACTGCAACGGTGATCAAGTAGAATTCACAAACCGAAGAGTGTATTTGCAAATGCATTCATGGAGATGATGGATATAAAATTCATAGTGTGAGATTTGATGTGATTTTTATAAAAGATGATTTGGATGAGATTAATGGAACATATCTATAACAAGGGCATACATGGAAACTATGTTTCGAGATGGATTGGAGATAAAAAGAAAGTGTTACCACTCAAGGCATTACACTTACTACCGATAGCAGGTGTTAATACATAACCAACGATAGTTAGTTATACCAAAAGATCATGAGGGAAATATAGATGAAATATGCTCATAATCCTAATGACATGACAAAGGGATCAAGATGTAACTTGTACGTGGGAAAAGGGATATCCAAATGTGGTGTTCCTTAAGTCTATGCCCTAGCTCTAGGAAAGGGAAAGAACAATAGCAAAAAGCTTTCTAAAAATGTTGATAAAGGAAGGTTGATCAATGTGGAAAACCTTCCAGATGCCATAATAATAGAGTAACCATCCTTCGAGGGTATGGTCTACATAAGATAGATGCCAAGAATAATATGATAGCCATCCTTCAAGGGATCGGTCTATCTCTTTTGATTTTGCTTTGATTTTTGATTTGTATACTTTTCTTTTTTTTTTGTTGTTCTTTTCTTTGCATGAACAGCAGGTTGTCCTTTGAGGGATCGGTTTGTTTTTGATAACTTTGATTTTTCCTTTTACATACATGAATTTGAGTCTCACATGGGGAGAGCTGGGAATTGCTAAGTAAACCACTTAAGAGGGGATAAGGAATGTACAAGAGACACCCTAGACCCTTCGCATGGTTGCAATAGGAGAATGAGAAGGTAATGGATGTAATGGTTACGGGATCACATCAAAGTAGTGAAGGCGGACCACATAATTTAGATTATTACAATGACAAATGGAAGGGGCTAAAGATGGCAAAACAATCTAAGGATGTAACTAAGTTCTCATTGGTAGATATGCTAATAGTAGACTAGTCGCAAGTGCAATGCATTAAGAGGTTCCATTTCTAGTTTACCACCACGAGAGGGAAGATAGTGTAGTTGCAATAAGATGAGATGATAGCCAAGCAAGAAACAAAAATATATCCTGAAGGAAATGAACATATGACCACAATGGTGGATTTAGATGAAAATAAATGATGCCCTAAGAGAGACATAAACATAGAAGGACAATCATGGCCTCACAAAAGGGCTTAATGAAATAAACGGTGTCCTAAAAGAGACACAAATATAGCCACAATGGTGGACTTCGAAATAGATGGTGCTCCAGAAGAGACACAAATATAGCCACAAAGGTGGACTTGGATAAAAGGGGATCCCTCAATGGAGAGAAAAACATGGCCTCAAAGGAGGGCTTAGATGAAAAAGATGATACCCCAAAAGGAGAATAAACATAAAAGAACAAATATGGCCTCAAAGGAGGACTTATGAAATAAATGGTGTCCCAAAAGAGACACAAATATAGCCACAATGGTGGACTCTGAAATAGATGGTGCTCTAGAAGAGACACAAATACAGCCACAATGGTGGACTTCGAGAAAATGGTCCCTTAATGTATGAACAAAGATGGCCTCAAAGGAGGACTTAGAATGAGATGAGGATTTGGGCAGAAATAGTTTAGATTGGATGAATATGAATAAGGTAGACAAGACAATGTCAAAGAGTGAAGTCCCCAAGTAATAAGGGACTTGTACGGATGATGTGTTCAAGGGTGAGGGAAGGTTATTCCCAATAAGTTAAATGTGAAGGAGGTAAATAATGTTGAAAGAGCTTAGAAGAGATTGTTTTAGATTTGGATGGGATAAACGATCAAGAACCACAAATGTGCTTAGTAAGATAAGCGGCATTGATGAACAATGGAGGGAATTCCTTAGGAGGAATGACATGGGTGTATGGATTTTAAGGGATGATGTGGATGGAGGGATCATGGGAGATCCGATAGATGGAATATGGATTGGATTTAAGGTAGATGGACAAGGAACTTTCCCTGAATGAGGAAATCATCTTTCTCAATAATGTTGTGGACGATTGATCGAAATTCCTTACAATGTTGATGTCATGACTTGGGGTACGATGATAAGCGCAACCACAATTAGGATTGAACCATGTGGGCTTGGGACCATAGGGATTGAAGGCTTTAATATGAGGAAGTTTGATGGCAGATGTTTGAGTTAAATGTCAAAATATATCTATGTATGACCCCATTGAAGTGTCATGGGGAAGGTAACTCTTATGGGTTTTGATAGGATGTCTCAGCTTGGAGTTAGGAGAAAACGTGGATGTAGATTGGATGTGTGAATTTTGTGTTTTGGAGGACAAATAAAATTTGGTTAAAGGAATGTATTGTTATAATGTGGATTGATTGTTGCAAGATGTCATAGATGGAAAAACTGATCTTGACATGGATGTTGTGGCATTGGATTGTTGAGAAGAGGGAAAACCTAGATGTTTCGTGGATGCGCGAGGGGACTTTCGAGGATGTTTTCCCCTAGCCTTATACTTCGATGAGAATATTTACCTCTAGCAAGGATGACAATAATTTCAACCAGAGGATCTGATAGCGGTGGTGTGGTTATTAATGGAGAAACTATCCTAAAACAAGATGAAGATGTTAATGAAGAGATAGGTGTTTGTATGATGTGATTAATGATATCTATGTGAGATGTGGATTGTTTTGATTTGGGCATGGAAAGAGATGATTTTGTAGAGGGAGAAGGTAAAGCATATTTATTTGATTTAGGTGGATGTGTTGGTATAGTAGGTGATTCAAGGGGTATATTTGATAGGGTTACAGATCGAGAGGATTGGGTTGGTGTGATAGAAGGATTAGGTAAAGAGTATTAGGGTAGACTGGGTGATGTGGCCATGGGAAAGGTTGTCAAGGTAGAGATAGGTGGACTTGTTGACATGATAGGTATAGGGGTCATTGGCATAGATAAAGATGTAAGCACTTTTGGAATATTTGGAGATGTGAGTGACATGATAACCAATGGAGTAGACCGTAATGGTAATGTAGCAAATGTAGGAGCATTTTCGGATGTAGAAGTAGAAGGGACTGGTTGTTTCATAAATGTTTCGAGGGGTAAGAATGATATGTTAGCTAATGGGGTTGATGTTGAAGGTAGGGTTGTAAGGGTGCATGTTGTAGAACTGAGTTTAGTTGGGATGGTTGTGAGTAATGTAGGTGTAGTAACATGTGTATTTGAGGCAGATGTGGGTGAAGAAATAGATGGGAGAGATGTAGGGATATGTGTGGATATGAGTGGGGCTGAAATAAGTGCTAAGGATGAATCTAATGTGGTAGATTGGGGTGTGTTTGAAGCGGTGGAAATGGATGATATAGTTGAATTTGATGTAGATGTGATAAGGACGGGAGAAGGTGCAGGTTCAAGACAAGTAGTGAAAGTTGATGTAGGTGTGACAAGCTCTAAATAAGGGATGGGAATAATGTCCATTGTGGGAACATGTGGAGTTGGTGATAAGATGGGATCTTGATTGATAGTGTCAACCATACAAGCGTTTGATAGTTGAGATGTAAAGGGGGTGACATGATTTGTTGGTGGTTGATTAGTTTGTGCAGTGGAGGTATCAATTTGGATATCCCCTTGATTTACAAGTTGTTGGACATGATCTTTGAAGGAATGACATCTCTCAATGTCATGACCTTTGACTTGATGATATTTACAAAAGTGGGCCTCGTGATACCAAATAGGCTTGGCTTGCGAGTTTTCCATGGGTCATATGGGAGGAAGTTGGATGGAGTTTACGCTCATCAACTTATCAAATACAAAATTGTATGATTCTCCTAAAGGAGTGTAGTTGGTTGTTGATTGAGGAGATCATTTGTTGAGACCATGTGCTTGATGTAGATGGGGATGAGGGTTCAATGACCACAGTGTTGGCCGCAGCCTTGAACTCACCATTATGTGTGAATGGTTTGGTGGATTCAATTTTTGGTTTAGTTGAACTTAGTTTAAGATGACCCTGCTCAATGGCACAGGTTTCGAGCTTCATGAGCCATTGTGAAAGCTTCATCAAAGGTTCGGAATGATTGGATCTATAAAGTGGATGATATATGTTTGGCACATGAACGTGAGAATAAGTCGATGAGTTCGGTTTGTGGGATAGTGAAGGATAGTTGGTTTATAACATCATGCCACCGTGCATGCGATGAAGTCAGCGATGGGCTCATCTTCATATTGTCGAATGGTATATAGATCAGCGATAGTGGTCTTGCGTGTGATATTAATATAAAATTGTTCTAAGAACAACTATGCAAGTTGAGTGAAAGAGAATAAGGAATGTCGTGGGATACTGTTGTACCAATCCAACGCAGGACTAGACAAAGACATGGGGAAAGTGTGAAGAAGTAGATCATGATCATGCGCAATAAGACAACATGTGTGTTTAAATGTGAGGAGATGTTGTTGGGGATCTTATTTGTTGTTGAACTTATTAAATGCAGGAAGTTTCCAACAAGGAGGGTAGGTTTAATTGAAACCGACGGATGAATCATTCATTAAAGATTTTTCATAGGATAAGGTGTTTTTGGGTGCTACGGTAAGGGTTTCTAAACTAGATAACTGATTCATTAAGGCATGAATTGAATCACTCGAGGTGTTGTAAGGTTGATATTTGATTAGTTGTGTGGTTTGAAAAGTATTTTGATAAGGTGAATGATGTGTTTGTGGGTGTGTGGGTAGTTGGGGAATCGTCTGATAAGGTGGTTGATAAGTTTTGGATAAGATGTTTGTGGAATGGTTTGATAAGATAATTGATTAATTTGTGGATATGTAGGTGTTTGGGGAGTTTCTTGGTAAGGACTAACATGTGTCACAGGTTGGGATTGCTGCATAGGCTGGTGTTGAGCAATAGGGCATGATGATAAGTGGGGATATGTGTGTTAAGAGTTTGAGATGGTTGGATAGGCCTATTAATGGAATTGTCAAAATGCGATGTGGGTGGAATGTGATCCACCAATTTAGGAGATTGAGAGGATTGAGAAATTATAAGAGATTTTTGGAGTAAGAAGTCATATATGGGGTTAGGAGGAGGCCCAAGTGTCTTGAGAGGAGCGAGGAGATGGTGGTGCAATCGGTTTAGGAAGACTGGCTTGACGAGGGATATGAGGGTTGGTGTCAAGGTGGGGATAATTTTGGATGACATGGTTCTCATGAGGTGAGACCATGGAGACTAGAAGTTGGGTGACTAACGACGTGGTTTTGAGTTTAGAATAATGTTAGGTAAGCAAAATATTTTTTATCATCATGTTTAATTTAGAGGATGTGCACAAAAAAGAAAAGTAGGTAATGAACGTGCCTAAAGGGGTCTAAGAATGGTTTTAGGTAGTTTTGGATTGGGAGATGTCTGAGATAGTTTCCTGTTGGGTGTTTAAGTCCCAATAAGTTAACCAGGTGAAAGGAATGTTTTGATGTGTTAATTATGTTTGTGCAGTTTTAGGCAGTGTGTGATAAGTGAAATGCAGAGAGTTAAATCCCTTACTTAAGATATGTAACCAAGTAGGATACAGAAGGTTCGTTTTAGACCAAAATGAAATGTGATGTTTGATGTATACAGACACTTAGGAAAGGGAAAGTTTGCTGTAGAAAAGAGAAAATAAAGAAAAATAAGGAATACCTGGAGAATCTCTTATTGGTGTTATTTGATTGCACTTGATGATGGTGTTTTGGAAGTGATGGTCAATGACTTGAAATTCCAGGTACCCCTGAAATGGCACCATTTAGAGTTGTGAGTGAGGTCGGTAAAAGTGTTTTGTGTGATGTGTTTGATTTCAATATTGGTCTTTGACAACGTTTTTTTTTTTTTTTTTTTTTTTACCGCAAGGTTGTAGACGTTACCCTACAAAAAGAAGATAATTGTCATTAGCTGATGTGATTTAAGAAAAGTGTCATAAATATTTTGTTTACAAATAAGTAGTTTTATAAAATAAGAATAAAATAAATAAATCTAAAGGATTAATAAAAAGTGGAATTCGACGTTAATATTAGAATAAAATAACTTATCAACTATAAAATAAAACCATTAAATAGCGATGAAATAGATTATGGAAATATGTGACAAAAATTATTAATAATGGGGGATGTGAAATTACGAACTACGTTATGACAGGGTAAAATGAAAAAAATATCGTGTGTGTGTGTGTGTGTGTGTGTGTGTGTGTGTGTGTGTGTGTGTGTGTGTTTGTGTGTGTGTTGTGTTTGATTTATTAGTTTATGTGAACTATATATAAGAATAACCATAAGCAAAACAAGATAGACTTAAGATGATAGATGTTTTGAAAATGATAAAAAAAATTATTGATAGAAAATGCTTAAATTTGTCGTCAAAATGATGTAAAGGACAATGTGACCCTACTTGTAATGTGGGGCAGTTGTATTTAGGTGGAAGAAGACAAGCCAAAAGGTGGAGAAAGGAGACTTTTAGAGCGAGAAAGGTGGAATTATACGTGGAAAATTTGGACTTATACGATGAGGATGTGGATGTGGCTCTTCACATGATGAATGACATAATGAAAATCATAGAAAATCTAAAACAAGAAATATCTAATTAGCCATGGTGCTACACGCACTATTTATTGTGTTGTAGAGAATTGTAGGCCAATTGCTAAATTGTATCAGAATCTTATAAAAGAGACTGTGCAAGAGACTATATAATTGCTAAATAATTTATATAAAGCACCTGAACAGTCACCAAATTATACTACTAAATGTGTTATAAAGAATTGGAAATCAATTACACTAAAGAGACTGCACAGTCACTATCGACGGAGCTTTCATGAAGTTGAAATTGAATTTGGAGAGACAAGCGGGGCAGAGGGATGTGGCAGTCAATGCACACAAAGCTTTTGTGAATTTGAAGCTAGGCTGGAAAGAAACTATACAATCACCTCTCACAAAGCTTGCATGAATTTAAAGCTAAGCTGGAAATTGTTGGATGCGACATGTATCGGAATCTTGTGAGTCTGCGTGTGGATATGGCAGGAAGGGTGTACAGGTTAGTTTTGAGGAGTAAGGGTCAGGACTATGTGAAGTGGAAAGAATGTTGGGACGGGGTGTGATGGTTAGTATGAGAAGTATGGGGTAGCTCGGTGAGGGAAGCGGTAGGGAGCCGAGTGGCTCAGTCCATTGGATGGATGGTTGGGACTAGCTCAAGGGGTGCGGGAGTGGCAAGATCGTTGGGAGAGGAAGATGTAAGCTCGGGAAGAGGGAGGTAGGAATGGAAAGCATTGAAGCCGAGGATAGAAGACAAGTTGAGGAGGGTGAAGTGATTGATATAGCTTGGTGGAGAGGAGTTGAGCAGAGGGTCGAGCTATGTGTGGAAGCACGCAGGCTATTGAGTGGGAGTGGAGTGGAGATGGCTCGGGGCAAGGATTTTCATGGGAAGGAAGGGAGATGGGTAGATATTTGGAGATGGGAGCTTGTAGGAGTTGGGAAGGAAGGAAGAATGATGGGTGCAGGATCGTGGCTTGGCCGAGGTAGAGGAGATGGGGATCGGGGATGGAGAGCGGAGCAAGAGAAGGTGGGCTCAAGAGGTCGGTGACAGGTTGGAGAGTAAGGTGGGAGAATCGTGGGGACAAAGTGGAGAGAGGTAGATGGTGGAAGGGAGATGTGGTCTGGTTGATTTGGGAGGATGATGGGAGTAGTGGGTATTGGGATAGAGGCAATGGTCGAGTGGTTTAAGAAAGAAGGAGCCTAGTGGAGATGGGGATAAGAGAGTTGGGGAGAGAAATTAGATGCAGCTCGGGCATAGGGAAGGATCTGCGTGGGAGATGGGTGGATGGGAGATAGCACGGGAAGAGGATAATGGAGTTCGTGTGTGGATCCGAGTTGGAGGGTCGTGGGGAGAAGTGGATGGGAGCTCGAGTGAGGGAGAGGTGGCGAGCTGAGTGGGAAGGATGAATGTAAGGTCGGAAGGAGTATGGTGAAGCGGAATAATAATATTATTATTATATTATGTTTGTTTTTTAAATCTTAAAAAAGTATAAATTACATTTATTTATTTATTTATTATTATTAATTAATTATTTTTAAAAGCAACAACAATAAAACTATTGATTATTATAAACAACCAAATAAGAATAATTTTCCCAATAACAAAACTACGTACCTTGTGACGGAGAAAGACAACAAAGAGTAAGTAACACACCAAGCAGAGATAACTTGATAATACTAAATCTCGTGAGCAGGTGAGTCGAAATACAAAAGATGTAAAATAAATATCACATGATGATAACTAGGTAAGTACGATTAATTTCGGATTCATATCCCATATGAGTAGATTTCAATAGAAAAAAAGAAGAGTGCGTACCTCCTGGTGATTTTGATGAGTGACTGTACTAACCTGAAATCGAAAAAATACTAAGATATTGCAAACAAGCAAGTTAGAAAAGATGAGTAAAATAACAAACAAAACGACCAAATCTAGGATCTGGTCCCACCAGGTGTGCCAAATGTTGATCTAAGTTTCCATCTTCCTATCTAGATGAGTGTATGAGTAATCAAGAAACACTAAACAACATCAAGTATACAAGGGCTTAGTACCTCGAGACAACGATGGATGATACAGGTGTAAAGTTGATGTCAAACTCCTCGGTGTGATCCCAACAATCCTACAGTTCACATACACTAGAGAAATATTGATTAGAGATTTTATGGGGGTTTCTGACAAAGAAGATCCGGAAGTGTTAACTCCCTCGGTGGCTGTCAACCCTCGTGTGATAAGAATAATGATAAAATAGAGTCCAAACAGATAACATGCAAATTGATAAACAAAAGAACCTGAAAGATGCCGATATGTAGATGGTGTTATTGATCAGATGAGTGCAACATGAACCTCACCACATGAACCAAATCATGAGTAGAGTACCATGGAAATTCCACATGTTATCAAAAGACAAAATAATAATGATATTATGATAAATGGCTAAAATTCCTCAGCATTCACCCAAATTTTCTAACTTTTTCTTCCTTTTCAAATATGGGGAAAAACCCATATTTATAGCTTAGATGTGAGGTTAGATTGGGGTTAACAAGTAACCGGGGTTAGGTAGAGTAACCCGAGTTAAGAGATATGATGTGATCACGTGGGGACCATGGCTTGAATTATTAGATGGAGTGGGGAGCATGATTGACATGGTGGGTGAGATAAAATATTCCATTTAAAAAGGGGTTTCGGATGGGTGTATTAATACCCATGGATTAATAATTTGTGAGAGATGGGGGATAATGCCAAAATTTGAATTATCAAATGGGTCTTCATGGAGCCCATTTGATAATTAATCAAATAAGGTGAGAAAATGGATAGGATTTCATTTAATTTAAGAAAAAGAGAAGCGAGGATGGAAATTGGATGAATGTGAGATGACAGAGGGATGTTATAACCAAAAATAAGTGTCTACAATAGTATGTAATCAAGACTAGATAATTAACCAAAGTGCATGATTTTGTGTCTACACTTGTCCTTGGTGCATTTTTATCAACTTCATAACACCTTCAACTTAGCACTCAACCCTGCAAGCCTTCATGATGGATGATATACTACAAACATTATAGGACCTTTATAAACTATGTGGCACTCCACCATGGTACACACTAATAGTTCACTTGAATCTTCATATGTAGTATTAAGGACATATTGATCCTAACAAATCAATATTTTTCTTCCTCATGTGACACAGACCAATAGTGGGTCTCAAAGCACATTTTAACTCAACTATGCAAATCAACCTATCTACTCACTTACTTAAGGTATACCAACTTTCTAGATCTTTATTGGAGCATGAAACATTCTTCTTGGCACAAAAATAACTTCATGACTTTGATCATCTTCAAGAGTCTTCATACCTATCTTATAAAACCATATTTCTTGATCCAAAAACACAAGGTTAGACAAACCTTGAAGCATTTTGACTAGATTTGTCTCTTACATTTCAAGACTATTACAAACCTAAATGATGTCACACCACTATAATCTCAAGCATACATATTTCATTACGTACTAAATCTTCTTAAAATCTTCTAGGATCTTATCAGAATGCACCAATTCATCGTGACCAAAAACAAGCATACACCTTCGATGCAACTTTGTGACAGTACTCAACAATATTATCCTTCTTAACTACCTTAAGAAACATTTACCTTTTGATGTTTACTATTTCAACATACCTTCATGACCAAGTATAACATTCACTTTTTTATGCTTAAGAACTCGAATGGATATATTAGGCCTCATACACCTTTTTTTGCACAAACATCTATAAAATTCCCCTTACTTGAAGCACCTATCCTAATGACTTGATTTCATGATCTTGTAATCTCAACAATCATTACATAACTTCATTGAGTCACCAACATGACTCTAACCCTGTCAAATATTATAAATGATACTTAGATACAAAAATACCTCAAGCATATTTTCTCGACCAAGTCTACATGATGCAGCCTTTGAGCTAGCTCCGAGACACTTCACATCAACTCTCTTTGAAGCATATCGTCTTCATCAAATCATGCTTGAGTATCTCAAGATCCATATTTCACAATGCTTTGTTTCCTATTACAGTCACACTTCTTGATATGCAAATAAACTAGTTTCTTCATGATGATACTTTCATACACCCCATATCCAAACTTCTCAAGACAGAGACACAAACCCAAACAAGGCACACAATACTATTCCAAGCTAAAAACATGCATCACACTTTCTTCAGACTATTAAACACTCTTTGCAATCCCTCATACACCTTTGATGCACTATAACACTAAGACAATACAAAGTAGATCATCCAGATGCTCTTGCAACATACCTTTGGCCACCTCACATATTTTCAAGGATCCAACATGATTATATTCCTCTTAGGAGATTTCATAGTGACATCAGATTAGGAAAAGTATACCTCCATATATGTGAAGACACAACTTCAACACAACAAGCCTTGAAACAACTTCTTATTACGATTCTGAGACCTTTTCTCAGAAATATCAGGTCTTCATACCTCTGTTAGCTTCCATTATGACACTATCATGACTCAAATAAGCATTTAAGATACCCTTGATGCATTGAATGTGATAATCTTCATATATTAACCTGAATTAGACCTTAAAGTGTAGTCTTCTTGCCTTTAGATTCTTATCAACTGTCATTCAAGTCTTCATATTCTTCTTGACACACAATCCACATAAATCTTAATCATACCTTATAATATCTTTGCAATAATTCAGACTCTCCTAACTATATGCTTCTTCAGACTGATAAATGCCTCTAAGAAGATTAGAAGAGACATCCCAAATCATGGGGATCTAGAACAACATCTTGAGGAGATTCCAAGACCTCCTTAGCACTTATGGCTCAATATTTTCATTCTTTTTCAAATCAGCAACTTTGTAAACATCTCTAACTTGTTCCAACACCGACTTGGAAAAATTATCTTGATTCACTCTTGGTTCCCATGTTTTTCTTTATTTTTATCTTATACTTGTAAGAACACCGAAACCTCTTGTTTTACCTTGAGGGGCCATCAAAACAAAACTTTACAATGTGACTAACTTGATTACAATTATTTCCTACCTCTTAACCGATATGAGCTGAAACTCCTTCCATGATTCCATGAGTCCTCAAACTTGAATGACCTTCTGCACTCTTTTTCCTTGTTTCTAAACTCATTGCAACTATAACAATAACCATTAAAGGAATTTTCATACCTTGATGCATTGGGATGTTAACAAACCTTTTCTTCTCATAGCTCTTAATGTTGTTCACCTTCTTATCCTCCTTGGAACTTTGGCCAAGAATATCCTTATTCGAGTATCATCCTCTTGAATCACATCTTTAACTTTTAGACCTTCATTGAATCCTAGACCAGTCCTATCACTTTCATACTTCTAACTATCCAAGAGATCATCTAGATCCTTAGATCTCTTTTCAAACCTCTAGAATGATCTTGCCTTGCCGATTGCTTTAGTTAGTTCTACTCTTAAATACTCAATCTCTCTCTCATACTTGACACGCTTTTCTTCCTTATATTTTAGGCTTATGATATAGTATCTACTTAGGATATTCTTGAGAATCTCATCATACTTGTTGGTTTAAGCCCAATTTTTCTCGTCAAAAAGATGGATCTTTTCTTCATATTCCTTGAATTTCTCCTTTAGTTTCATTTTCTTCTTCTCTGTATGCTTCAATTCTTCTTGAATACACACCAACTCGGCCAAGATCAACCTCTTCTTCTTCTAAATGCATACATGAGCCTCTATATATGGAGTCGTCATTTTGAGAACTCCCAGCACCCTTAGCCATGAATAAGACTTCATTGCCAGCATCTTCATGATCAGAGTCAGAATCAGAAACAGAATCACAAGCTTCACTACTTACCTTTCATGAGCTACAATCCTCCTTGGAGTAGAATCTTATCTTGGACTTCTTCTTCTCCTCATACTTCCTAAAATTATTCTTGCCCTTATCGGACACTGTGGGACTTCTTTTCATCATCATGTTCTTTTCCCTTATGCTTGTGAGGATGCTTGTTTGCAAAATGTTTAATCTCTCCACGGTTAAAACACTTTAAGGGTAACTTTCCCTTATGCTTTCCTAAGCATGTCTTCAACTTCCTAGCAAACATAGCAATCAACTCATCATCATCAATGTCATAAATATCATCATCTAAGGTCTTCATACCTTTTGATTTCTTTTCAAATTTTAAGGTAGTTTCCTTCTTAGGAGGTTTATCCACCCCTGTCCTCATCTCATAAGCAATCAAGATAGCATGGAGTTCATCCATCAGTAGAGTACTCATATCCGTAGCTTCTTTATCGCTGATACATTAGGATCAAATTTAGGAGTGACAGATCTCAACACCTTCTACACCAACAAAGCTTCTTTCACTTCTTCTTAAATTTGCAAAACCAAAGTTGTACATGATTAATACACTAAAAGCGCATTATTCAATATGAATAGTACATAATATATAGGCCAATTAACTCCTATAATTAAGGAGTTTGGCTCAACTATACAACCACTTCTCTATTCTACGTGAGTTTGTTTTAACAATCAAATCTCACTTAACACAACAATAATATGAGTTGTTATTACAACTCATTTACATCACAATATTATATTTACTGGTATGTAAATATAATTAACCCATACATTATGATATAACTCTCACAATAATAATATGAGCGATAATAAATTCCTAACATTCCCACCCTTAGTGTAAACATAGGAGAAAAATAATCACACTTCTTCTACACTGACTTGTTTCCCATGCGTGCTCATGATCTGGATGGTTTTTCAGGACAACCAACAACCTCAACAAGGATGGTTTTCCAAGGACAGCCAACAACCTGCAAGGATGGTTTTACAAGAAAACAAACAACCCAAAACATATAGATGGTTTTACAAGACAACCAACAACCCAAAACATACAGATGGTTTTACAGGACAACCAACAACCCAAATATCATGATGTTGCTTTTTCTCGTGCTTTCATATTTTCCACTATGTTTTTCCTTCAGGGAATTATGTAGGAAACATTGCTCACTGAATACAAATCTGAATAGGAATGATCTTCAAACATATCACAAAAATCAACTGGAAACTAGAAATAGAACACACTATAAAACAAGTACTCTAAAAAAGAAGCTTGCATCTAAAATCAAACTCACACCACAAAATGCCACCACAGTTTCATGCGCCCCGTCGTTGATGACTGACAAGAGGTCGTTGATTGACCTCCAACCTCCGATGTCTCCATCCTCCATTGTCATGCTACTAGATCAACCTAATTTGGATATGAAGCTCAACAATTTTCACATTGGGTTTATTTGTATAACTTTCCCCCACAATGTGAAATAGTTTATTTTCTAAACGTTGGGTAACACTGAAAATGCATCCGTAAGGAAAAAATTGTTTTTATTTAATTTTACGGAATTTTGACATTAACTCTCAAAATGACTTCATGACATGAACAATGACTCAATTTTTATCCTTTTAACTATAGACACTATTTTGACATAATGACACAAACAAATTTTTACAACTTGGATAATATGACTACGAGATTTGTAATGAAAGACAAATACAAATCTATGTATTATTCATGTTGAGTGGATAAAAGTGGAATACTTGGCAAAAGGCACACAAAAGATTAGCGAGAGAGAACAGGGCGCAGTCAAAGGCGTGGAAGGATAGGGAAGGATACGCACGCGAAAGATAAGGGCGATTTGGAACTTAGTCATTTTCACATGTACGAGCTATTTTTGAAGATAACGTGTTGAGCACACAAACCGAGTAAAGACTTGCGCGACATGCATCGGTTATTTTTGGAAGAGCGGCTACTAAGCACTTTGCATGGGTGTAAGCTAAGAATAGAATTACTACTGTCAGTAAACTAGAAGAGGTCTATTCTTAGCGCACTTGCATGTGTGGTTGTGATTGTAAAGGTGCATGGCTATTTTCAGTATGTGACCTATTTTTGGAGTTATGCAAGCGGTGAGGGGAAAGTCCCCACCCTTATAAATATGTAATGATTTGCATAGTATAGGGTGTGTGAGAATTGTGTTACTGTGAAGTTATGTTGCCAAATATGATGCACGAATAAGCTATGGTATTATCTATTGCAATCAACTTCTATGTATTTATCCTGTTTAAATATAATGGCGTGTATTGGTTGAATTAGAGTATTAATCCGAGTATGATTGATTCTTGCATGCTTGATTTCATTATGGTTATCATTAAAATCTATTACTTTTTAGATCTAGATCTAAACATTCCCTATAGAATGTTGTATTAATTTCATATCTGAATGCATTAATTCTTCATCATTCTAACATCCCTGCAACAATAACCCTAAAGAGGGGCCCGGTGTACCTTTTGTGTGCTTCGAGTGAGTGCTCAATCTAGGCTGCATCATTGAGGTGAGTGATGTGTCAGTAGCGTTTGGGATTTTATTGATAAATTCTAGGCTACATCATGGAGGTTTGGTTTCGTTGTCGGGACCTCTTTTTCGTTAGGGATCCCGCATTTTTTTTCAAGATGGTTCACGATGAAGACATAACATGGTTTTTGACATCCTAGTAAATGTTGAGGAGTGGATACATGATCTAGAAGAAAAATACACACGGAGGTCCAGCACGAGATCCAAGTTTAATACACGTGCATGGGTGGAATAAAATCTATATGATAGTTTGTATAAGAGCTTCTTCAACATTTTTCCAATAGAGCTATACGAGTGGCTGATTACTTATGCATTTAAAAGGAATTGGAGGTATCGCGCACTTGTTTGGATGTAGGAGGAATTTCAGGCCCTCTATGATCTTTGATCTAATCTAGACAAGTGTTGTGGATACTTTGTTTTGTGGTGTTACCGAACAACTATATTTTGGAGTACTCAATTTTCACTTATTCTTTCCTAGAGGTAAATGTGCTAATTCCAATTTTTACGATATCCCAAGGGAACTTACCTGCAAGGCTTCCACTTACGATCAAAATATTGATGGTAACCCCGAACGTGGAGAGTAAACCAATGGCTAACTAAACCCCACCACGCACGAGGGGGCGCGGATTTCGCGTGAGGCGGTTTGGTCAACAATGTTTGGTGAAAGATGGAGACACTAGTGACGAAAGGAAGAGAGAGGAAAGGTGGCTTAAGTATAATGAGGCGCACCAAGAGGCATCAAGAGGGAGATACAGCATAGAGGGTGATGCAGAGTAGATACTTATTCTTTGTATAGAAATTCTTTTATATCCTTTCCATTACTTTATTCTTTATTGTTTGAGGAGTAGCCATTATCAGGGTGGAAATGCAATTTAGTGTGGGGTAATGTTAAGTGCATGAAAGTGGAATACTTAGCAAAAAAGGCACACATTTGAAGGCTCAAAAACATGCGAGAGAAGTGGGGGTGCGGTTAAAGGCATGGAAGGATAGAGTTATCAAGGAAGGACACGCGCGTGAAAGATAAGGGTGAATTTAGGACTTAGCTATTTTCACATGTACGTGTTATTTTTGGAGATAATGTGCCATTGCAAAGCACACAAACCGGAAGTAAAGACTAATGACACGACACGCATCAACTATTTTTGGAAAGAGCGGCTACTAAGCACTTTACATGGGTGTGGGATAAGAATAGAATTACTTATCAGGTCAAGAAAATAGAAGAGGTCTATTGTTAGCGCACTTGCATGGGTGTCCCTTCTTCTTCTCTTTCTTGTGATTGTCAAAAAGGCGCATGGCTATTTTCAACATGTGACCTATTTTTAGCGTTATGCAAGTAGCGAAGGGAAAGTTCCCACCCTTATAAATTCCCAGCTGAAAGGGATTTGCGGCCATAATTATATTTTTACTTTCCTCTCAAAGTGTTGCGGGTGAGAAGTTATCTAATGATACGTCCAACAGTAGTATATGGGGTGTGTGTGATAACTTGTTAGGAAATAAGAGATAAAATATGGGAATAATCCCACTTACGAATCGCAACAAGAAAACTAATATGCGAAAATATTACAGATCTCAAATAAAAGTGCGAATATGAATAAATAACACAACACAGAGAGACAAGATTTAACGTGGTTCACCCAATTTGGGCTACATCCACCAAGAATCATTTGCTCATATTTTATTACAAGCCTCCACTCTCTCAATACAATACCGGATCTATTTGGAGCTATGCTCAACAACAAACTCTAGGGACAGAATTCACACCCGAATTAAAAACATCTCGTAATACATTTACTTGTATATGTATCATATGCATAAGACCATATAAATAGACAATTGCTTAAGCAGTTTGATACAAAATGTAGGCATCAAAACCATGGGCAAAAAAAATGTGGGTATCAAAACCATGGGCAAAAACCGTGGGTATCAAAACAATGGGTACCGAAGATCTTTTAACGTTAGATTTGGGTGTGTGAATCATTACTCGTCTGTTGGTGGAGCCTAAACAACCATGGGCCCAAAAACAACCCATTTGTTTATTTTACCCATTACCCATGGGTTAATAAACCACCCATGAAAATTTACTTCGGGGGCTTCCCCCAAACCCCCCGACTGCTCACCGACAAGCAGGACCGCCATAAAAATACCCAAAGTGTAACACATGGGAGGTGTACCACACTCTAACATGAAAATAGGCTCCACAAACATAACAATTCCCACTTAGAGACCGATTTCCCAATTTTTACAATATGAGGAACAAGCTTCTCAACCCTTCACTGTCATCCACAAAGGCCAACCAAAGTGAACATAGCTTTAGTTTATCCTTGTGACCACCTTGGTCATCATGTCAGCAGAGGATTCTAACTGGTATGAATCTTCTCCAACTTCAACTTATCTTCCTCCAAAGTTGTATTGATGAAGTGATATCTCAACTATATATGCTTCATCCTAGAGTGGAAAGCAGAGTTCTGCCGAGCACACAAACCAAAGCTAGGTGTATAGCACTTTACAAGATAGAATTGACTTATGTGTCACAAGTAGAGAAGGAAACTTCCCATGCAACTAGGAAATAAGAGATAAAATATGTGGAATAATCTCTTATAAAATCGCAATGAAGAGAAACTAATGGGGAGAGAAAGATATTCACATTCATTCCTCTCCCGCTTATGCCCCAACTCCTCAAGCAATTGTTCTAACCAAATCATCTCTTTCTTTGCTTGCCTGTGGTAGCAACATACTCAACCTCTCGTGGTTGACAAAGCCACCAACCACGTAGTCATGAAATCCACTCACCGTTGTCCCACCTCCAATGTAAATATAACATGTTGTGCTCCTCCCGTTGTCTACATCTCCAACCATGTGCGAATCTACATAACCACATAAAGTGGTGTCCGATCCACTCTAGCACAAAATTGTCCCCATGGTCCCTCTCAAATACCGAAGGATCCACTTTAGTTTGCTTGTCGATGTTCTTTACCGGATCACTCATAAATCTACTCACAACTCCCCACCGCATGGGCAATATCGAAAGGCCTAGTGCACACCATAAGCATACATCAAACTACCAAACCTCAAGCTGATGAGTAAGGTACCTTGGACATCTCGGTTTCGTAGTCTTCCTACTGTCTTAGGACACCTCTTGCTCCTTTGATAACTTAAAATGGACTGCCAAGGAGTCTCAACCGGTTTAGCATCATACATGTTAAATCTATCCAATACCTTCTTAATGTACTCTTCCGAGATAAATTCAGCTTTTGCTCCTTCCTATCCCAAGTTATCCTCATACCAAGTATTTATCAGTTGCCCCCAAATCCTTCATATCAAAGGATTCACTTAGTTGTTTCTTGAGTACTTTTATTTCCGCATGTTTTTACTGTAACCAACATGTCATCAACATACAAACACAGGATAATATAACTTCCATCCTCAAATTTCTTTCAGATACACGCAATGGTTAGAATGACATCTAATATAACATTGCTCCATCATAAAGCTATCAAACTTCTTATACCATTGACGTGGAGCTTGTTTCAAGCCATACAAGCTCTTCTTCGAGTTACACACCATCTCCTCTTTACCTTTGACTCATAGCCCTCTCGGTTGTTGCATATATAGTTCCTCCTCCAAATCACCATGGAGAAATGCGTCTTTACATCTAACTGTTCTAAGTGCAAGTCTTCTCACGCTGCCACTATTCCAAGAAAAGTTCTAATATAAGTCATTTTTACTACAGGAGAAAAGATCTCATCAAAATCTATACCTTATTTCTATGCAAACCCTTGACCACCAACCGGGCCTTATATCTTTTCTTTCCTCTTCTTCATCTTTAACTCGTATAAACCCACTTGTTCTACAATACTCTTTTGCCTTCCGGTAGCTTCACCAAATCCCAAGTCCGGTTCTCCATGAGATACTTATGCTCCTCATCCATGACTTGCTCCCACTTCTACTGGCATCTACCCGGTATTGCTTCATCAAAGCTCTCGGCTCTCCACTATCGTTAGTAATAAATAATAAAGAGAAGGAGAAAACGTTTGATTCTTTGCTTACCCTAGAAGACCTCCTCACTTTGTAGGAGTTTGGGGTTCTGTTGAGTCGGTTCCCGAACCGATTCATGGGTCAATTTCCCATCCGGAAGATACTCTACCACCGCATATTCTTTTCTTGGATTCTTCCCCGTTTTCCCGCAATGTTGCTTATACATGATTTTCTCATTAAAGACCACATCCCTAGACTAAATGATTTTTTTGTCCTTAATACTCCAACATTTAAATCCAAAGTCATCACCACCATAACCAATGAAAGTACATTTTTCTGATTTAGCCTCTAGCTTGGTCCTATCATCCTTGTCTATATGAACAAACACCTCACATCCAAAGACTCTAAGAAATGAATAATCAACTTTTTTACCATACCAAGCCTTCTCAAGTATGTCTCCATCCAAGGCACTTGAGGGTCCTCTGTTTATCAAGTACACAGTTGTGCTCACCGCTTCTGCCCAAAAAGAAAGAGGCATTCCTGCTAAGACGTTCCATTATTGTTTTGTTCATCCTTTTCGATACCCCATTCTGTTGTGGAGTTCTGGAACCATCTTTTGCCTCGTGGATTCCATTCTTAGAACAATAATCATTAAATTCATTGCCGCAATACTCCCTCCATTATTCGACTCCGAGACATTTTAGCTTAAGACATGTTTCATTCTCTACCAAGGCTTTCCATTTAACAAAAGTGTCAAATACATCATATTTTTTTCTAATAAAATAAACCCAAACTTTCCTTGTTGCATCATCAATAAAAGTAACATAATAACTTAAACCCCAAGAGATGATACGTGAGCTGGCCCCCACACATCAGAATGCACCAACTCTGACTTACTCTCTTTCTTTGTAGGTCCAACCTTGAGAAACCTTACTCGCTTATGTTTCCCATATATGCAGTCCTCCTCACATAACTCTAAATATGTTTCTATATATCCGGAAAATTATTCTTTATGATGTCCATGACCTTATGGCTCATATGACCGAGCCTATAGTTCAATAATGTTGTATCTACATCCGAAGCCACAAGATTACAATCATTAGTACTATCAGTGGATAAATACAAGGTTCCAACCTTCTTACCTCTTCCACCACAAGAGCACCCTTGGTAACCTTCCAAGAGTCAATCGTAAATATCACAAGACAACCATCACTTCCCAATTGCCCGCCGATATCAAATTTCTCCTTAATGTAGGCACATTTCGACATCCTTTAATAGCCATGTATTCTCATTCTGCATCTTAACCTAAACAAAACATTTTCCAACTATACTGCAAGGCTCATTATCACCAAGAAAAACATGCCCAAAATCCCCTTGAACATAATCAACAAAATAATGCCTATGTGGAGTAGTATGAAAAGAAGTCCCCGAATCTAAAACCCAAGATTCAGTAATATTATGTAAAGAAAGAATCAAAGCATCTTGGCATACATTACCCGATGCCACATTTACCTCCTTGTTTTCTTCATGTTGTTTCTTCTTGTCCCAAAGCTCCCAACAGTCCTTCTTTGCATGCCCAGACTTTCCACAGTTCCAACATACAATCTTGCTCTTGGATTTTGACCTTGCCCGATCTTTCGATTTTCCACGGTTTCCTCTATCATTTGTTGTCTCCCTCTAGTTTCCATTGTCAAAGCATTCCTGAAGTAGAAGATTCCCAAAGATTTTTCTTCACATTTCCTCGCTTAGAATCACCCCTACAACATCCTCAAACTTCAACTTCGAGTTATTTGGAACCGAGTTGCTTACCGCCATTACCAGACTATTCCAACTTTTAGGTAAAGAGCACATAATTAATAAAGCCCTAACTTCTTCATCAAATTCTATTGTAACCGAAGCTAGCATATTCACAACCGTATTGAAATCATTTAAATGATCTACTACTGAACTATTCTCAAACATCTTCATATTAAACAACTTTTTCATTAAAAATATCTTATTAAAAGCAAAGGGTTTTTCATACAACTTCCCTAATGCATCCATCAATTCTTTTGTAGTCTTTTCCTTTGAAACATTAAATAATACCGAAGATGCAAGACATAGCCGGATCATTCCAAGTGCCTTCGATCCAACAAATCCCATTCCGCATCTATCATACTCGAGGGTTTGTTCACCTTCTCAGATAGCGGAGTATAAAGATCCTTCTGATAAAGGTAATCTTTCATCTACATCTTCCAAAGACTGAAATTATGTCCGTTGAATTTATCAACCCTAGATCATCCATCATCTGCCATAGCTCCCACTCAAGATAAAACTTTCCCTGTAATTCAACACTTCAGCAAACCAAACTAGGCTCGATACCAATTGTTAGGAAATAAGAGATAAAATATGGGGAATAATTCCTTACATAATCGCAATAAAGAGAAACTAATATGCGAGAAAATATTACAGATCTCAAATAAAAGTGCGAGAATAAATAATACAACAAGAGAGACAAGATTTAACGTGGTTCACCCAATTTGGGCTACGTCCACCAAGAATCATTTGCTCATATTTTATTACAAGCCTCCACTCTCTCAATACAATACCCAGATCTGTTTGGAGCTATGCTCAACAAACTCTACAGAATTCACACCCGAATTCAAAAAACATTTGCAATACATTTACTTGTATATGTATCATATGCATAAGACCATATAAATAGACAATTGCTTAAGTAGTTTGATACAAAATCAGGTATCAAAACCATGGCAAAAAAATTGTGGGTATCAAAACCATGGGCAAAAAACCGTGGGTATCAAAACAATGGGTACCGAAAAACCATGGGCCCAAAAACAGCCCATAACGGTTACCCATTACCCATGGGTTAATAAACCACCCATGAAAATTTACTTCGGGGATTTTCCCCAAACCCCCCGACCGCTCACCGTGAGCGAGTGGGACCACCGTAAAAATACCCAAGTGTAACACATAGAAGGTGTACCACACTCTAACATGAAAATAAGTTCCACAAACATAACATAACTTTGTTACTGTGAAGTTATCTTGCCAAATCTAATGCGTGCATAAGCTATGGTATTATCTATCGTAATCAATTTTGTGTATTTATCATGTTTAAATATAATGGCGTGTATTGGTGAATTAGAGTATTAATCCTGAGTATAATTTATTCTTGCATGCTTGAGTTCATTATGGTTATCATTTAAATATGTTACTTTTTATATCTAGATCTGAACATGCCCTATAGAATGTTGTATTAATTTTGGATCTGAATGCATTAAGTCTTCATCATACTAACATCCTACAACAACCCTAAAGAGGGGCCTAGTACCTTTGCACGCTTTGGGTGAGCACTCGATCTGCAAGGTTGAGTGATGTGCCAATGCATTTGGGATTTCTTTGGTAAATTCTAGGTTGCATCAATTCAAGAACTTGAATATGGGTCTATATTTTGTAACAAACAATTACAAATACATAACCACCGAGTTATTGAAAAAAGACTATATAAACTACAAGACCTTGAACAATACAAATGCTTATTACTTTTAAAAGACCTAACAAATTTTTACTTTGTTTTCTTGACACAAGATAGACTACCAACAATACTTATCGAGCTAACATCCCATATATTAATATATATGGAAAAACCTTATTTTGATATTCACCTCGTCATTATTTAAGCACGTCAAGACTGAGTCTTCCGCGAGTGAGCAGAGGTTACTTCGAACAAGCTTGACTGAAGATGTGTTGAACTCGGCCAAGGAGATGTGTTGAATCCAATGGAATTTAGTGGCGAGAAACATGTGTTGAGGTAAGTGGAAGAATCTCGCTATTATCTCCAATGTCAAATGAAGTCTTTGAAAACTTTAATGGTAGATGCATGTGAGGTGGCAGAGAATGTGGAGGAAGATCCAAAATGAATACAGGTCTATGACTACGCTAGACACAAATCTCAACACAAACTAGTATTCCAACTATTTCCTTTCCTTGACTGTTGAGATGCTCAGAATGACAGCTACTACTCCATTCTCAGAAAATCACACTCCTCTTAAACTTTGCAGATGTGACTTATCAAATGGATTGCGTTGAGAATTTTCCCATCTTTCTACACGTAGATATCTACTAGTAACGTGATCTCCTTTTGTGTTGTCAGGATGAAGAAAACAATACACTGCAGTGGTCGTGGTGATAATAATATGTGCAGAGGTCTCCGAGGAAAATAGGCACTGAAAATAATGCTTAATGTTGGCCAACGTGAGATCACTAGTCCAAAACTTGAGCAAGGTTGTCACATGAAGGAAAAAAGTTCGTTCTTCTTGCAGATCTAATGAGATCAATATAATCCAGACTGGATCAAAGCGCAGTATTGAACAAATGCAACATGAAGATCAGATGCAAGTCGTGCCTCCACGCATGTGATGTGACAGATAACACTCCAAAATGATCGTTATAGTCATCAATCAACACCAAGTGCAAATGATTCGATCTCTTCAGGTATTATTGTCAGCCAGTATAACATTGTTCTCCTTCCAACATCTTCCAGTTGCTCATGAAACCCTCACAAAGCAAAAAAATACCTTAAAATTATAATATGCTCTCAAAAAACTATTCATACGAAATCACTCTAAATTGAGGAATTACACATGCATTTGGGGAAAGAATACAGATTTGGCATTGCCCCTATTTTCCTTCTAATTTTCCATCACAGGGAAATATCAAATTGCTCTAATACCAAATAAAGTTACAGTAAACCGCAGGTGCACACGATTAATACACTAGAACTTCATTATTCAATATGAATAGTACATAATATATAGGCCAATTAACTCCTATAATTAAGGAGTTTGGCTCAACTATACAACAACCACTTCTCTATTCTATGTGAGTTTGGTTTAACAACCAAATCTCACTAAACACAACAATAATATGAGTTGTTATTATAACTCATTTACATCACAATATTATATTTACCAGTATGTAAATATAATGAACCCGTACATTATAATATAACTCTCACAAAAATAATGTGAGCACTAATAAATTCCTAACACTTCTCCTAATCCCCTAATGGTATTGACCACCTAATCAACTTTGAGAAGATATGCAACAATTATTTCTTCTTTCATCTTCAAAATTTCAAATTGATTTTTATAGGTTTGGAGCTTTACCAACTTCACTTTAGATTCACCTTCATAAATGACTTGTAGCTTGTACCACATGACATTAGTTGTAGAGCATTGCATCGTTTAATAAACTCTTACTCTATCAATCCACACAAAATAGTATTCATAGCTTTAGAATTATCATTACTAGATTTCTTACATTGTGCATCAAAAGGAGAATTCCGAGGAAAGGTGTATCCATTTACAACCGACCGCCATATATCACATCTAGAAGACATAATTTGAGCTCTCATCGTGATACTCCAAAAAGCATAGTTTTTCCCATCAAACATAGGAGCTTTTGCTAGTAGAGGAACCAATTTGTTGTCTCGCCATTTCTTTTGCTTCAAGAATCACCTCAAATTGTTAAGCTTGCTTCAAAGGCCATACTTTGATACCAATAGTTGGAAGAAAAATCACTGAGAGGGGGTGAATCAATGAGCGATAAAAATTTCATTCACTTAAGCAAGTCTATCAATTAACCATTAAGCATGCATCCACAAGAACATAACCATAGAACAAATGAGAGCACATAAACACAAGAACACAAAAATGTAAGTGGGAAACCCTCAAGGGAGAGAAAAATCACTGAAACACAACTTTATTAGAGAAATGAATCAAATTTAGTTAAGCACCAACTCAACAAGGAGCGCCAACCCCTAGGTTTAGTGAAACACCAACCCCACAAGGAGCACCAACCCTACAAGGAGGCACAACCCCTAAGATGGCTCAACACCAACCAAAACCACCTTATATGTTTTTCACATCTGAAATGTTGCTACAACAACTCATGATGACACAATGAATCTCTCTTTCATTCATTCTTTAAATTTTCTCTCTAGGTCAACTCGCTCAAGATCTTCTTCACCAAACTGATTAGGCCTGATGACCTATCTCTTCAACACATGAAAACAATCTAGAACATCTCCATACTCTCTTTGTCTTCTCTTGAAGGTCACACATACCTCTTTCACCTTTAGAAACACCCCTCTAGCTCACACTTTTCCTTGCTTGCACAACTAGCTCAAATGAGCTTTCAAATTTACTTTTATACCTAACTTATGATTATAACTCACCTAGTTCGCCCATCATAGAGAAAATAACATCTTAACATCATAAAAACATGACAATATCACCATTCATAAGGCAATATAGGTTGGCATTAGCATGAGAAACTTCAAAACCTCCATTAGGACTCAAGAAGCCTAATTGCACCAAAAAATCTACTCACCAAAATAGAATGTTCTAGAGCAAAACCATCTTCACCAAAACTTGGAACACACTTAGACATGTTTTCTAAGACCATTAACAACCTCCAACAAGCTCTTACACCTTTGCACCATCATCTCACCTCATGAAGCCACTTGAGAACAAGGACAACCAACATGCCCCAAAACTAGTCTTCAAAAATGAAGCTCAAACCCCCATCAAATGACCTCATCCATGCAAGTGTAATATATGAATGTAAATCTCATGACCAAAAGGTCATCACTAAGTTCATAGTTCCACAAATTAGATCGAAGAGCCACCAAAATACCTCTATAACCAAGTCACCCGAAACCGCCCCAAAACCAATCATGCAAGAATGAATTCAACCAATCTTCTAAGGGCTCAAGTTTTATATGAAACCACTCTAGACAAGTAGAACAATTTCCATACTTCATCCACAACCAATTTAGTCAACATGTCCAATGCAAAACTTAAGAGAAAATTGAACTTCTTCATAAACTTTCATTTTTGAGTGGGGTTCATACATAACCAAAACACCTAACTTGCAGCTGGAGAAAGTTGGAGGAGTCCTCTACAACCTCCAATCATCATACTTGCACAAACAATCCATTCTCGGGTCACTATGAAGAGGATCTTCTCCATCACTTTAGAACTATAGTTTTAGGAGGGTTTAAAACCAATTTTTGTTTCTTGACGATTGTTCATAAAAGTATGAGCCTTAATGTTTGAACTAATGCCACAAAAATTAAGCTTCGACACTTCCCCAACTACCATGAAAAGCTTGGACCACCATGCAGAGATTTCACGTGCCAATGAGCATCGAAAGTCAAATTCAAACTAGAATTCTCACTTGCAAAAACTCAAGAGGAGTAAAAATCACATATCTTACAAAATCTTCAACACTATGACCTGAAATTTGGACCACACCTCTTCTCAACATGCCAACACATCTCCAATACTCACATTTTCTCAAATGCACTCATAAATGATGACTTTGCCTCATTAGGGCATGCTTTCTTCAGACTAGGTTTAGGAACAAACCTAAAAACTAAGTCTAACACTTGAACCAACACTATAAGACACTTGTGAGTGTCTCAAAACCTCATACTCACGTTCTCAATGCTTTGGCAATGCATAACCAGCTGCTACATGCCTCTCTCCATCATATCATACCTCATTTTGCAAACTAGGCCTCAAGAACAAGCACCTTAAACATGCTTGTTTACTGAAATTGGCCTTCTCATCTCTTTTCCAATCTTGACACCCCGCAAGAACCTTCACCACACTCCTACAAGCCACTAAACTGCTCAAGACACCTTGAAACATTGCAGTAAGACCAAGTGATTCAATTGACACTACCAATCAACCTTCATGTTTCTCACTTCATTTGGCATCAATGACTCCTTAGACAATACTAACAACATCATACTTTGACATTAATGACAACACAATGCCAACACTTTTGGCTAGTGTTATGAATTGGGATCTTAGGCATAAACAAGGGGCCCATTCCCCATAAAAATAAAAAAAAAAAATAGGACACCCAACTAAAAATACCACCCCTACATTACCAAGAAGAGCCATAAAAACAATTGTGATCAACAAAATGACCCCGAACCAACAACAAAATGACAATAATACCTCAAACAACTAGATGTCCTCAAAACTAGATGTCTTGTGTGGGAACAATCAAAACCATACCATAAACCTAAAGGGCTAATCACAAGCAACCCCCACTCTTCTCCCACTACAGGTAAGAAGGTCCTCCAATGTCCTCTATGAGCCACCTTTAACAATCACCTCTACATCCAATCTCAATCTTTTAGTCTCAAACTTAAGATTTGTGCTCGGCCATCGTGCCCAACTCCACCATGGACAACATACACCTAGGCCAAGCAAGGGAGGGATCCAAATTAGAAGCACCCGATTACAACAAAAGGGTAAAATCCAACATCTCTAACACATCCTCTCTAAAGGATTGGGCTCCAACCCAACTATTTGTCTAGTGATCTTCTCCTTAGATACCCATGTGAGGGGTGTTAAAGGGCAAAGAACAAAATTAGGTGTGTAAAAATAGTCGTGGTTATGCCAAACAAACATAGAATCAAGGGAGCTAGTCCTCCTCTACACTAATTGAGAGGGCAAACGGTTGGAAGACTGTTACGGTAAGAACAAAAGTTGCCCAATGATCGAGAAAATTGCATTAAAAACATCGAAAATGAAGACCCTCGTAATTGAATAACCGAGTCTACAAGATGCATGACGAAATCAATCCGACAATGAAAGATGGGCTTGGACAAGTCAACAATAGCACAAACCTTCACAAACTCGCTTCTAAGAGAACAAACGTCGATCTTAACAAAAGACCCCACCTTCTTAACCAACATTTTGATATGGTCCTCCTTACGCATGACAAGGGGAACAATACAATCTTTAGCCAAATAGGAATAGTTGTGAATTGCACCGACTCAAGGGTCAAAAAAGGGAGACCAGAGGCGGGATAAAAACCAAATTTGTTGAAGAACCACGAACCGTAAGACCACATGAAGTCATGATTTGTAGGTCTTTGAAAAATCACCTAGAAGAAACTGCGCTCAACAAGGAAAAAGGAGCTTCAAGGACCTCCAAGCTGATGCATCCCAATTGGATAGCTCATCCACAAGCAAAAAGAAGCCAGACACTTATAAAAAAGGGACCTACCACCAAAAACATATTCCATTTCTATTAGAAAATGGTCAAAAGCTCTAACTCATGGGCTACCTTCGAGAAAGCCACCTGGACATTGCCCACTTGAGGGAAAACAATGAATCCTCTAAAAGGAAGAATCAATGCCAATAAAGAGCCACAAAAGAGGACCTATTAATCGAACCAAGACAAGAGCAACAATGAGATTGCGGAATCACCGACCTACAAAAATAACTACGTGAAATGGAAAAGGTTCAATGAATTTCTACATTCTTTGAAAATCCAACTTCTATCCCTAACTTCCACACAATGGCGTGAATCACCCCTAACTACATTCATTGCTCCCTAGGCGCTAAAGATTTGTCCAACACAACACACAATAATGGTCTAGAGTTACCCCTAATCACAAGCATGTCCCTACCAACCCACCCATCTCATCACCCTCCCTATATATAGATAGGGGCGAGTGAGCATGTAAAGATCAAGCCCTCGGCCTCTTTACATCGAGGGAGTCCAAATATGATTGGGGTCCCTCACCCTCCTAGTGTGAGTGACTTTCCCCCTCCCCAAAGAGGGGAGAGAGGATGGCCTTATATATTGGGTCTCTCTCTCTCCTATAGAGTCTTATGACATTATCACTATACACTCCACCGATCTAGAAGCACTACTAACATCCATAGACAAAGCAACAACTTCAATGAGTTCCTTGATGTTCCAACTAGACATCGCTCCACCTCAAGGACAGTTGATCCCACTCCCAAGCCTAAGCTATCTAACTCAAGTACCTACAATAACAATGACAAAACCATCATGATCACCTCAACAAACTTAACCAAACCAAATGAGCCATCACAAGAAAACTCAACCGGCTCAAACACATCTCTAACGGAAGATGGGGGCTTTCCAATAGACATAAGCAAACCGCTAGCATGCACAATGGCAATGACCACACCCTTGGGAATGGGGGATTTGTAACCACATTCCGAAGCCCCAAACCAAACCTAATTTGCCACTTATAGCCAAAGAAACCTTGCAATCACCATGGCCACAATCTAAAGACACCACAGAGCATGCTTTCACCTTCAAAGACCTTCTCAAGAATCCATTTTGGGTTATCCTCATCTACATTTTCTTGAGCTACTAGGAACATACAAAAGGAGTCATTGGGAGAACACGAAAGCACAAGTTCCAAATTTTTCTTCCTCATTTTTCCTTAAAAGTTGATTTTTCCTAATGGATTAGTCAATATAAAAATAGCCTTAATTCATTTATATATTAATCGTTGATCTGTGTTTATAACATAAAATTATATAGTAAGTTTATAAAATTATAATATTGTGCTTGTGTTTATGTTTATATTATGAGACTAACCTAAGTAATTTAGGTAATAACTATTGATTTGTGTGTTTATATTATAAAATTAAAATTATGTAATAACTATTACTTTGTGTGTTTATATTATAAAGTTGCGTATTATTTAAATGAATATATTAATTGTTGATGTGCTTGTTTATATCAAATCAGTATGTACAGTGTATACATGTTCATATTCTCTTTTATTTAGGAACGTCCAACAGTACAACTTTTAAGTAATATGTTAATACCATGATTTTTGATTGGATGGCACATTGCAATTATTTAATGATACTAGCCTCACCTTCTATTACCCTATATTAACACAGAAGACACGTCGGATTGAAGAATAAATAGAGCCAACCTATCCTATACTCCATTGGCACACTTCACAAATATATTCTAAAATTATAATTCAAGTAAAAATAAGGCCTTCAAGATTCAGCAAGTTAACTGCAACAAGATTTACATCAAATTTAAATTCGTGTTTCATGTGTGAGTAAATGTTGGATATTCAAGAATTTACGACATTTTGGATTGCTCGAAGGTCATGTAACATTATTTTTTTCCTTTTCTGATTAAGCCTCTTGCTACAGCATTTTCCCTCTTCTAATAAGCCTCGTGTGAACCCAAAATGGTGGATTAAAAATCCTACTGAGTGGGGATGGCACAAGAAGCTGCCCCTGCTCTTATCACATAGGAACCAAAATTTTGCATTTCAAAATGCTAGCATCCATGATCTTCTGCATCCATACAATGTTATCTTACATTATATTATCCGTGGCAAGTGATCAGCCAAGGGATGATAATAATATGCCCGTTTGAAATTTCTCTTGTTTACTGAAAAAACATTTAAGTTGCATACACAACACAAAATAAACAGCAATTTAATATGCAAATCTTACAAAACCTTTAAGACCTAGTTAAAAACAAGAGGGCTTTGGAAAAAATCGAAAGCATCAATAAACTCAGTTCCATTCTCACAGATTATTGTAGTCAAAGTATATTTAATGGTATCTCTCAAGCTTATCACAGTTCTGTAGGTGTACATGAAAAAATAACAGGTGAAATGATTGCCGAGAAAAGTATTAAGACCTTGTTAACAGTAGCACTTCGAAAAAAAACTGAAAGCATCAATGAACTCTTCAGATCCATTCTCAGAGATTATTGTTGTCAAAGTAGATTTAATGGTGTCAAGCATATCACAGTTCTGTAGGTGTACATGAACAACTAACAGGTGAAGTAATCACCGAGAAAAGTATCAAAACCTTTCAAGATCTTGTTACCAACAGTGGCATGTTGAAAAAAATTCAAAAGCATCAATGTACTCTCAGTTCTGTTCTCAGAGATAATTGTTGTCAAAGTATATTTAATGGTGTCAAGCATATCATAGTTCCGTAGGTATATGTGAACAAATAACAGGTGAAGTGATCACCAAGAAAAGTATCAAAATCTTTAAGATCTTGTTAACTACAATAGTGCTTTGAAAAAAATTGTAAAGCATCAAAACACTCTTCAGTTCCATTCTCAGATATTATTGTTGTCAAAATGGTGTCAAGCATATCACAGTTCTGTAGGTATATGTGAACAAATCATGGGTGAAGTGATCACCGAGAAGAGTATCAAAAAAATCTAAGGCATCAATGACCTCTCAGTTCCATTTTCAGATATTATTGTTCTCAAAGTATATTTAATGGTTTAACAACATCACTGTATGCATGTGTCACGGAGTTAAAGGTGACAAGAATATCACATTTTTGTTAGTATGAATTGACAAATAACAAGTGCCTTCCTTCACCAATACCAGAGAGACTTTATGCTTGGGTTTTTTTTACCCTGTTCAAAAATATTGGGAAACATCAATCAACTCGATATCACAATCTTATGGCTTTATGTGTGAATAGATAACAAAGACAGAGCCTTTGCCCTCTATGGCCTGGTTTGGTCTTTTCGGTTGAAGAACTCATTTTAAAATTTCTATTTTCTTTTCACTCTCTATACAAATGGTGTGTTGTTGTAGCATAATATATACATTTCAGAATTACACATCAGTGTGAGAAATGACCAATATTGTCACTAAATTGCACAAATTTACAAGGATATAGTTGAAAGAAATGAAAAAAGTATTCGTTGTTACTATTGAAACGACCATGATTAGACAATGGAGCACATGACAGCCATAATTATCAAGACTAAATACCATGATTACCCAAGTCTGGAAAACAGGGGACCAGAGGGGCCGGTTTCCCGTGGAAGTGGTATGCCTATTAAAATAATATATTAAAATTAATATTTAAATGATTTAACTTTATTCAATGAAATATAGGGATAAAACTGGATTTAATGTTTTTTAAGGGTACTCCATAATCTCGAAGCTATTTAGAAACAAAAAAATGAAGTACATACAAGCCATAATTCACTCGATCAGAGATGATTGTCGCATGCAATTCAAAGAAAACAGAAGTACATGAAACAATAATTTGAATACCATAGGCACATGTTTCAAACACTGTAAAATAACATAAATTTAAAGCTTTTCAGAAAACATGGTAACAAAAACCAAAAAAACGGACTACCTAAACGCCAATGACAAAATTCCAGAAAGCTCTGCCTCTGCCATACAGAATTGCGATAATGGCAATGCCAAAATCATCCAAGACAAATTTCGAATCCTCGATGGGCATTTTAATTACAAGATAAAAGACAACAATCCAATTTAAGCGGGACATTGGTGCAAACCCTAGCCTTCCAGATTCCGCAGCCGATGTGGACACTTTATTTCCAAGTCACAAAGACAGTTCTCATCCTATCTCAAAACCCTAGCAGCAATAAAACCTTAGAACCCTAAAGTTCAAAACCCTAACATTCAATCAGAACTATGGGTTTGCACCAAGTCCGTATCAGTAATATCAAAATCCTCCATGTTGGAACTAACCTTGGCCAAAATCTGAGAATCGTTATAATTGACAACAGCCTGCACGAAAGCTCGAACCCTAGACGCGGGATCGCGAGACTCAAAAACAGAGGAATCAACGAAAATACCGTCACAGCCGATCTGCATCATCATGGCCGCGTCGGCCGGAGTAGCAATCCCGCCAGCTGCGAAGACCAAAACCGGTAACCTCCCGAGCTGCTTCGTCAGCTTCACCAACTCGAAGGGCGCCGCCAATTGCTTCGCAAAGGCATAGAGCTCATCCTCGTCAATAATCTGCAGCCGCCTGACATCCCCCAGCACGGCGCGCACATTTCTCACGGCCTCGACAACATCGCCAGTTCGAGTCCCCTCGCTCCTAACCAATGCCGCGCCCTCCGCAACCCTTCTCAGCGCCCCGCCCAGGTCCTTACACCCGCAAACAAAAGGGCACCTGAAATTGTGTTTGTTGATAAAATTCCCGTCATCTGCGGGGCTCAAAAGCTCGCTCTCGTCAATGAAATCCACGCCGACCGCCTCGAGAATCTGCGCCTCGACAAAATGCCCGATTCGCGAGCGTGAAATGACGGGAATATTCACCGCCTTCTTGATCTGGCGGACCAGCCCCGGATCGCTCATTCTGTTAACGCCAAAACCAGCGCCGCCCGCATTTTTAGGGGCGGCTCGACTGCAACAACCGCAATGGCGCCGCCTTCTTCAGCAATTCGGGCCTGTTCGACGTCATAAGCTTCGACAATCACGCCGCCTCGCAGCATTTGAGCCATCCCCACTTTTAAAGCATACGACGAAGATTTTTTTGAGTCGCCTCCGCCATTGTCGAGCAAAGCCACCACGCCTCTTCTGCTTTGCTCTACCGACATTGTTAACCCTCGATCGCGTTTTCGAAACGCAAGTGAAGAGGAATTAGCTGTGGAACAATCAAAAATCGGCTGGAAATGCAATGGAATTGCGTTGATGCGTCGCAGCGTGGGTTTTTAACGCGTATTTTCTGGTTTTGGTATCTAGACTCTTCTCGACGTTTCAGTACTTATTCAAGCGAAGCTTCGTTATGGTCGGTTTCTTTTGGAAACCGTGATTTTTCATTTGTTACACGTGTCCTCGTTAACTACCAACCCTCCTCTTTCGGTGGCAACGTTATTTCTTTTTTGTTCATTTGCGCTGAATGTGCCCTAAGTAATATCCACGATAAATCAGATTCGATATCAAGATTAGGTAGGTACTTCGGTTCAATTTTTTTTTTAACCTTTACAATCATTTGCCCCGTGGTTAATTCACGCTTCCTTTCAACCAATCACAATCAATTTTTTTTTTCTTTTCAATAGTTTTAATGAATTTGTTCCTATTTGATTGGTTGATATATTTTTCTACTTATTCTCCTTATTCCCGTGCAAAAAAAATGATGTCATAATTATTTCTATTTTAGTGGAACAATTCCTTATTTTCATGGAGGAGCTCCCTATTTTCATGTAACTTAGCATAAACTCGTAAAAAACTCTACTTAGACTTGGCATAAACTCAACGGTTGTCCTCGTAAATGCCACTTTTTTTTCCAAAGAAAGCTTGTAATAATTAAAACTCTTTATTGATGGCATGTTTGGCGGGTGTCTCCACTTTAATCTCCTTGAAAAAATGACATGTAAGCTACATTTAACTGGAAACCTTCATCCATCCACAAGAATGTACTGGGACAATTTTATCCTGTTCCAATTTTGCAATCTCATCTTCCACATATTTAATTTCATCTCTCTCATGTCATCACGAATTGAAACGCAGAATTTCAAGAGTTTTCTAAAACAAGAATCGATGTTCGCCTCATTTTGTTCCCGCAGATCTTTCAACTCTTTATTTAGTTGGGATATTTCTTCTGCCTTTACTCGAATATCATCTTCTATTATCTTCTTTAACCTAGACTTTTTCAATTGTAGTGGACAAAATTAACTCTGTATCAGGTAGATGTGCTCCTTTATTCTCCTTCTCTAACTCCCACTCTCCTTTCACTAGTCGAGACTCGATACTGAATATTTCCACATTAAAAGTTGTCAAAAATCTGAAAAAATAAGAGTAACCTGGACTCCTGTGTTAGTTTTTCCTAGACTCCTATATTAGTTTTTCCATTTCATGAATTTCAATAACAAAAATATTTTAGATACCTTTACTATCATCCTCAAGCTATGATTTGTGAGTCTGTAAAGGGAAGACTCGCCTTATCTTTGATTTGCAATGTCGATTTGTTCCTAAATAATGGTTCGTTTTCCTTTATTTATTTCCAATTACCAGGTCCAAATCTTTGAATTGCACGAGGGAGAGCCTCTTCTTCTTCTATTGTCCATCTTCTTCTATTGGGTGTAGCTTTTTCAATTAATTTGACTTCTTTTTACAAACAAGACTAGCATGATACCTTCAAAAATGAACTAAAAGACTAGGTGAAAAATACTCTTAAGACAATATGTGTTACAGGAGTGTAGGGAAGACAGCAAGTTGATTGTAACTCAACTCTTAAAACAAGGATTTAAAGTGACGGTTGGCGTTTTGGACATTGACAAGGCCAACATTGCTCTGCCCACTCAGAATCCCTTCAAATTGTATTATTAACCATTACATCTTTCTCCAACATAATTCCACTTGAAACAACTCAATGTGACTCAATCATCTCTCTTTCTCTCTGCAGTGAAGGCAAATGTGACCCAGAGCGCAGCTTAAGCTTAGTGAAGCCGTAGCCTATTCTCAAGTTGTTATCTATACTACTGTGATTTCATCCTTCATTAGATTTTCTCGCACCCTAAAAGGTATTTCTCCATATCACATTTTTTCTACTTACATTTCAAGATTTCCAAAGACATTTTATTTCCAAACAAGAAGGAACACTACTTTCTTCAGGCTCGGGATTAACTTGCTTAAATCTTGACTCAATCAAAACTAGTTGTTAAATAGACCTCAGTCCCGAAACACAAGTATATCACTCTCCTTACCTTGATTTGAAATGGTATCCAAATACCGCATTTCCAAATGACTATTCAATTTCACTATGTTTCTGCCAGGAGTTTCATACCCATTTCAATGATATGTATTTTATTTTGAAGTTTTGTTTAATGCATCCCCTCATCAATCTTAAAACAGGTTAAATCCTCGTGATCGAACTAAACAAAATTTCATTAAATTTAATTGTTAATGAATCTCATTCACTACTTAGAAAACTATTTTTTTGCTTTCTTCCAAATTTTCATTTAAAGTTTTAGATTCACTACTTGAAATCCAAATTTTTGATAAATTTTTAAAAAAACTCGATTAATCGTAAATTTGAGCCGCAAGTCCCACCATCGAACAAGGAGTTCCAGTTTAGTTTTTTTGCTTCCTCTGATTCACTTGCCAATGGACCAATCTCAAATTGCTGGAAATTGTTTCCCCCTCCTGCAAATAAACAAGACCTTTGTATCAAACCCTAAATGTGTGCATGAAATTCGTTTGAAATTTCTCCAAAGCTTGTAGCTTATAAAGTACATACTTGAATTAGGAAACCAGTGAGCAACCTCCCAAGCAAATGGGGAAGAAGGGCCTGCATTTTTGTTCATGTGCAAATATTATAACACACAACAAAAGGTACATAAGAAGACGAATATTTTATTGACCATTACAAATGTTTATTATGCAAAAAAACCACCACACTGATACTCCACTTTCAAGTCGATAGCTTCAAACAACCTTTAACTACATTGGCAATGCATCCTACCTGCAAAGCAAGCACATGTACTTTATAGAATAAATATGTGTACATTTGATTATGCCAATAGCCTATTTGCTTAGGTCTATGAGTTGTCGCATAAGGCGTTTGATGTGCAATGCATAAGGCAATATTTATAGCAATTGTTTATAAATACAGTCAAAATACAAAGGAAAACAAAACATGCCCTCTCTAACCTCAATATGTCTATGTTTGTCTTTGTCCCTTGTTCGCGACCCGTAGTTCCCCAACTTTAGCCCATTTCTGAGCAAGCAAACTCTACAACTCTAGTGGACTTCAAAAAAACAATGTACCACATCAAACAAGACATGAAGAAGAAACGCCCCTCGGTGATTCGAGACTTCCCCTCCAAGTGTGGCCGCTCGGCAAAAGAGTTAGACATTCCGTTAAGACTACATCTTGAGAAACTCATTCAAAGGAAGAACATTCCGCAAATTTCAGAGGACGAAGAAGAGGAGACCAATCACTAGAAACATCATATGTTGATGCGATGGAAGAAAACATTATCTCTGTCGTTATCACTCTTTTTGTCACTTGACGATCCTTGTTGGAACATGTTGTACCATCAATTTTTAAACTTACATCTTTTCGACCACAAATAAGAAATTTTTGTTGAGCCTTTTTGGGTTGTTGAGTATTGCCTTGCTTCGGAGGTTGTTTAGTAGACTTAAATTGTCTTTTTCCTTTTTGATTAGAAGCAAGTGCCTACTCTTGATTTTCACTAGTTAAGTGAATAACTTCCTCTTGTGTAGCATATTCACGAACTCTTCAAAAAAATTGTTTGACCGAGTTATGTTTAACGTGGTCACAAAATTCTATAAGAAGGAGGAAGAGCTCTCAACACTATAGCACGAGTGATGTGTTAGTTACTTCTTCCAAAGCTTGAAGTGGTGCACGCAAAGTTTCCACTCTTCTCAAAAACATTTCAACTTTCTCATTTGGTTGTATTTTCAAATTCAATAGTTGACTGGAGATGAAGTATTGTGTTCTTGTTTTTCGACTCATATATACTATTTCGCAACTTGTCCCAAGATTCTTTTCGCTATTGTGGGCCTCACTAATATGAGATTGTACCTCATCCGAAACACTAAACAAGATTATTAACTTTTCTTTTTGATTTGCACGATCAAATGTAGCTTGTTGTGTAGCATCTGTTGCAGATCTTGTTAATGTACCAAAAACTACGGGCCATAGATTTTCAAAATCAAGCTATGCACTAATTTTTTTCATGTTGGATAATTATAAAATGCAAAAGTTGAGAATCGAGCAAAAATAATTTGGGTGTCGTAATTGCGGCCATTGTGAAAATTGATAAATAGTAGAAGAAAAATTGAACACTTTGCCCCCTTAAAGCATACACACCCCCCAAAATAATATTTTATTGATTTTGGGCTTGCTTTTTCGGTCGTTACAATATTTGGCACTATCGGCCGATTTACAATAATCAACAAATTTGGCTTATTGGCCAATTTTACAAATTTTGGGAATTTGCTAAAAAAATACTTGCTTTTACACCTTATATCAACCTTTGAATTTTTTTACAAAATTTATATTCACCACAATCTCCCTAAACCAGCTCCATTAGTTCCATATCGGAATCTAGAATTTTTTTAAATCACGTTTTTTTGTTGGACGGAAAAAAAGTTATGGTGCTTTGAATGAAGGTTGCTCAGTTGTGCACAACAGGACCCTCCCGAGGATTTTTTTTTTGTTTTTGGGCTCTTTGGCCTCTTTTCCTTTACAAAAGTTACCGAAATGACGTTTTGGATCAAATGGGAGGAAACTTTTTTAGTTCCAAACAAGGTTTTTACAGCTAAACTTGGGTGCCCTTTTAGTTGTCATTAAGTTACTTAGAGGGAGTTTTATTTGCTAAATCTAGCGGTGGTTGCTAAAAATCCCTCTAAATTCGAATTAAGCAAAATAGGTACTTGGGGAGGGATTTGAACCCATGACTTGCCCCTTCTAAAGGGCTCCCTCTATCCAATAAAGCTCCTTAAGCACTTTGTATATAAAATGGAGGAGATTTTATTTATTAAAGAACGCTGATCGGTTTTTTTGAAAAATCAAAGCACTAACCTTTTTATGGAGTAACCCAACAACAACACGCAGAAGACCACATGTCAATTTTTTGAAGTGTTGCATGTATTTTTAGGGGTTTTTTTGTTGTTTTATATGCCCAAAATGGTCTTTGAGAGATTGGTAGCCTCCTTTACTTTTCTATTTGATTGAAATCTCCTTTGGATAATTTATTGGTTGGCGCTTGACCAATATTATTTTTTTAACCACCGAGATTTGATTGCGAATCATTATTTTGCCCGTGCAAGTCACTTTTTTCTTACGGGGTTTTGTTTTTTTGTTTGAGTAGGTCGAATCAACTTTGGAGCTCTTGGAAGATCGCCTTTTAGCAGATTTTAGGGATGCATGGTGCTCAAATCTACAAACAATGTCAAAACACCAATACAAACTCACCTGGGAGATCAAATAGCTCGCCAATGCCCATCACGTTCTCCTTTTCCAATCAACTATGATGCGAGAGATGAATAGGAGGATAATGCACTCTTAAATGCCACAAAGAGCTTGATCCAACACATAATGGATTAGAAGCGTGGGGAGCTTGAAAATCTTGGGTCCCCACTATTTTTTTAAAGTTCTCCAAGTTTTTAATCCTGCACCACTAAATTTAACAAAATAATTGCTAAATAGACCTCTAAATCTAGAGGTAAAGGGCTTCTTTTTTTTAAGAAAGAATTGAATCAAGCAAATGATCAATGTCACCTATTGATTTAATTTAGTTGCGCCCAGTGTCCTGCAAGGGCCTGTGATTGCGCTCTTTAAATTCAAGTCTATTTTTTTCTCATTGATGCCGCAACTTTGAAATCTGTAAATCTTCTTCTGCTGCAAATCAACCTTGATTCGGGGTGTGGATTCGGGTAGGGGCTAGGAAACAGGTTGGGGGCTTCTATGGCTCCTCCTAGCTCTAAATTTTCTCCAAATCTCCTGAAATTTCCTACACTCTCCTTGGATCATAATGCAACGGTGTGATACCGTATATTATTAATCAAACATTATTATTGATCAAACAAGGCAAAACCTAACAATTTTACTGATATGCAAATATAAAGATTACAACATAATGGAAATAGTTACAATGTATATAGGCATTTAATAGCTTCTATCCAGTCCATAAAAAATGGATCGAATCATCTAAACTAAGCAATATGCAAAAATAGCATATTGCCCCTAATTTCTACTAAGTAACTATTGCCGAGAGACATTCGTGTACACACACAATAGAATTTTCCCACAAACATAGGTACGATAACCCTATCTCACGCTTAACTAAAACTAATGAAAACTAACACCTATTGACTTAAGTTAAAGTAAAAATTAAATACTGTAACTTATTACATTTATTCAAATATCTACTAATGATGAATAATGCTAAGTATAATGTCTAACACTATTTTGATTGGTTTGTCCTCTAATTCTTCATTGATAGAGTAATATATGTCTTCTTCTTCGAATTTGTTTCATGCCGGCCAGAAAATGTCATTTTTGGGATCCTCATAATCGAGGTTATCATCATCTAGGGTGATTACGTAGGGTGGCACTCTTCTTGTGTAATGTAGCTTCCTTATCCTGGATTTTGGGAAACCATGTATCCATGCCTCAACAACATTGTCAGAACTTTCATTTGTAGATTCACTTTTGACTAATATTTCTCCTTCAGAATTTGGTTCAAATTATCTATCGATATTGAAAAATTGATTTAAAGCATATACCCCTTGTATATCGTCGAAATCATCTTCTTCAGTATCATGCCAAACTTCTTCAGACCATGCGGCACTCATTCCTGCATGTAATGGTACGTGGACACAAATTCCATCTGATTGTAATGTGACTTCTTCTTCTTCTAAATTTAGCATGTCATTGCAATCAATGAACCATTCTAAGGCTAGAATGACATTATATGTGGGTTTTAAAGCAACATTTTCTACAACTTCAAAATTGACCATCTTTTTTTATTCCCATGAAATTAACTTCTACATTTTTCAGTGCCCCTATAGGTTGTTTTGATGAACCATCTACTAATCCAATGTAATATCTAGCGGGTTCCAAGGGAGGTCTTCCTAGCTTCTCCCAGGTAGTTTTGGACATCATATTTACATCCACGTCAAGATCAAGAAGTACTTTGGTAATAGTAGTGTCAAATATGTCCACATCCAAGTATATGGTGGATTTGCGCCATGTTCGTTGTGTTCTGAAGACATTTCTCCTTTTCTTGTTATGTCCAACTTCAATCCTCTAGACATGAAATTTCTTATCTTCTTTATTCCAATATTTTCTAAATTGTTTCAACTTATCTACAAGGCCACATTTGATGGTTAATCTTTTTATCTCTTTAAGAGAAATAATTTCATCTTCCATAAAACAATTATTTTTTGTTTCTTCCTGGGATTGTTCCTTCTTAACTACTACCTTACTTTTCTCCACTTCTTTATCATGAAGGTCCGACCTGATTTCCTTAAATTCCCATTCTTCACTACTAGAGGAATCTTCCTCAAGTAGGTATCTTGATTATCTTCTTCTTTCCAAGTGTAGGTTCCTTTCTGGTTGCACTTCTAGTTGTTACTACAGCTCTATATTTTGGTTCTTCGTGGTCCTTACTTGATTTAGAAGATTTTCTTTGAAATATTTTTCTTTGGCCTCTTCCTTCTTTTTTATTTTATGGTCTATGCTTCTTGAGCTAGATGATTTCTCCTTGTCTTCTCTTGTCTCTTCATCATCCCATGGTATCTTAGTAATATGTTGGACATTTTCCTAGCGTCTCTTCCTAATGCTTCTATTTTTGTACTTCCATTTCTATAAAATTGAGTAGCTTTGGGACAACTAAATGAGTCATGTCCTCATTCATGGCAGAAACCGCAAGGGTTAGGTTCTTGTACAATTTCTGGCTAAATACATGTCTTGTCCACATTTGTAACAATGCATGGGTCTTCTATCTTGGTAGCCAACCCCTGAATTTTTTGGTTATCTCTTCCTTGGTATCCGTGATACCCTTGATATCCTCTTCCTCCTTGATAATTATTATACCCACCTCTATAACCTCCCCTATATCCTCCATGGTATCCTCCACCATTATATCCTTGATAGTTAGGATTGTAGTTATTACCTTGGTAACCACCTCCAAAGTGAGGTTGTCCTCCTTGTTGATTTTGATATTATGGAGCAGTAATTGTTGGATGTGAAGGTGGTGGGTTAAGTGTAGGTGTTGGTTGTTGTTGTGAAGGTTGGGGGGTAGGCCATGTGTTCTGCCTAGCTGTCATAACCTCGGGTGTTATACTCCTTTAATTATTCAAGTGCATCTATTAAAGGGAAGGTATGGTGGTAATGATTATAAGATCCATAAGCTATGCAATACATTAATTGGTTGGTAGGTGGAGCTACTTCTAATAAGGGGCAAGTATCTTGAGTATGTTGATCCCATAACCTACAAATTCTACACCAAGTTCTTTTTGTTGTGGGTATGGTACTGGAGGAAGATTTTTGTGATGAGTGTTGTCTGAAAGCCGCAACTCTCTTTGCCTTCTCTAAGTAAGGACAATATATTTTACTATGTCCTTCTACACAACACACTGTACACCAAATTTTAGGTCTAATGTTATTTCTTGGTGGTGAACTATTTCGAGATCCTCTTTTCTTTGAATTTCTTGTTGGAGTTTTAGTTTGGATAACTCTAATTGTACTCGTTCCAATTCTTTGTTTTAAGTGAAGTATCTCCTTCTCTTTTCCAAGGTTGAGCCTCTAACCTAATGGCCATCTCTATTGCCTCTGAGATGGTTTTGAAGGGTTGTCCATCCAAAGATGCTCTAATGTAAGGTAGAAGTCTTGAAGTAAACCATTCAATGTGTTATTTGTCTGTAAGTGGTTCCTCCAACTTTCTGGTTACATTTTTAAATATGTGGCTGAATTCTTTGATTGTTTCATCTTCTTTCTGAACAAGTTCTCTCATTTTTCTAACTCCCTTTAAAGGTTCCTTTGGAAAGTGAAAGTCTATCTTAAATTCCTTCTCAATTACATCCCAATCTTTAGAGCCTTGTGCATTCGTTTTCATGTACCAACATAGGTGTCCTCTCTCAGAGTGCCTATGAAGTCATATAACTTTTCGGTGTCATCTATAATATTGTTACTCTTCCAATATGAATCCAAGATGAATAAGTGCTCCTCAACATCTTTGGTGTCTTTTCCAAATACTGAGGTAGCTTAATTTTCTGAGCCATCTTTTTAGTTGATTAGGGATTTATTTGTGGTTGACTAATTGGTGATATTTTGAGGGTTTTACTTTCTTAGATTGGTTATGAGTTTTTGTCAAGTTACTTTTCCTCCCTTTGTCTCTGGATAATTCAATATCAAAGTATAAATCTCCTAATAGTTCTCTGAACTCTCTTACAATTTATTCTCTCTTCTTACTTTCTTCTTGTAATTGTTGGTATCTTTCCATCAAAATTTCTCCTTTTTCTATCTTTTGAATAGGTGTGTTAAGTGGCACATGGAATGGCGACCAATCTATGGGGGTCATCTCCTTTGGGCTCATGTGGTGGTTGGGGGACGTATCTTTCTTGACATCTTTTCATAATCATTTTCTTCAACAAATAACTTCTACCTTTAACATCTCTTAATCTATAGTTTTCTTCTAATCCTTTGTTACTTCTTTTCTTATTTTTTATTTCTTCTTCTTTGTCTTGTTTCTTTGAACTACTCTATCCTTCATTCTTTTCTTCTATTATGTTTATCTTTTCTCCGAATTCTTCAATTAATTCCTTCATACCGATTACTTCCTCTTCCTCTTCACCTTTTTCTTTAATTAATAACAGGACTTCTCTTTCTTCCTCTTCCCAAGTTTCTGCTCCTATTACCTTCTTAAAATCTGGTTCTAAACCACCTACTAACCGTTGTAAATCTCTCATTAGGATAGCTTGTTTTGATATCAATTGTTGAATTGGATTGTCTATGGAATATCTTACCACAGGGTTCCATGGGGTAACCAAAATGGGTTGGTCTCCACCTGGTGCGGGAATTATAGAAGAATTTTTGTGTCTACCTCCATCTCTGAGGTAGCCACCATCTGGCCTCTACTTGAAGTGGGTTTTTATTTTTCTATTTTTGAGTTTTGCTCAATTTATCTTTATTTTCATTCGACTTCTTTTCCTTTCCTCTCTTGATAATATCTATTTTTCTTTATTTTTCTCTAACTCCTTCTCTACAACTATCCTGGCTCTCTCTTCCATCCTCCTCATCATGATTGCTTTTGTTAAGATACTAACTCACCTAATTCTCTTAATCTCTTCTTTGTCAACTATGTAATTTTTCGATTTTTCTTTTCTTCATGTCGTCCTATTTCTGCTATCCCAACCATCACCCCATTAATTTTGATCAGTTATGTCTCTTGGATCCCCCTTCATGTACGCCATCCCATGGTGTTTGTCCCCTAAAGGAAATTTTTTGTGCTTCTAATTAATCCTTTTTCTACAAGAAAAATTTGATTAAAATGGAATTTGTTTGAGAAATCTACCTCTTGCTCTACTTAAAACTTCACCTTTCTTATAATCAAATTTGGTCCAACCTTGTATGGCCCAAGTAATTATATAAGAATCTAATGTGGTCTCAAAAAGTAATCAATTGCTCTGGTCCAGGGTTCATCAAGGTTTTTGAGTATATTTTAACTTCTCCTAAGTCCACTCAAAAGGTTTCCTCAAATGTAACTGTGACCACTCTGTTCTTTTAGCGTGTGCCAATATGCAAGGCCACAATAAATGTGGGAACTGAGACCAAAATTCCTCTCCGTATTCTCCAAATACTTCTACCTCAGTTTATTTATATGATGCTTTGAGTCTCTTTGCTTCTCCTTTAACAAATATATTAATTTGATTCTCCCACCAATCCTCAATCTCTGTCAGTGTTGGTTTCTAATACCCTGGTGGTGAGATTTTTCCAGACATCCAACTAACAAAAGGAACCTGGGCTCAGACACCAAATGTTGACCTTAAGCCTCAACAATAGTGTGAGGGTTAATAATTTTTCCCTTCTGTTAAGGATGTGCAAGGGAAAAGTAAATTAATCTAATTGGTGAACAAAAAGAATGTAAAATCAATTAACAATATTTGCTCCAAACATTAGTCTTTATTGATATCTCAAATAGATTACATTAGTCTCATACACATATATAATCTCTCTATTCTATATATCTTAACTATTTCTCTTTTGTGGCACACATATCTTATCTCATAAAACATACATCTATTGTCTCATGTGGCACACCATATACATTTGATTAAGTACAATAAATATTTTCCTACAAAATAATTAAAAGACACTTATTTTGGTCACACCTCTATTGGATTTTGTCTTACTTTGTTTATATTTGCCTTTGATCCGTGGCTTTGTTTTTGTATTATGCGGATTTAACCTATGTACTCTAGCTTCTTCTATATATCGTGACTTTCCTCCTTTATCTCGTGGTTTCCTTCTTCTATCCACGGTTTTCTATAATCCTTTACGGCTTCCTTCTTCTATCTATGGTTCCTTCCTTTGTCTCGTAGGTTTCCTTTATACTGTGGATTATTCCAAAACTTGATGAAGAACCCTGTCAACAATGCATCACTTCAAATTGTGTGATCATATCTTACTCAAGTTTGATCCAAGGAAAATAGGAAAATGGAAATAGGGTGAATTCTTCTTGTTGAGGATTGTGCCTGTACTATAAAAATGCTCTAGAAACTACATCTGAAAATTGTGTTGATCGAGAGAAAAATGTGTATCTTTCCTAGTCATAGGCACTTAGGAAGGGTCAAAAGAGTCTAGGTACCCATGTATGTATTAGGGTGCTAGTGTGTGTGTTGAACTAAATACCCAAGTCATAATCTGGTCCTTACTATGATTGTGTTTGAGCTCGCTTTGTGAAATGTGTTATCTGTAATTTCTGTTATTGTATGGGGTGACCGATTCACCCAATGGATTCCGCCTTCGTTTGGGGTGCATGTGACGCCGCTAGGAGGACACAATCCAAAAGAGGATCCGATGTTGAATTGAGACCAAGATGTATGAGGGAAATGTGATTGGTAGAAACCAAAGCACACACAAAAATGGCTAGGAAAACATGTGTTAATACAAACAAGACAAGTACAAATGTAGAAGACATATTTCAGCTACCAAGCAATAAGACAATGTAGAAAATGAAAATCGGGTTGTCAGAACATAAGACATCGCTCGCAATTTCGCAAGACAATCGAAGTTCAAGCGGCCAAAATAATATAGTGTGCACACAAGACAAAGGGAAAATCCTGCAAACAATGGCAAACAATGATAAACATTAACAAGAAAAATATCATACAACCATGGTAGAAAATAGTTCCTAAAGAAAATGTTGCACATGAAGCACCCATTAACATGTTAGAAAGATAGAAAGTATGTCAAAGAATGTATGATCTGATATAAAGTAGTGTGCTAGTATGAGTTGGAAATAGTATAAAATGAAACAATAGCTTTTTGTAATGTGTATGAAAGTAGATGCCCCTAGGAGACGTTATGGGACTAGTAAGAGGTACAGTTCCAAGCATCCATGTTGTGTGTAATGATCTATGTAAATTATGCATTCACAACTAGAAGGCAAGTGAACGTGCATGTGTATATATAAAATATAATGACATACAATGTATTTGACTAGCATAGTAGGAAAATTTTGCATGTGAGTATAAGTGAGCTAGAAAAAATACAACCAAGATATGCAATATGTTGTGGATGAGTGAGATGGAATTATATGCAAGATGAATGTGATAGGATCCGCCTTCCCCAATCAAATATATGTCTATGAGATGAGGTTAATTTATAAATGACCCTCGGTGAGTCAAGAATGAACCATTAAAAAGATTGCATCATCAAGAAATGGGTTGAACATGTGTGTTAGAAAGATATATTGAGAAGTATAGAGCATGAATAGTGAATAGGGTGAGGTTCATTTCAAATTTAGACTCTCAACATTTGAATATGAATCGTGGAACTAGAGTGCATCATATGGAAGTGTGTTGTGATGAATTGTGTGCTAGACAAATATATCATGAATGTGCTTTGAGTGTGAGATGTGACATGTGTATGATGTGAGGTTCATGAATGAAGTATTCCCTCAACAGTCAAGTGTGAACCGTAGCACAAGAGTGTGTCATTAGGTAATGACGAGACAAGTTGTGTATCAAGTGATATAAGACAAATGAGAAACACTAGAAGTGGAGCACTGAGCATGAGAATAGAAATAAGAGACACTTAAGAATGCTAGAAGGGGGAGAATAAGCGTGATGCCCCCAAGTGTATGAGTATGAACAAGATCATGTAATATCATCTAGGAGGTCATTGTTTTCATGGTCAAAGTCAAATGGAGAAGTGTCGAAACTTGATAAGCAATAGTATCGGTTGATCATGTAAAGAGCCATTGCGAAAAAAGATTATACATGCCCATTATGTATTCTTCATCGGTAAAAGGAGGTAGTGGACAACCATGTGCATACCAACGTGTAATATTTTGTTAATAGCCAAAAAAGGAATCATTGCAAATGAAAACATGGATGAAAGGCATAGGAAATGAGATGTCAATATGATCAAGATCTAAGGTTCCCCAATATAGTCAAGCCAAGATTTCCCAAGTGTCATTAGAGAAGTACGAGAAGTGTATGTAAGAAATACTGAAAGATGGAATATACGAATACAAGAAATAGTAGTGACATGAACATATCCATGGTAGAAATGAGGAGAATGAGGTGGAGGGATGAGATCATCCAATGTGAATCCTAGCCAAGCCAAGCCATCATGTGTGCATACAATATCGAGAAAGTAGGATCAAATGGAATATGGTGCCAATAAGAGTTATTCATGAAAAGAGTACATGTGAAAGGAGGACGCGTTAATGTAGATTGCTCATGAGAAGATGAGGGAGGTAGAATGACATCCAATGTATGGATAGACCCTCGATAAAGTATCATAGCATTAGTAGAAGCGGGGGTGGTGATGAGGTAGATGGGACAATGTCCAATGTACAAATATCTCCTTCGAGTGGAGGTAAGTTTTCTGGAGAGTCCATGGGTTGTGGATCATTAGAAGTAATAGAAGTAGGAGTAGGTAAAGCAAAGAGTTGAATCTAAAGTGCAATATTTGAATGGATTATGATCAATGATGATTGTATATTATATGCCTTCATGTAATAATTTAACACATCAATGTATTGTAGAAGGTACTGCTTGCATGGCATGCATCCATGGCCTACCAAGTAAGAAATTGTATTGAATTGGGAAGATGAAAAATAAAACCGTAGGAAGGGTTTTTGGCCCAATAATGATAGGTAATGTAATAGAGCCTATGCATGGACGTATAGAAGCATCATATGCATGGAGAGAAATGGATGATGGGTGGACATAAGTGGAGGAAAGACCAATGTTTTCAATGAATGATAAAGTACAAAGATTGATTTCAGATCCATTGTCGACTATAGTTCGCTTAACACCCACATTATTGATGTGAATCATGATGTATAGACATCAGTAGAGAGATCATTAGCGATGCGAGGTGGAAAAGAAATTTGTTGAGAAAATGCATCTATGAATGTATTATATACTATATCTAGATGAATGGTAGAAGGAACATGAGTATTAGCCAAGAGAGTAATGATTTTAGCATGAAAATTAGGATTGGCTAGCAAGAAATTATGAATGGAAATATCCATGATGAGAGGATCTTGAAAAAATGAAAGAAATATTGTAATGAAGATCCAAAAGTGTTCAAAGAGGTCGGGTTCACAAAATGATTTAACAAAAATAACTTTTTTGTAAAACCCTAATAGGATATTTTAGAGTCACATGCAATAATATAGTAATGAAGTACAAAATGTGACACAAGCAATAAGCAAGATAATTTAAAACCCTAAGTGCAAGAAAGAGGAGAAAAGACTTAGTTGATTCGTAATAAATCTGGAGGTGTGCGTAATGAGAACTGTTGGAACTGGAACACATGGTATCGCAACCGAACCCATAAAATTACAGACGTGTAGCAAAAGGTAGGACCAAGGCACCTGGACTAGTACTAGGGCACTTAGTCGTCAGAGACCCTAACTGGGTGTCAGATTCTTTGCAGAACCTCATAAATTAGTTTTCACATGGTCGCTAGATGTTCATTTTCCTTCACTTATGATCGCCTATGTGTCGCACTAAGTTTAATGATGTCGCATGTAACCTACAATGAAAGAGATATCCTACAAAACCCCAAAACACATCAAATCCTAAAAAGTAAAAGATGCAAATGGGGAGTTAGACTGACCCGACGGTCACCCGACTAAGTGAACTTATGATCTTGTAACACCCTTATTATGCTTCATCAAACTAAGGGGAAAAAAATTATACATCAACTCATTAATTATAGTTATTGCCTTACTGAATTTAACATGATCAATTAAATTCCAGCATACAAGATTTTATAAAATCCCTTAAGTTTTCTCGACGCTAAAATGTGTATCATTATTTTCAATGATTATCAAGACGCAGCAGATTAAGATAACATATTGATTTTACAAAATCCCTTAAGTTATTATAATGTTGTAATGATTAACATCATTACTTAGATCAATACTAAGTAATCCAACATAAATCAATATTCCCGAATCCACGCAATAACATCATAGCCATGTGCATTTGTAAAGGTCCATTATATGTATTCTATAATCCACTTAATAACATCATAGCCATGTGCAAATCAAATTTCCATTAAATCTACCCGATATCCTTTATCACTCTTTTGAGTGTGCATAATTAATAGATCTACCTGATCTCATAAATCGTCACTTTATTCAAGTGTACATAGCTTGTATTTAATTGGTTAACCTTTTTATTTAGGTATGTGAACTGATGTAGTTCCAAGTGTATACTTGAAAATTAGTTTACTAAGTTTCATTCAAAGATTCCACACCATTTTTTTAGAGCTTGGTGAACCGACAATGTAACCAACTAGTACACTACTTAGGCCAAAGATTTCAAGCTATGCTTTACATGCTTAGTTTCATGACCACACATAAGTCACTTGAAAATTGTCCCTTCACCACATTGTTATTCCACACAGTTATCTGGACTCTTTTATTTTTGTCTTAGTATTAAGTTTATAGTTAACCATTTTAATTTATTCATTTCCAAGAGGTATGCTTTCATCCTATGGATAGGTTAACTAAGTTTCATTATGATATCCCAATCACGATAGAGGTATATTGTGATCTCTCTTGTGTCACTAAAGGAAATATGCACCTCTTATTGTATGATCGTCAATTACATCGATCTACGATCATTATTTAGGTTTGGTCAAGTACATGGCTTAAACCATTTCATGACATTAATTAAACATTTTTAATGCTCATAATTAGACAATTCTATCCTTTAGTTTGTCTAAGTCAAATATAAACATTTTGTACTATTTGATGTAGTCAAAATGTACCTTTGTACTTTATTCCATATTGTCGTGATTATTATTCATGTCGTAGAACAGTGGATCAAATATGATCTTTTCAAGATACGACTCTTTCTTAAAAATATAAGTTACTACCAATAGAGGACAAAAATTTCATCCTCAATGTTTTAACCATATAATTTGATTTAATCTCAAATTTATCTATGTTTAATAGATACATATTCATGTTAATATAAGTACACTTAATTAGTTATGCGTCATTTTTTAATGATTTAAAATCATAACATAGCAATGAGATATCATTTATAATGATTATGTCTTTAGTGTTTTGTAACATAAGGTTTTTGATATTGTTTATACGATTAATCATGAACCTATGATTCATCAACGTATTTATATCATTTAATGCATAATTCATTATCTCGTCATATTAAATAAATGACAAATTTTACTTAACAACGTTTGAATATTGGTGATGTATTTTTGTATTATGTTGTCTCATATTAACATACTTCCATAATCAAATCATAAGGAAATCAATCATCAATTTGTATTTACAATAATGCATTCACAACTGTCGTAATTTGCATTATAACATTTTTAAAAACACAAGTACATCAGAACAACAACTTATATTCATATAACAAAGGTTAAAACCTCATATTTAAAGTACATAATGATAATGAAATCAATAACAAGTACAATAGGCCTTGAAATGCCTTATTTACAACATGTGAAGTAATACTTTCACCTTAAATCAAATGCAATACATTTATGATATTTCACAAATCGTAACAATATCAAACAAGTAGTATCCAGTCTTTATTTCTTTTTAATTACTTTCAAAACCTGCAATCTAAAAATAATAAAGTACAACAATGTACATGGTTGGCATGAATAATTCTCTTTCATTCATGTTGTTAAGTTATGAACTAAATAATATTAATAGATCATCTCATTTCCTTAATATGTACTTGATCCTATTCCAAATGTATAGAACCATGCTAACATACAACAACAACACAAGCAATCGTTAATTGATTCAGAGATTAACCCTTTTTCTTTTTCTTTTTACTAATATACCATATTCTTCATAAAATCTCATCCAAGACTAACTTGAACCACATTTTACTAGCTCAACTTACTCCTAACCAAAGGATTACTTGTTGAACTATTAGAAGTCAAAGTTAAAGTGGGTTACACACACAAACATAAATCTTCCACATTTCCGATTTAAAAATTCAATATTTAATTTATCAATGGATTCAACAATTTAATCCTTTTAACTTTACACGCAACCAACATCAACACATTCCGACTAACTTAACTATTAACTCATAATTCAATGCAAGAATAAACTTCATAGCACTCAAACTCATCACACGTAAATAATATCACATCTATAATTATACAAGTATCAACTCTTGCATAAGTCTATCTACACTTTAATGCATTTATTGACGAACTAGTTTTCATGCAAGTGTGCAACGAGGAAATTCACAATTTCGAATATAAAAACCACACCCTACCCGAAAATTTTATTTAAAGGCCATTTTGAGCCCTCCTTCATGTCGCCCTAATCCCCAAGTGTGGAATTGAAATGGGAGTGAAAGTGATGGCGATGACCAAGCTAATTGGGCAACCTTATGTCTTCGACATGCAATAACAAAATCTACGAATCTAAGGAAAATAATGATCTCCTAACTTGAAGGGGTGTGATGGTATGGTCGATATGATAGCTACTCGGAGACTCCAATCAATGTCTAGTTTCAACCGAGATTCTATTGATTGGTTGTGGAATACATGGAAAGTAACCTGCAAGTGCCTCATATGGGTTTCCAGACAAGGTCATGGAAATGAGACAAGAGATGTAGTGGAGCTGCAGGAACTAAGGGCGATTTTCTGGTCTTGTCAGAAAGTCTTAGCCTGATCGGCTGCTATATTCAACAATGAAAGTTGTGTAATAATATCGGGTGGAAGCGGTGAAGATATGAATACCAATGTGCGTAAACTAGTGTCAATATCTAACTGACTAGCAGGCCCATTGGGTTACGGGACCTATGGATCACAACCAAAGACTCGTTGAGGTTGAGGCCCTTATATGGTCATGCATGCAATCAAATCCTATTTCCAGGAGTAGTCCAAAAGTCATAGGCTTGATTAGCAACAATGTTTAATGTCTCTAACTATTTTATTTTCTCTGTGTATGTGGCAGGTGTACGTAAGATTTTTAGGCACAAAATTGTGTCAATGTCAGTTATTAGCTCTGGCCCGTTGGGTTGTGGGACCAAGGGATCACAACTGTAAGTCTTTTCCTATTGTGGACCGTTGATGGTCATGCAAGATGAATTGATTTGTTTTCAGTAAATAAACTATCTATCAAAGGAAATCTAACCTATATTTTTGGTGTTTTCTCAATATATCATAACAAAGTAGTAAAACAAGCTAATCTATGGAAAATAAATGTTTTTGTTCTTTTCTAACTTTTCAAACAATGCATCTAATCTAATAAACTAGTTTAAAACAAATAACTAGCCGGATGTAGCTAACTATTTGTGCAGATGTGTGAATCTAAATCTAAGATCTATTCTAACTCAAATAAAATCTTTCCAACCCTACCTCAGAAGTGAAGAACAAATCATGGCTCTAACAGAGCTATTGTTCCCCCACAACTTCCTGGCAATATTGAAGAGAAAACTTCCTATTGATTTGATCTACTTGCAATTATCTAGCTAATTGAAATGAATTGTTTCTCTACTCTATTTGATATGCAATTGAAATTAACAATTTGTAATTGACAATTTGATAAACAAAGAAAACAAATACACAACTCCAACTGGAAGAGCAAGAACCTTGGAAAATCTAGTAGTAGTAGTATCTATCCCCTCAGTTCTTTCCTTTCTTTCTTTGAGTGTTCATGTGAGTCCAAAGGATTGGGAATGCAAAGAACAACAACAAGAGGATGGCGCTTGAGCGATGGCAACTTGGAAGCAATATGGACGTAATGCAAGTAGAAGAAAGATAAGCACAAGAGATATGAACTTGGCTATGCAATTCCTAGCAAGATTATGATAGCACAACAATGCAAGATACACAAAATTCTCATGATTTTTGCTTGAATACAAGCATGGAATATATAGGAATGGAGGATAGGAGGTTACTTCATGCACAAGGCAATGAAGAGGCAATTCCACTCATTAAATCTATTTAAAAATAGAAGGAGCAAGGAGAACCAAGCAAACGAAGCTATTTTTAGCAAATTTGGCTCACGATGATGCGCTCAAAAAATCAAACTTAAGTGAATCGTCGCATGTAATTTTACGCATGAAGATTTTGGAAAAATCGAATCAGACCGCCGCCCACAGGTGGAGGTTTAGACCACCGACACTTAATGCCAAAACGAGCACAGAAAGAAGGGGGAAGCTGGAAAATGCAAGGAAAAGTTAAGTAAGGCTATCTAGGCTATAAATATATACTGCAAATGGGTTTTTGGAGCTCGAACACCTTCTTGAAAGGATTTTGAATCATCATTGGGGACCTTTATAACCGTTTTCTCGATAATGTAGCACATGTAATTTTGGGTGCATACATATTGCCCCCTTAGAGAAGCATCTTAGCCATGAAAGAGGCGTAAAATGTAGAGTCTGAGTATGGCATTCCCAAAATGGGGAGTTAGAAGCTATACCTGACACGCCCATGTGTCAAAATATCATCGCATCCAAACTCCCGCTACCTGCAAGAGAAAAGGAAGACTCAAGTGCAGATAGATAAAATATCGAAAAATAAACACTAAATTAAAATGACAAGAGGACTTACCATTTGTGCGAGGATGTAGAAATATACCTACGCCAATGCTCCAACCCTGTAAACAAACACACTCAAAACGAAGTTAGAAATATAACAATATATATATATATATATATATATATCAAAACAAACTCATTTCTCAATTCATTTGTGCATTGTTGATTTGGTTAGTTTGATTGATTTGGAGCTCTGGATTTATTGACCATTCTTGATGAGAATACAACCGATACATTTGTGCCGAGATCGTGATCATGCCTCCGTGAGTGGGAGATTAACCAATGTGCTCTCAAGTTAGTTATTTCCTCCTTTGTCTTTTTGTACCCTAAAAGTTAAAATGTTGAAAATTTCACCTAGGGGGAGATTTTCAAAATTTCTTGTCTTGAATGGTCTTTAGGGGGCGCCCATAGGGCATGCTTTTATTTTGTCGAAAATGGTCAATTTTAACATTTTTGGTCATTTTTAGGGTTAAGGGCATGTTTTGAAAATCAGTTCAGACCGCCACCCAAAGCAAGAGAGGGTGGTCACGGGACCACCGCCCCTCGGGTGGTGGTTGGAACCGCCTGGCGGTTTTAGATAGAATGTCAAAACATGCTCGAAACTTGACTTTTTTGGATTTTTGAGAGTTTACTATGTTTTTGATGAGCTTATGTGATGTACTTTACTAACTTGCTCTTTTCTCATGTTTTGGTGGATGCGAAAAAGGTGGAGTACATACGCTGGAGCAGAGAGAGAGAGTGTGTGATTGGCTCCCTGGGATTTTAGATCAGCTGACCCAAGCTGAGATGGATCTTTTTACGGTGGGCAAGCATCTAGTGGATAGCCATGTGCCCCATGTTACTCCTGCTGCCAGTCACATTTTGTGTGACTTATTTTCTTACTGGGATGCAGACCGAACACCTTCCGGTTCCTAGGTGTCGGGGGGAGTGGACTATCACTCTGGAGGATGTATACCGCATTCTTGGACTCCCGATACTTGGTAGGAGACTGACATTGGTGACAAGCGGGTCAAGGCCGTGATGACACAAGGCTACATACATGGGAGACACTATTGTCTCATCTAGCTCAAAGAAGGGAATGAAGGTTTGGTCTATTGCTACTACTCCCATTCCTATCCTTTGGAGAGCCATCATGGGTATCTTGTCCTCGAGACTAATCGGGGACAAGGGAGGAGATACAATCTTATACTGTTGGCCCCCATCATTGCACAAATCGAGGTTCATGGCCGTAAGTATGCTTGGGGAGTAGATATTTTGGGGACCACATACCATGACTTATACAGAGTTTTTAGATTACAGGAGTCCTTGAGCCACCCTACTCTGGTTATGAGTTGGGTCTATGAGCGTTTCATCCCGTATGGCAGGGGGTACAGGTATCAGATCCAGAGGTTGTCCAGCAGCTAGCTAGATGGATAGGCATGTCGGTGCTTCGACTCCACATCAGTCGGTGGCCTCTTTGACTACGGCCGACATGACCCCCACACCCTATCAGACATGGCAGGGATATGGGGTGAGGAGACTATGATGATGGTAGCTTTCTCTTCCACGAGCCAGCTAGTTGATAGAGTCGGGAGACTAGAGATTCACCCTTTGACCGGTACCCTAGCAGTTTGGTCTTCCATACCCTGTCATGCTTCCTCCAGTGGTGCCTATTTACAGGACTATTCAGGAGGCACGGAGAGGTCCTAGAGGGGATCTTGGTTGGACAGTTGTTACTCCTGGTGTGCCTATTGTAGTTAGGTGCGTAGTTTAGGCTCGGCGAGTAGTTGGTGCTCCTCAAGCACCCTTACTTTAGATTGGGTGGATCCTACTCTCAAAGTGGGGAGGAGGATGAGCCGATTGATTTGGACTCCAAACTGAGGAGGATGCGGGAGATGATACGGAGGGGGAGTTGGTTGGAGAGGAGGATGAGGGGGCAGGACCTTCAGAGGGGGCTGACAGCAATGACCCGAGTGGCATGATACTCAGGAGATCCTCAGAGCAACACATGAGGAGGCGAGCATGGAGAGAGAGACTCTGGTCTCAGAGGAGACACTTGGAGGGGATGATGAGTCCGTGATGGGATAGCACCATGCCTTGGATTCGGGAGGCTCCATAGCCACCAAAGCACCTCCGCAGCCACTGATCCCACATGGATGCCCGGAGACCCAAGTATGTTCAATACTCCTTTCTCAAATTTTTCTATTGATTTTCACATGTTTATCTTAGCATTCTCTTTTGATTTGCATTCTGTGATTTTTTTTAGCTCACTATCTCTTCTTTTTTTTTTTTTTTGCAGCATCGCACACAGTGAGTAGAGAGCTCATTCATCGGGTATGTGTGGATACCCTGTTGATCCCTCGGGAAGACTCGAGCCGAGTTGATTGCTGATTCAGGGCAGCCCTTAGCCACCGGCCGACATACCGACGTGTTTTCTCCTATCTGGAAGGTTGCAGAGATAGTGACCTCCCTTCGTACCATAGTAGCTATGGATACGAGACCACCGAGTGCCTGATGAGGCGAAGCCATTCTCATAGTGAGGCTACGGGCAGCATGGGCACCACCATGAGCACTCACACCATTCAGTCCATTCTCATCAGCATCATCGCAGCCACAATAGGATCCCTAGACATGGTCGCGCACCATCTGAGGGATCCCACAGGGATTGACAGGCCGTTGAGCCTTTATTGCTTTGATACCATTTTTTTGACACTATATGATTTTTTTGTATGTTTTGGGCTCATTGTGAGCATTTTTGACCATGCCTAGCGCATGATGACATTGTATACAAACTTGATCCACTATGATATATACAGACTCTATTTTTGGTTTGGCATTCCATTGTATCCGAGTTGACTCTCTTTGGCTTATCTCTCATGTGTACTCTAGATGTTTAGAATTTCCGCTTTTCTATGCTTTTCAGAATGTATGCAATGGATGTGAAATGATAACAAAATGATTTCTTTTTGTATTTCATAATGTTGATATATGATGATGCAAACACAATGTGATCTTAAACTTAGTTTCTTTTGCAATCTTTGGTACTTCATATTGTCTTGATAAAATGTGATGATATAATGATATGATAAATAGATATACTTGCCCCACTCCTAACCCCACACAACTAGTAAGATGTGAGGGCTCAACACCAAGAGTTAGAAAGGGCACAAGCCATGAAATTTGTTGAATGGCAGTGATGAGAGAAAGACAGAGGTTTGACAGTAACCAAATTGGGATGCTACAACCTTACCCTACTCAAGCTACCTCATAGTTTAGAATGTGAATTGCTTTGTAGTTTATCTAGACTTGGATTTGTAGATGGCCACTTGGTTGACAAAATTGGTTTTTAGGGTTTTGAATTCTCTTGGAATTTTGAACATCTAATTCACTTTGTTTTGACTTAGATTTCACAGTAATTGATTTAATTGTTTATGACTTTCAGATTTGTCAAAGAGACCCCCTAAACCTTGCCCCATGCTACCAGTAGGAAGCACGGGCTTATCACCATGGACAAGGCATAGGTGAGTAAGGGCATTTCCTTCCTTTCCCAACCCTACGTCACTAGTAAGAGACGCAAGCTCAACACCGAAGGTTGGTAGGGCAAAGAAATGTGTAAAATAAAAATTTTTTTTGTTGATTTGCATTTGACTTACTTATTTGGGAAAAATGTTTAGAATGTTCTTATTTCCAAGGAGATGTATGTGGGATAGATGTGACACCATGAAGCTTCTAGAACAAACCATGAACAAAAGACACCTATCCTAAGAAGAGACCAAAAGTAGAACCAAGTATGCAGGCCTTGGTATGGTTACCGTCAAAACTTTGTCTTATCTTGTTTGGATTGATAAGTGATTCAAAAACAGTTGATGATACAATGAAGGTTTGAAGAGACATGATTTGAATGTTTTGCCAATATTTTCATAAGTTTTTAGGAATTGCTATAAGAATAAGCTCCTTGATCACACTTTTTACAAAATGAACGGATAAATGAAAATGCAATGCAGATGCAATAATGTACATATGAGAATGTTGATGGATCATGCGTAGTATCTCTTTAGGTGAAGAGAGTTTATGGATTCACTAAACTCCTCACCTTCTAGTGTACACAAGCGAAATGTGCCATTTTTATAGTCTTCCACTACTCGATATGGACCTAACCACCTAGGTCTGAACTTTCTTCCCTCGCCGGTCTTCTTGTCTATTTGCTATCAAGTCTTAATACCAAATCTCCTTCATAGATCTCATGTTCATACACATTTTATTGTATTCCGAGCCATGCGGTCAGCAGTACACACTTGTGTCATTGCTCAGTGTTCAATCTAGCTTGTCGAGACTTTCTAATTGGGAGAGATGAGCTTCTCGATAACCCTCCTCTCCCAGGATCCCATGTAGCGAAATGCGGAGGCTAGGTATTTCGACTTCAAGTGGCAGAACTGCCTCAACACCGAATACTAAGGAAAAGGGGGTTGCCCCTTGGTGTTCTAACCGACGTTCGGTAGGCCCACAAGGCCGGAAAAAGCTTTAGATGCCAATCTCATTTATTCTCCTTAACGGTTTTTAGAAGAATGGACTTTAAAGTCTTATTGGTAGCCTCAGCTTGTCCATTAGCCTGAGGGTAGTAGAGAGAAGTCGTGTGATGGCTTATTTTGAACTTTGTACACACAACTCACACCTCATCATTTTTGAAAGACGTGCCATTATCATAAATAATGACTGTGGCACCCCATACCTACAAATGATCTGGTTCAGGATGAACTTAGCGATTATTACAGAGCTAGGAAATGGTAAGGGGCATGGCCTCTACCCACTTGGTAAAGTACTCTGTGGCCATGATTATGAAATTATGGCCATCTATTGATGAGGGAGAGAATTTCCCTATCAAGATCTAGGCCCCACGTGGAGAAGGGCCATGGAGTTGTGATTGGTTGTAAAGCTTGTGCCGTATGTGGATCTCGTGGGAAAACTCTTGACACTTGTGGCATACGCACAAAATCTATTGCATCATGTTCGAGGGTGGGCTAGAAATAGCCCATCCGATGTATCTTCCAGGAAGTGGCATGACCCCAAAGTGACCTCCACATACCCCACTATGTGACTCATAAATAATCTTTTTTGGATTCTTTGGCATCAACACATCTCAACAACATTTGTCAAAGGCTCTGCGATAAAGCACTTGTTCCAGATAACATACTTAGTGGCAATTACGTGTAACCACCTTCTTTGTTGTGACGTTGCCCCTTCTGGGTATGTGTGGTCCATGATGAAATTGATAATGTCAAGTGTACCAAGGGCATACAGAGATAGGGGCCTGGTTTCAATGAAATATATGCACTCATCGGGAAAGTCCAAATCTACCAAATCACCCCCATCTAATGGATTATCAGCCAACCAATCTGCAATGATTTGACCCTTAACGGATTTTTGATTTACAAATGTTAACTCAAACTCACCCATTAATGTAATGAAATGCCCAACCTTTTTAGACAAGGATCCCTGCATGAGGAATGTTCGTAAGTGGTCTGACTTGACGATGACCCTTGTTTCTTGATTGAGCATATAATGTCTTAAGCGCTTGGTTGCAAAACACTATGGCAAGGCATTCTTTTTTCTGCCTGCGTGTAGCATGTCTCATAATCAAGTAACATCCGACTGATAAAGTAAACTACCCATTCCCGCTTATCGTCATCCTCTTGAGCCAACATACAGGAAAGTGAAACATTCTGTAGCCCGCGAATATAAGATCAAAGGGCGATCTGACCTAGGTGGCATTAGCATGGGAGGGGACAACAAGAATCATTTAACTGCCTCGAAGGCCTCATTACATTCCTCCATCCAATCAATGCTATAATCTTCTTCAACAAATTGTTGATTGGATGAACGATGAAGGTCAAGTTAGGGATGAACTTTCGATTGCACCGAGTTTCCCAAGAAAATATCTAATACCATACTCATTTCCGATGGCGGAACCATTTCTAACACACAACCGATTTTGGACGGGTCAACATCAATCCCTCATGAAGATATAATGTAACCTAGAGCTTACCACCTGTTACATCGAATACACATTTTTCTAGATTCAATGTGACACCATACTCAATCAAGTGCGAGAGAATGATATGAAGCACTTTGGGTGATCGTAGAAGCTTCCTGGCCTTGGCCAGCAAGTCATCTACATAGGATTCCACAATTTTATGAATAAGATCATGGAATATGTAGGTCATTGCTCGTTGTATGTAGCACCAGCATTCTTAAGACCAAATGGCATGATGACATAACAATAAGTTCCCAAGGAGTTATAAATGTAGTTTTAGCTTGATCCTCGTAGAGATTTTGATTTGATTATATCCCAAAACCCATCCATGAGGGACAACAACTCAAATCTAGTTGTTGCATCAATGATAACATCAATGGATGGTAGCGGGAAATCATCCTTGGGACAAGCCTTGTTAATGTCCCTAAGTCTATACAAATATGGATCTTTCCATTCTTTTTAGAATGGGGACAATGTTAGATACCCATTGTGAATAATCAATGGGCTTGATAAATCCTACTGAGAAGCTTCATTACCTCTTCTTTTACCATAAGGGCCACCTTTGGCTTCATAGGTCTTGATTTCTGCTTAATTGGTTTGGCATCCGGCTTAGTGACGAGATTGTGAACTGCGATGTGTGGTGCAATTCCCATCATTTCTTTGTAACTAAATGTGAAGGCTTTTGATGTTCCTTGAGGATTTGGGTATGAATTTCTACTTCCTCTGGAGTTAAAGAGGACCCTAGTTTTAAGATTTTTGGTTCCTCCTCCATTCCAATGTTTATATCAATTATTCCCTCGATTAAGGAGGCATTACCCTCCTCAAACTCAAAGTGGGGATGGAGGCAACTCCAAATCCCCTTCTTCTTCTACATCATAAATCTCAAGATCTTTTCCCGGAGAGGACTCAATCATTGGATTCCCAAAATAAGAAGAGGAACGTGGAATTAGGGAAAGGTCTACCTCGTGACAAGTAAGATGTAACTCGCCAAAGCGTTTAAATAACTTAAGGTTGACTCATCCCTATCAACAGGGTCCAAGAGTCAAGCTGGTCTTCAACTTCCATGTATGTCAACATTGACGCTACCGGCTGTTTTGCGAATCAAAGATTCAATGCGGAATGAAACCGTGAAGTTGGTGTCCTCTAAATCACTACTTGGGGTGAAGCGTGAGGTGGAAGTCACTATAGAGTCTACTAGAAGGTTCTTTTTCACGTGGAACTACCTCGATTGATATAAAATCAAACCCCTTAGTTAGGCCCAACACAATGGTTTTGTAGAGTTGTAAGTGTTCAGCCCTAGTCTCGTATACCTCGGATACCGATTTGACTAGTTGTGAATCACCCAACACCCTAATATTGAGGATGCCCATTCTCTTAGCTACAATGAGACCTAATAGGAGAGCCTCATATTTGGCCCCATTGTTTGTGCATTCAAAATTCAATTTGAAAGAAAAAGGTAAAACCCTTCCTTCGGGAAAAGTAAGGATTACCCAACCCGAGGTGCCAAAGTGACACTTGGCCCATCAAAATGGAGGGTCCAACAATTACTCAGAAAGACAGATGTTGAGTCATCCTTTGTGAGTTCTCCTTTTATCTCGGTTACATCTACCATACAAACCTCATCCATGCTGGAAGGGAACCAAGCCCCAAAGCATGTCCCATACCCATGGAATCAAAGGGGAGAAGGATAGGAAAATCCTTTTCTAATAGTTCAACAATCTTTGTTGTAGTTCCTAACGATACCATCTCTACAACAACATTTTCATCCTTGACCACTGGAATACCCTCGATCAAACATGTAACCTCTAATTCCGTTATGGGAACCAACTTTTCTTCTGGTACCACGTGCTTGCTGGTTTGTTTAACTGGTTGGTGGGAAGTTTGAATTCAGAGTGGACCCCTGGATTTTTCTTCAAGTTGGCCAAATGTATATCAAAGGGCTTTGGATCACCTTGAGTGACAAATACTTTCCCTAAATGCAAGAATCTGACTTCTTGGAATAGGGTGGAGGGGATTGCTTTCATGCGGTGGATCCAAGGCGACCAAGGATCATATTATAGTTGGTTTCCGATCTATAATATAAAACTCAAGTAAGCACCATCTTGGGCCCAAGAGTGACCGGTAATACTATGGTTCCGATCGAGGTTTCCTTGAGACTATCATAGCCCCTCAATGTGTTTCGTGTGAGGAGAAATTAGTCTCCCCATATCCTAACTTCTAAAGAAAAGAGAAGGGGACTATATTAACTACTGCCCCATCATCGATCATTGCACGTTTCACATAGTTGTTGTAGATCCAAACCTATAAAAACAAGGCCGGATCACCTCTACGAGCTATTTCAAAGCATCCGTAGGCATCTTGCTTATGTCAAATACAAACCCAATATCCCTTTCGGGTTTCCTTGGAGGGAAAATGTCAAAGTCTATATGGTTTATATGTGCCTCTGGCGGAGGGGTAACATTAATCAGATGGCCAAGACCAAGTGCTTCTAAGAGAGTGGCTCGATGAGCAGGGAATTCTTCAATAGATCCAAAAAGGAAATGTGTGAAAAGGTCTTGGTTAGATCACTAATCAAATCATAAGCCCCTACTGGCTTTGCTTTAGCATGTCATGAACACTATTCGAGACAACTGGATAAATCGGGATTGGCTGTGATGAATAGTCTTTGGATCTTGTTGCAGCGTTAATTTGGGGTTCAACATCTAACTCAACCAAACCTACAATCTTTGTTTGCTGACGACCATCCAAAGGAGGTGCCACCTGTGGGTTTGACAAAGTTGAGGCTTCATGATCATGAGTCCCTATTACAATACCTTTATTCGAACCGTTAGGATCCAGTCTACCATCCTTTGGACGCGTGGGGAGAGGATCGTTGAAGATTCCCAACGGTGTGTTCTGTGGAGACACCGGTCCCATATAGGTGTTTTGACTAGGTGCAGTTGGGTTGGCAGAAACATGTCGACAAACAATTGTCTTTGGTCTTTTGGAAAATGCTGCAAAAACTTATTACAATCGTGACAAGTTCTTGTGTCATGCCCGTGGACCCTATGGAAACCACAATATAGGTCAGGATCGTAATCTCGAGGCCTTTGGTTTGTCCCTTGTTGTGGTCCGAAACCACGGTTGTTGTTTGGTTGTTGACTGTTATAATTAACACTTTGGAACCCTTACCCCTAGTTCTAGAATTGGTTGGGGTATTGACTAGGGCTTGGGGTCGGCATTTGTCTTTGTGGCTGAGGTTGTTGCTATTGTTGGGGACGATTAAAATCCACAACATTTACCGAGGGTGAGAAATTGTTATTTCTCTGATTATTTCCATCCATTGTTGTTATTCAGTAGTACATGCACTGTACCTGGGATTAACAACATTAGGCTTTTTGGGTTGATCAATTACACCATCGGTCGTGACTCCACGATTTTTATTAAGGATCTTTGGTCCTTGATGGTTATTTGTGTTGTTAGAGTAACCAGGAGTGCTTTGGACAGGAGTGACTAACTTCCCATTTGCTCCATAAGTCTTACGACCATTGTCAATGGCCGCTTGGTCGATCCAAAGAGCACCCTCTAATCACCTCTTCATAGCTCCTTAGTGGGAATTTTTAAACCTCTTCCTTCGTCTCTCTATTGAGGGAGTGAAGGAAAAATCACAAAGTTCCATTTGATCCATGTTTGGAACACTTGGAAGAGTAGAGAACATGTCACCACCTCTGAATGAAGTGGGCTACATATTCGTTATGTTCTTGTTTGATATGAAGAAATTCTCTGATTCCTATTCACAAAATCTTGTTCATATCAAAATCTTTGATAAAATATGATACAAGTTGTTTGAACGAGTGTATTGAAGCCTCCAGTATCCTATAATACCAGTCGAGAGCAATACCTTCAAGTGTCTTAGGGAAAATCTTTGCAATGACTGCATCCCATAGGAGCAACTCTCGAATGGCCATTGCATAAGCCTTGATGTGGGCATTTAGATCACCCTCCCCTTTGAACTTTGGGAGATCAAGCAAGGGTCTCGGAGCATGACTACCCGAATGGAGAAATCTAGGGGTTCTTTGAGATATTCATAATAAGTCCCCATTGCATATGTTTCCACCATTCAAGACCCTTGTTGGGGAGGTGGGGGCTGCATTGGCTACTGAAATGGGACAACATAGACATTTTGGGGTGTATGACATCCCCTACGATTGTCCATATGGACCTAGGTAGGAGTACATGTCCCTGTGGAGATTTAGAATACATGTGTATATAAGGGGGTTGATTACCTTGATATGGAGCTGAAGGCGTGAAGCCAGGGAACATCACATTTCCGGCTGGTATAGCATTTGAGAATGCACTTTAGGGATGGTACCTATTGTATATATCCATATGTGGCTTGAGGAGGCATACCCAAGGTACCCATCCCAGTTAACAAGTCTCCATGGTTTGGAGTATTCATGTAGACTGGCAAGGATTCTGTGCGGTCGGTATTTGCCCATAGTTCTGTGGGTAGGAAGGAGCCCATGCTTGCCCCGACATATGAATTTTGTGTATTCTGGGCAAGCTCTAACTCCTTAACTTTATCAACCAAAGTTGAAATGACATCGCCCATTGATGGGGTGGTACCTTGCTTAGATACCTTTGGTTGAACCCTTGGAGGTTATTGAGGAGTATGGTATCCCACTATGAATTGTTCACGATGTTGCCACCCCTCATTGGTTGTATTGTCAGTTGGTGGAGGGGTAAAGCATTATTGTTTTGAAGCAGGACATCACCTTGTCCTTGCAACCTATCGAAAGATTGGTTCATTTGTTGGAATTTTGCTCACTCCTAGCATATCGTGCTAAATACTCCTCATCGAGATGGGGGAGTTGATCAGATTGCACAGTAATGGGTTGTCGAAACAATACCCGAGGAGATGAACTCGCTTCACCAATGAATGTCATGTTATTTGAACTTGATTGTTTAAGGGGATAAGTCTGAGTGACTTGATCCAATTCTTCGATGCATACAGAAGAACCAACATTGGTTCCTAAAGCAGAGGGTTTTGAGTGGATGAGCGGTTGTCTGCCCATGTTGAAAGTGAAGGTGATTGTTGTGGTATATTTGATTGGTAATGGTACATGTCAAAACCTAGGATGGGTCGACCATACTCGTCATATCCCGACATATTTGGGGGTATAAGAATACCCGCAGAATAAAGGATGGACGAAAGTGGAAATGCTTAGAGACTAGCTCTTCACATCGGGTTCACCAATTTGTACGATAGAAAATCAACACGTGACCTTCTTCACACCCGACCTCCCGAGGTCAGTGCCAAGACAGCCGGTGTGGAATTGAAATGGGAGTGAAAGTGATGGTGATGATCAAGCTAATTGGGCAACCTTATGTCTTCGACACACAATAATGGAATCTGTGAATCTAAGGCAAAGAATGCTCTCCTAACCTGAAGGGGTGTGATGGTATGGTCCGATATGATAGCTACTCAGAGACTCCAATCGATGTCTAGTTCATCGAGATTCTATTGATTGGTTGTGGAATACGTGGAAAGTAACCTCCTGTGTGCCTCGTATGGGTTTCCAGACAAGGTCATGAAAATGAGACAAGAGATGTAGTGGAGCTACAGGAACTAAGGGTGATTTTTGGTCTTGTCCAGAAATTCTTAGCCTGATCGGCTGCTATATTCAACAATGAAAGTTGTGTAATAATATCGGGTGGAAGCGGTGAAGATATGAATACCAATGTGTGTAAACTAGTGTCAATATCTAATGACTAGTAGGCCCGTTGGGTTGTGGGACCTATGGATCACAACCAAAGACTCGTTGAGGTTGAGGCCCTCATATGGTCATGCATGCAATCAAATCCTATTTCCAGGAGCAGTCCAAAAGTCATAGGCTTGATTAGCAGCTATGTTCAATGTCTCTAACTATCTTATTTTCTCAATGTATGTGGAATGTGTATGTAAGATTGTTAAGCACAAACTTGTGTCAATGTCAATTATTAGCTCTGCCCGTTGGGTCATGGGGACTAAGGGATCGCAATCGTAGGTCTTTTTCATGTCGTGGACCATTGATGGTCATGCAAGATGAATTGATTTGTTTTCAGTAAATAAACTATCTATCAAAGGAAATCTAACCTATATTTTTGTGTTTTCTCAATATATCATAACAAAGCAGTAAAACAAGCTAATCTATGGAAAATAAATGTTTTTTTTCTTTTCTAACTTTTTAGACAATGCATCTAATCTAATAAACTAGTTTAAAACAAATAACTAGCCTGGATGTAGCTAACTATCTATGCAGATGTGTGAATCTAAATCTAAGATCTATTCTAACTCAAATAAAATCTTTCCAACCCTACCTCAGAAGTGAAGAACAAATCATGGCTCTAACAGCTATTGTTCCCCCACAACTTCCTGGTAATATCAAGAGAAAACTTCCTATTGATTTGATCTACTTGCAATTATCTAGCTAATTGAAATGAATTTGTTTCTTTATCTATTTGATATGTAATTGAAATCAACAATTTGTAATTGATAATTTGATAAGCAAAAGCAAACAAATACACAACTCCAACCTGGAAGAGCAAGAACCTTGGCAAATCCAGTATTAGCAGATATCTATCCCCTCAGTTCTTTCCTTTCTTTCTCTGAGTGTTCATGTGAGTCCAAAGGATTGGGAATGCAAAGAACAACAACAAGAGGATGGTGCTTGAGTGATGGCAGCTTGGAAGCAATCTGGATGTAATGCAAGTAGAAGAAAGATAACACAAGAGATCTGAACTTGGCTATGCAATTCCTAGCAAGATTATGGCAGCACAACAATGCAAGATACACAAAATTCTTAGGCCTTTTGCTTGAATACAAGCATGGAATATATAGGAATGGAGGATAGGAGGTTACTTCATGCACAAGGCAATGAAGAGGTAGTTCCACTCATTAAATCTATTTAAAAATAGGAGCAAGGAGAACCAAGCAAATGAAGCTATTTTTAGCAAATTTGGCTCACGGATGCACTCAAAAAGCAAACTTAAGTGAATTGTCGCATGCAATTTTACGCATGAAGATTATGGAAAAATCAATCAGGACCGCCGCCCTGCAAGTAGGTGGGGTGGCGGTTTCAACACTTAATGCCAAAATGAGCACAAAAAGAAGGGGGAAGCTAGAAAAATGCAAGGAAAAGTTAAGTAAGGCTATCTAGGCTACAAATATATACTGCAAATGGGTTTTGGAACTCGAACACCTTCTTGAAAGGATTTTGAATCATCACTGGGGACCTTTATAACCGTTTTCCGAAAATGTAGCACATGCAATTTTGGGTGCGTATAGATACCCAGTCTTTTCAAGTTCTTCCCAGGCAAGATTCATCAAGACAAGCCTTTTGGCAAGCTTGGGAAGGCTCATTTTCTTATCTTATCAGAGATGGTGCAGACCCCCCGAAGTAGAGCGAAAGGCCTAAATTATATAAGGAGGCATATAGGAGAGTTAAATACATTTTTAAATTATTTTTGGAAGGTTTTGGGAAGATTCACAAGTTTTGCAGCAGTTCAAACCAATGTGAGTCTTGGAGGCCTAGGCATCGCACAATGCAAAAACAACCCTCGAGCTTCAAGAAGTGATTATGGGAGCTCCAGAAGGAGTTAAGATTATAACAAGATATATTCAGAAATTTAATTTAAATATATACAATATGGTGGATTCAGATTCTTCACAACACCTTGGTGCACTATGTCCTCATCCAATTTTTCTCGTGCACAACCTTGGAGCCAGAACAAAAATATTAAATTTCATGGATTAAATGGTGGAATGAATATTTTATAACCCCACCATTGGATTCATAAGGCCATTTTAAGTCAATATCAAATAAAATTTCATCAAAAACTCCTCCGGAACTCAAGTTATGGTCCCGACATGTCACTCTCCAAGGCACAAGTTCCAACAGTTAGTTAATTTCTGAGTGGAAAAATCAACCAATTAGAATGTGGCACACTTTTTTTCGCCAAGTGTACCAAATATTTGGTGCAAGAGGTGCAATAAAATTCAACCCTACTTCATTTGGACCCCTAGACCCTCCACATGACCAAGTTCTAGCTCCTTTTTGTAAAATAAGCACCCCATATTTCATTTCCCAACCCCCGTTCCGTGTGCAATCGTGTGTTGTCAAGTGGCCCAATCAGCATAGGGCACACTTTTTTGCACCAAGTGAAAAAAACTTGGTGAAATAGGTGCAAGAAAATTATTCCCCACCCTCCTAAGTCCCGGTTCACATGTGACCTGGCGGACCAAAAATGTGTTATTTTTAAGCCCTCCGCTCAAGCCCAACAACCAATCACGCTCCGCCAAGTGGCCCATTAGGGTTAGGGAACATTGTTTTGCACAAAAAACCAATAAATTGGTGCACTTGGTGAAAAAAATTGATACTCATTCCAAAACAAAAAATTATGCAAAAATTCTAACCGTGGGGCTTCTATTAGTATTTTTGTCACACACGCACATGTTTTCTCCAACTGCTAGATTATCCCTCCAATCCTCCATTGCTGCTGCTGGAAAACCTTCTAAAGCACCTCAAACATCTTCATCATCATCTTTCCATCATTCCTCACTGCTGTAACGTGAAGAATGAAGATTTTTGAGCAAGAAACAAGAACTATGTGCTGCTAGAAACCCTAGAGCCAAAAATGAAGAAACGATCATATCTCGCAAATTGGTGGTCGAATATTAATGAAAAGTTGGGAAAATTTTCCTCATACAAATGCATTTAAGCTGAAAAATAAATTATATTGATTTATTTCCTATATTATTAATCTGCAATAGAAACTCCATTTTGTGCCCTAGATTCCATTCGTAAGATTTCCCATCAATTTATTGTCACCGATGAAGCTGGAATTATGAACATAAACTCCAAACAAAAACCTATCTTGATGGAGTTGATTTCATTGCAATGGAGGTCAAAAAATAATATGTAAAAAGCTTTGTGACTCCATTAATGGCTGTCATGGAAGCTTCGTGCCCAAAGCTCTCACTTGTCAAAAATTTTATTTTTATTTCGAGCTTTCTAGTGGGCGAATCATAGTGAAAAATGGAGCACAAGATCGCATCGGTGAAACAAATCCAAAGATATCACCCTTGTTGCAAACCGAGGCCATTCTTGTCACTTTCTAAAAATAGGACTCCACATGCTCTTCTACATGCTATGAATAGTAAGTACCCCGAATTTCAAGTTTGATCACTGAGGAGAATTGGGAAAGATGTAAAATGGAGAGTAAAGTCAAAAACAACAACTTTCCCAAAATAGCAAGTCCCCAAAAAGCAACTTGCTAAAAATAGAAATGTGCTAAAAATAACAATGCCTCAGCAATGGAAGAGGATGAATTGTTCCAGAAAGGTTCATAAGGGGAAATTGGGGTAAAATATGGTGATAAGTCCCAAAATGGGAGGTCATGATCTTGTATTCCAAAAATAGAAAGTTTCAGTGTTGAGGAAAAAGTTGTAGATGGTCTCATTCTCACTCATGTTTCCACTTTTAGATTCTGCATGGGGTTGTAAGATGGTTTTATGGTTCAAATGGAGGAATGATAACTTCACAGAGGTCCTAAAAGCATCATCCTAAGTTCAATGATATACAAAGGAAAAACAGGGCAACACAAAGTGCAACATGTGAATTCATTTTCGTCACTTGGGGAACTGGGTGATTCAAATCGATCGGTTGGGGTGTGTTTAATGTGTCAAGGAGGATCTTTGTAAACATTTCCTATGTTCATTCTTGAATAGTATTTTTCAACACTCATTCCATAGTTCAGGGTGTCTGTGCATCATGCGAAGGAAGAGGCTATGATCATCATCGACAAGATCTCCATCAATGGCAGAGGTACCTTCATCTGTGGGAACATTTCTTCCTTTCTCTCCTTCTTCATTCTTTCTCTTCTTCTCTCCCCCTTTTTCCAATTCTTCGTTGTGAGAAATCATGACATTCATCTTATTCATTAAAGTGACTATAGTCTAAAATGTAATAAGTTGCCCTTATTTTATAAAAGGGGACTTAATGTTCTTCCTAAGAATTCCAAAAGTCATAAATGGAAAAGACAAATGAAAGGTCACCATGGGGGGTAGATGAAGAGTCATTCTTATCCTATATAATGTAATGACATACTCTTGCTTAAGGGTTGTCAATTTTGTATACTCATGAGAGATCACTACTTGTGAAGAAACAAAGGAGATAGCTATTTCTTCTAGTTCCTTTCTCTATGTTCTTCTACTTCTAACTATGCACAATTTTGTCAAAGCATCAATAAAGAAAGAAGGAGTTTCATGCCTTTTTTGATGAGGAGGTTTTAGAAACTTTGAGTTCTCAATCTTAACTCGTCTTGTTTCCACTTGCGAAATTATTTTCTTCTAAGTATATGTGTGTTGGAATTTTTGGTTAATGGTTGTAGGAATCTGATTTTCTACCTGCAACGTTAATCCCCCTCTTTTTCTCACTCCATTTCCCGCTCTCCTAGAAAATTCCTCTCTTGCAAGTAACGACAAGTTTTTTTCCAGAGGGTCATTGATGGAGTGCCCATGTTGGATCTCGACCATCGGGACACCAATGATTTTGATTTCATGCACGCATAATAAGTGGAGCTGCACCACCCAAGTAGAGGGACCTAGAGTCCCAGAGACGTTGGAAAGATAACCACCAATTTGTCCCCAAACAAATTTTATCACCAAAATAATCTGAAGGTTTTAGATACAACCTCCCAATTTTATGTATACCCTATGCCTTTAAAATGATCAAGCTCAATATATCTAACAAGAGATTCGGAAGAGGAGGACATATCTCCACACTTATGATCCCAACTCAAAATCACCGAAGGATGCCATAGACACTAATCAACACTTCTCCACGTTTGATAGAAAAATGATTTTAACAACCATAACAATCATTAATGAACCGAGCCCTAATAATATTGATGATCGAAACATTAGAACTAGAGTACCCAAAAAAAAATCAACACAACTCCCCAATCATCATTTGCATTCACCCCACTTCATGACTATCAATAAGTGACTAGGTTCAAACTAAACCCAACTCTCAAACAAGCATAAGGACACCTAGGTCACGGGTTTCCTACCCGGAACACATCATTCATATCATGCATACCATAGACCCCATTTTTTTAAGTGCAAGGTATTCCCTTACGGGATTTGACTCAAGAAGTATTCTATTAGCTTGTCCTTCCAAGATCAAAATGTTATTTATCACTTGGAATTTAGTTTTCGATCAAGGGTGTCATGGAGGTGAATCAAAATAAAATAAACAAAAGATAACACTACAACATAGTAATGAAAGTCTCTAATAAGACTAAGCAATATCCACGCATTCAAATGACCGGAAGTGCAAATAAAGCATTCAAACATATTGCCATAATATAGAAATCAATTCGCGATCAACCAGAATACCTCCCAATGAGAGAAAACGAGATTTTTTTTCTTAAAACCCAATTACATATTTTCCAAAATAAGTTCACCAAGTATGTATGGGAAACAATATATATGAAAAATAGAAAATCCATTAATTTTACTCAACTTATAACGTAACAATAGAAGAAAGAGAAAAACTCATGCCTGTGGTTAAGGAGATTCATGCAACTTCTGCTCTACTACTTCTTCCAAATTTCTAACTAGTCAAGCAATTCAAACAGTAAAATCCCCAGGAGTCGAGCCAATAACTCGCAGTATTGAACAGTTAAAAACCTAAAAATACGTCACTCTTTTATATGGGCTTATTATGTCTTCAAAGATTATGATATAATCATCTATTTTTGGGCAATTTTGAGAATAACTCATGTAGAAACCCTCATGCACGGCCCCAACGAGCTCAACTAAACAATGCAAAAATAAAAATGAAACTGAGTTTGCATGCGAGGTAGCTTCTTGGAGAAGCTTCGAGTGTCCCCATGAACAGTACATGTATTTAATGCATGTCAATCTCCCTGTGCCAACTTGTGGCTCTTATTCAATTTTTTTCACGGCCAACTAAGTTTCCCACTAAGGTTATCTTCAACTAAATAGTGGAGTTTAAAACAAGCATGCAATGGAGGTTTAATCGGTCGGTCAAAGATAATTAAAAAAGAAATTAAAATTCCTTATAATGCACGGGGTGTTCGATTGACCAAATAAAACACAAACCTTATAATTTTGCATGGGTCTTCAACTAACCATACCTTTAGATAATCTATTTGTCAATCGACTAAGGTTAGAACAATATTACTTTCCCCTTATTAACTAACCAAGGGATATGGTCTAAGGCCTTATTCATCAACCATGTCTTATTACCTTTAGCATTTTATTTCCATTTCATTTTCAAGCCATTAAGTGTTACTAATTCAGTTTTAGCCATAATTTCCAATCACCCTCAATTTTAATAAATTTGACCACCCTCGTAAAAGGAGTATTGATTGGTCAAACGCTAAAATAAAATTGGGCAACAAGTTTCGATTTTCAACATAGTGAAATTCACGAGATCAACCAATATAACTTAAATAAGCTATGATAAATTTATAAATGGATAATAAATCATTAAATATATTATAGCCGAATAAACATTTTTCTTGCAATATAAAAGATTGCATTTTATCTTATTGTTACTAATAATTAACAAGACCACCTTTTACCTTTACTCGTTCCAAATGAAGACCATCTTATTGTTGCATGGTCAATGATCCTCATGTCAAGCAAAGCTAGCATCTTATAGCATTTATAATTATTTCCACATAATGAATAGTACATTGCAACTATGTATAACTTCAATCATACTTTGCAAGTCATTACTTTCAGCAAGAAAAGTAAACTAGTAATATCAATGACATGTATAGTAATCATGCAAGTATCCAATTGCCTCAATTCAATCACATTCGAGAAAAGTAAGAATAACAAGGTGTTCTACCATATTTATGATAGGTATAGCATTTTGACTATATCTACCATCATCAAAATCATCATACTCAACATGGTAAGTACATTCATGTAGCTGATTTATCACTATTGTGAAATCATCATGAACAGTAAGCAAACATAGTCATCCAAGATAGTTACAACAACCAATAGTCCAATAATGCACCACATCATCATACCTAGAAAAGTAAGTACATACAAACATCAAAGAAAAACAAGAATAAGTACATTACGAGTGTTGAATGACAAGTCTTGTTGTGTGGTTATACATATAACTACAAGTAAGTGTGTATATCCTTTTCAAGATATACATATACATGTGTGGCTGCATATACAACTACACAATAAAGTTTATTCTCTGGCTCTCATAACCCACTCTTCATTTATGACTTATCCCTTTCGACGAAACAAATTGAAATTGCGCAGGATGTGACAGATCGGGGGTTCCACTACATTTATGACTCCATGTAGTTACGTGTGTGTGTGTGTGTGTGTAGAATCGTGCCCTAGCCTGGCTCTTGTGCAAGATACACTTGATAACGAGTAGTATATAGATGTAGAAGATGTAAATGTATGTGTGCATGGAAAAATTAACTTCCCCTCCTATGTGTGTATGCAGATTTAGCTTGATCCCTGTATCCACGGAGTGAAGCTAAATGGATTCTTTGATGCTCTTAGAATTCCTTTGGATGCAACCTTAGGTGATAGTAGTAGATGTTTAGAGCTTGGTCCTTTAATTTGATCACATAGCATTGTATTTATATGATTCCCTTGTTTGAATTTCGTAATTAACCACTAAAAGGTGATCCATAAGAAAACAAGATGCCCAATGGCTAGAAGAGGCCCAAAAGTGGTGAGTAAGATACAAAGAGGTTAGGGCTGCCTAGAGGGGACAAGGGCACTGGGTGTTGGCGTCTAGCTGGGAACTGGTGTCCATACTCATAAAAGGTGGAGTAACAAAAGTCATATTGGGCAATAGGGTGTGCAAGGCCAAAGAGAGAATAAGAAAGAAAGAAAAAAGGCCAAAGACAATGGTCAATTAGTACTTTTCTCGCTTAGGAATCATATGAATGCAAGTATGTGATTAGGACCTAAAAATGTACCCAAGTGTGTGATTTTTTGTCTACACTCTCCTTTCCTCTAGATAGTTAGTAACCTATGTAGCTCACTTGTTTTAGGACCGTAAAATTGTTGCATTTGTAGGAAATGAAACTTTCTTGACCATCAATATGCCTGCAGTCATCATCTACTATACCTAAAAACTTTGTTGAACTCTAGATCATTGAGTATTAAGTCACTATCAATTTACTTTACTCCAAATAGGCTTTTATCATCTCGTAGGTCTTTGTCTCGGATCGTACTACCATAATTTTTTAGGACTTTAATTAGTTGTCTGAAGAAATTAATTGTTCACCCTTACTCTCTATCACCACCTCGAAATTAATGAATTTATATCATCTCAAAGTGCTTCATTAAGCCTATTTTCCATCTAGAGCATCTTCTAGACAATTTCCATGTTTTATGTGAGCTTCTCATACCTATGGGCATGTATTTCAAGTCTCTGTAGCATTTAATTTTGAAGCTTCAACCACCATCAACACCCTTGTCTTTTCTTCGGCAGACTTCTCGAGCATACTAGCTTCTTCTTGACCTCATGTTACCATGCATCCTTATGCAAAGAGTGTAATAGTAACTTTTGTACCCTTGAACTACTGTTATTTTCTCAAAGATGAACATACAACTTCATACCTTGCATGTGATGGGTGCATCACGGACTTCACAATTTGTTTAGCTTAGAATTACTTGACATTAACCTCCTTGTGGATTATGGTGTTTGTAGCATCTCCATGATGGATGAGAGACCTTGTAGGGTACTTTAAATTCATCCTTGTATGATTTCTCATCTTACGGAAACAAAGAGCAAGGAATTCTTTGTCACCTAGAAATCATGTTTTTCGTGCCATCTTAATATGATGCTTCAACTTAGACAGACCTACCACCTTTGTTAAATCCTGTTGGCTAGATTTTATGCATAGCTGAAAACCTAGGCAATCATGAGATAAATCTCCCTCATTTACCGGTGAGGCTCTCATGTAAGATTTGTCAATAAAATATGCTAGTATCTATTTAGGGTTTTACTTTAACCATGCAGCTCATGAACCATAGCTGTATAGTTTTGCAGCAAGTAAGTAGTTGTTAAAGAAAAGAAATATCTAAATGAGGAAATAATAAAAAACATAGGGAAGAAATAGGGAAGATGTGCAACCCAATCAATAGATAACAGAGTTGATTGCATGCACATAGATAGAACCAATAGATATTAACACACATAATTATAAACAAAGGTAGCTTTCAGATCTAGATCTAGAATAACACAAAGTTTATAAGTAGATCTAAGACAAAAACAGCTAGAAACAAAATGCATCATGACACAAAGTTCTCTCGGAAATCTACTCATTTCTATTCCTTTGCTTTAAATAGCTATCAGGGATTTTAGCACAAATTGGAACACAAGAATGCTACTTACAAATTCTGATCAGTAACCCAAAGGTTCTTCCTCTCCTTATAACATGTAGAGGGGAAATTACAAATAAGAAGCATTTAGTTGAACTGACACATGTGGAAGTGGGAAAGGAAACAACGGAAATCTCCCTCCGGAATTCTCTTTGCATGACATGCATGACTTGCAACTGAAGATAGAACCTTCTATTTTACATGTCTGCCACCTATTTCCAAGTAGTTGACTTCTTCAAGTAATGGATTTTAAACCAATCACTTAGGTTTTATAATTTAATTGATCTCTCAATTACTTTATCGGAGGAAATAAGAGAAAGAAAAAGAAAGAGGAAAGTTGCAGTCTTGTCCTTTTTCATATTCTGAATGCAGTTGATTCTTTTGCCCTTGATTCTCACCAACTGGATCTGGAAGCAGGTGGATCTCAGGAAGCAAGTGACTGTGATTTGTTTGTGGGTATTGCCTTTGAAATTTCTTCCCTCTTATCATTGAAGCTTTTGTAGTTTTTCTCCAGTACATGCATCAGTGCAATGTTTGTCATAAATAACTCATCATTTTTATTTTTAATTGCATATGAGCAATTAAAAATTCTGGAAAGCACTCCGAGTGAATGCAAATTCAATGAAGGCTTCAACTAGAAGATTGGGAGAACATGCACAAGGTCCTAGAAGGAATTCTCCATGCACTGACTTCTTCACGGGCTGCATTCGAAACAAGAGGATGAAGCCTTTGCAATTATGGATCTGGATCTGAATCTGGATCTAGATCTATGCATGATTCTGTTGATCTTTCTCGTTCATCCCACTTTGCCATGGCTGGAGCGATCTTTGTCTGAGCAATTCTTTTTCTTTTTATTCAGCCAAAATTCTTTACAACCGGTGCAGATCTGGAGATTTCTTCAGATTCGGAGGATATGTTCAATGTATTGGACATTGATTTAAGCTCCCTTTCTCTTATAAAAGCACCTGTAATGAATTCCTGCAATTAATTCAGACAAAGATGGCAACTGAAACATGAACACTTGATTTTAATTATAAAAATATGCATATATCAAGCTTGTTACCCCAAAATTTGATGTTTTGTTTGCATGCAAAGCAAGCATGAATTTTGTCAACTTCACCTGAGCACCTGTACCACTATGCAGACAATTAATCAGACTTAATTCAAGCTCCTTCAAACCTAGGCACCAAACTTTGAAGCTTTCCGGCAGTGAAAACACCTTCTTAATGCAAAATTCCTCCTTAATTGGGCGCCAAAATTGTCTGGGCTGCACTTCCTTGTTGAAGAATTAATTAATTCATCATTATGGCAGCCCATTCTTATATAACCTTCACCATTCTATAATTAATAATTGTCTCTCCTATTCCTGGCAATTAATTAATTAATTAACATGCTTTTCTCTTCAATTTGGGCGCCTATTTTGTGCATGCTCATGGCTGCCATTAAATAAATTAAATTTATTTAATTTTAGCTTTCTACTTCTAGTCCACATTGACTTCACAGTGTGCTTTGACCTTATGCACCAAAAATAGGAATTAATTCCATTAATTAATACTTTAAAAAGTATTATTTCTCCTCAATATGGGTCACACTTTTTTGCATGAGAGGGGGTTGCATTAAATAAATTAAATTTATTTAATTTTAGAATTCTATTTCCAATCTTCTTTATCCTTTCATCATGCATTGACTTTTCCTCATGCTTGGGCACCAAAATTGGGTGAATAAATATTATTAAATGCATTATTATTCACCCAAGGTGGGTCGCACTTTTTGGCAAGGGTGAATTCTATTTTTAAAAGTCAATTTCTAATGGGATTATTCACCCTGCACCGCAACTCCAAAAATCCCATGATCCACTTAAGTTGTTTGACTTTCATCATGGGATTTTTACCTGCAAGGCAGGTAAGAAATTCCCATCAATGCCTTAAGTGATTTTCTTTTATTTCACAATGGGAATTTTCACCCTGTAAGGCAGGTAAGAAATCTCGACCTGCCTGTTGCCTCTAATAATCCCATCATGACTTAAGTGGCTTTGCCCCTATGGGAAAAGTACCTGCCAAAGCGAAGCAAAATTCTCACCACCTACCATTCTACCAAAAATCTCATTATAGCTTAAAACTTTCTTTTCCCAAAAATGTGACCTGCCTCATAAGAAGCTTTTTCGTGCATGACTTCGTCTTTTCAGAGAGAACCGGACCTCATGTGGAAAATTCCTTCGGCATAACGTCCATAGATGATCTCCAGATACTCTAGGCAAGAAATCAAACTAAACCGACAAAGGAATTGACCTAGAGAAATTTCTAGTAAAACAAAACGGGAAAACACCAAAAACACAAAACGTTGCCAAAAGTCACAGATAAAGCCTAGGATTCATTCCTGGTTAAAACCCTATTGGTATATGGGAATATTTACATGTAAGACCACAATGAAAGGTTAAAACTGGAGCACAATTTGCCTCAAACGGGGCTCAGAATAATTAAATAAAAATTTCCGTAGCAAACCAAAGAATAGAATATAACGATTTCGGGCATCTGGGTATTTGGTGAAATTGGCTAATATGACTCTCTGGGAATATCTTGACACAATAAAGACACTTTCTGGCAATAAAAACACAAAACGCCCATTATTTTAAAAGAACGAATTTTTTTAACATGGGGTAGTCTCAGATTTCAAGGTGAAATCTGGGGACACCAAATCCTTTGAAAGATACAAAGTTTATGAGTACTCCAAAATGGTTCTATCATTAATTCATTCTTATATGACTATCATCACTTTTGCAATTCTCATTCGGACCATCGTTCTACTCTACCAGATTTGACATGAAAAAAATTATGGTATGTCAATCAATCCTCAACTTGCTAGTTCTTACCTTTTCATTGTAATGTCTTGATCACTACCACTCCCTATTATTATAATGTTCATGTCATTTATGACATCAATCAACAAGGTAAATATACTAAGAAGTTATATTCGCTACTTTAACTCTACTCAAAAAGTGTCATTTTAGCCCTTTCAAGGACTTCCTATTTTTGGTTTCATGAATGGAGTAATTTATGCATAATCTAAACAAAGTAAGTGCACTTTCTATCACCCTTTATTCTCTATATGGTGTAGGGTGAGTTTTGGGTCTCAATTCTAAGGATAAATAATTTTCTCACCTTCACGTTCTTTCTAGGATAAATAATGGTTTGCTCGAATATTTGAGTCATTGTTGGTTCCTTTGGTTTGCTCGAATATTTTCTCACATTCTATGAATTTGAGACTTACCTATTCATCTTGATAGATCATAATCATCCACGGGGATAATGTATACTCTCCAACATAATCTTTGACCATGAGTTTGACCTTGGTTTGGGCTTGATGATTATGTTTCTAACCTTGACAATGACTTCATTTTTATTCATGGACTATTCTCGAGACATGGACCCACACATTTGTACCTCAAGATGGCTTGACATTGCAATTTCACACACTCCAAAGAACTTAGGACCTTTTAAGTGACTTCATGATTATTTAAGACTTTATTACACAAACGTTTGTGAACTAAGACACACGTGATGAGTCATTTCCTTTTGAGGGATACTTTGGCATTGACAACCGCACATATTTACAAATTTGACACACTTGATAACCTTGACAACCTTTGAATTCAACTTTTACACTCTTATGATAGGGATACATATTCACTTTTCTAGTTTGGAACTCACTGACACTCAAACAATATTTGTTACATGCTTTTGCATATCTTATAAGATTTACTTCACTCAAAGACTATTTGAACATGAAGCCTTAAGAAGATCTAGTTCATACAAGACACACCACACAAGGAAATAATAATAGGTATTTTCTCACAACTTTACCTTCTTTGGTGATGACTCTTGATGGACTTTTTTAGGACACCCATTTTCCTTTTTTTAACATATTCATGATTGTTTTAGTTTGTGGACACTCTTCTTTATGAGATAGATTAAAATGAGACCGATGAGCCCTTTTATTTACTATTTTAAATGCTTATCTATGTATTTTTTACTTGTACTCTTAAACTGTGTTGATATAGTTGTAACATCTAGATAAATCTTGAACTTTTTTTTTTTATGGTTAGATAAATCTTTAATTGTATTTTATTAATTAATATAACTATTACTAAGTTACTCTAATATGTGGATTTTAAATGCGCATGTTACTCTCTTGGATATAATGAAATGATTTAGTTCTTTTTATGTATCTCTTAAGAAGTTGTTATACATACACGCAACCGAAGAAACTATGTGTAAAGGGACTCAGAAGAGTCAACATGAAAGTTTACGTCCCTAGGACTCATGAATAAATGATTGAAAAACATGTGCATATTACCGTGATTTTGGGAACAACGTGGATACTAATAAGAATAAAGAAACATTTAAGACAACAAGAAGTTAATGCCTAATTATACCTACAACTACCGCAAAACTATTGATTTTTGATAATTAATCTAAGCAGCTTAGTTATGTTGTTGTGACATTTTCTTAGTTCTATCTATCGCAAGTTCTTAATGGTTTTTAATGAGGGTTTTTGAATTTCTTAAAATAAGTAGATCCATAATTAGGAAATTTTAAGTTTCATTTTGAATTCATCTCATCAAACTATAAGCACCCCTCTTGTGGTTTTTAAACCCCCTTTACTTTTTGTTTGTTGAATGAGTTGATGAATAGATTAAAATTGATTTATTCCTTTAATTGTGTTATGGGATTCCTATGGTAGATCTTTTACCTAATCCACAAGTAACAACAAATCTCTTCATTTACCTAGAAGAGTTGAAAGACGTCCCTAGGTCGATGAATAAAGAAGAAACCACTAATTACTGCAAGTTAATTTTTTATTTTTGGAAGACACTGGAGGACCCCTCAAGTTCTTAGGTTTTTAATGAGGGTTTTTATTTCTTATTAGTCTAGGTTTTGAATTCATCTCAAAACTATAACACCATTGAATGAGTTGATTAGTTGATGCATGGATGCCCAAAAGAAGTAGATTTTTACCTAATGCCAAATAGGGCAACCACCTTTGAAGATTCTCAAGAAGAAACCCCGTACTCGGTTTTATTTTGGAAGACAATCCCTCAGCAGAGTTTTGAAGTTGCTTTGAACATCTAGGGATGGAAAAAGAAGAATATTTCTCCATCATCCTTGCCAAATTTCCATGGAGCTATGTCGAAGATCTAGACACCTTTCTCTTTGAGTTTGATGTTTTGTGCGCAGAGCTATGATTATACCACTGATGCACATAAGTTGAAATTATTTCTGCAACACTCAAAGATGTAGCCTTAAGGTGGTTCATGGGATTGGGAAGGAATGTTGTTACCACATGGGCACAAATGAAGGAGAAGTTCCTCAATAAGTACCAAGACTATTGCAGACCAAGCAACAGAGGAGGTGATGAAATCTATAGAATGGCACAAAAGGAGGATGAACCATTGGAAGACTATTTGGAAAGGTTCTTGTTCTGCATTCAGAAGTCAAGACACACCACTGACATACCACCTAAATCCCTCAAATTACTCTTTTAAAGGGACTTAGTGAGGAGGACATGGATGCTCTAGATCTGATAGAGCAGGGACATTTCAAAAGCTACTTTTGACCAAATCTGTGAAGCCTATAAAAATTATTCAAGAGCTACTATGAAGAGGGTAAGGAATGTAAGATCAAGAGGTGGATTATCTACCAAAATAATGGGGGACATATCTAAGTTAGATATTGTTAGCATGTTCAAAAACATGAAGTAGGAGATTGTCAATGATATGGCCAATCAATTAGATGCTCTACACGCAAAAAGAAGAAAGAATATGCAAAAGCAAAGCACTCACAGAGTACTTTCATGCATGCAGAAGAAGGAAATCAGACTATAGATGCATAGAATTGGCCAACATTGCTTAAGAAAGGGAGGTTTCACCTGATTTTAATATGTTGGAGACAGAGGATGGGAAATTTTTCTATGTTGCTCAAAGGAAACCATGACCACCGAGGCAAGGAGGTATGACACAAGACCCTATGCATTCATTTCAAAATTGGTTTAATAATTCATATATGCAACCCCCACCTTGGGCTAACCCTCAAGGTTGGGCCCCATATCCTAACCAATATCAACAACAAGTGGCAACCTCAATTCCAAGGCCAACCACAAAAATAATGGCAATAACCTCCTCAATCATGAAAGTAGCCTTGGAGGGGAGGACAACATTGGAATAACCCACCTCCTAATTACCAACAAGCTTACCCTCAAAGATCCTTATCAGTAGCAATAGCAAGCTCTGATGCCAAAGCCCCAAGAAGGCTCCCAACCAAAAGCTACACAACTACCCACTCAACCAATGCCTAATCCTAACAATAAAGCTACTCATTAGCCTATTCCATCGAACCATCTCAATACCCTACCTATTCTATTGATATCAACAATATCCATCTTCACTCAGGAAGAGAACTTCCTTCACCAACTAGACCCATAATTACAGAGATTTTTGAGGAACCACAGATGCTACAGGATGACCCGCAACAATAGCAAAAGACGTTCTTGGAAGATTTGAAGAACTCGCGCAAATTTCCAACAAGCGTAAAATGTAGGGTAATGAGCCACCATTTCCTGAAAGGTTACAAGAAAATATGACTAACCTCAAATATGAGTCTCGAATTTGATTTTCTTAACCACTTAAAATACATTTGCGTTAAAATTCAATTGATTCAAGTTATCAAGGATGTGCCCATCTTTAACAAATTAGTGAAAGATCTATGCATAAAGAAACCATACATAAAGAGGAAAGATCCAACTAATGTGTAGGTCCTTGGACAACTAGTTGATATTATGCTTGGGAACTCAATTCGCCAAATACATAGATCAAGAAGCCCTTTGGTGAATGTCACAATCAATGGCATAGTGATAAAAACACACTGATTGAATCGGAGGCAGTAATAAATGTAATGAAAAAACATATCATGGATGATTTTAAGTTAAAAGGACTAAGACCAACAACCACAGTCTTGTAGCTTACAGACAGATCAATAGTTAAGCTTGAAGGAGGTCTGGAGGTTGTGGTAATAGTGGTAGACTCCTGGGAGTACCTGTTGACTTCATTGTTCTCTAGCCAAAAGCAAGCTTAGGAGGATATCCTATCATCATAGGAAACCGTGGTTAGCAACTGTTGATGCATTCATTGGATGCATATCTAGTAATATGATCATCTCTAATGGAAGTGGCACAAAAATCTCATGTTTTACCCTCCTACACAACCATTCAATGAAGAAGACCAAACCATTTGGGTGAAGAACCAGAAGAATACCAAATCTAGTTCAGCAGCTCATGATGCTAGAGAATTCCGCATAATAGAGGGGCACGAGGAAGATGTTGTTCTTTCTAACATTTTACAAAATAATTATGGTAAGAATGAAGAAGAAGATGAAAATTGCAATGCATAAGTTGTCATGAGAATCAAATCTTCCGCAAAGAGAGTACTATGAATGTTCCAGGTAAGAACGCATCCTACACCAACTTCTTCCACATGATTGTATATTGAATTCTGTAAGTAACAACATATGCTCCATGATTGATCTTTCTAAGCAAGTGGAAATTGCACTGGGCAAGCCACTCAATGTGAACAAAACATTGAGCATGCAACAAGAGCAAGCTATTAGTTTTCTTCTCAAAAAGCATAGGACAACATTTACATGGGACTATGGAGACATGCATGGAATCCATCCTAAACTTTGTACTCATAAGATATACATCAAAGACAACTACTGCAAGCCAATAAGACAACCACAAAGGAGAATGAACCCAATAGTGAGGGATATAGTGAAAGAATAATTAAAGAAATTATTGGATGTTGGATTCATATATCCAATTTTAGACAGTCAATGGGTGTCACCCCTTGTTATTGTACCTAAAAATAATGGCAAATGGATAATTTGCGTAGACTATAGGAGTTGAATGCAACAACAAAGAAGGATCATTTTCCACTCCCTTTTATTGATCAAGTACTCAACACTCTTGCTGAAAAAGTATTTTTCTTTTCTGGATGGCTATAGTGGCTACAACCAAATTTAAATTACACCAGAGGATCAAGACAAGACCACATTCACATGCCCATGGGGAATGTTTTGCATACTATGTTATTCCCTTTGGTCTATGTAATGCACCTACCACATTTTAAAGAGCAGTTCTTAGCATCTTCTCATATCTAACCAATGATTGCATGGAGGTATACATGGATGATTTTACAGTATCCATGGCAATAATTTTGATGAAGTAATGAAGAACTTAGAGAAGGTTCTCAAGAGATGCAATGATTATAACCTATCTTTGAGAAATGAAAATGTTATGTGATGATGTTTGAGGGGATAGTGTTAGGTCATTATCTTATCTATCTTGGAATCCAAGTAGATCCAGAAAAAATATCCATGATTATAAACCTGCCAACACCTAAAAAGTAGAAATACGTAAGGAGATTCTTGGGTCATGTTGCATATTACCAAAGATCCATTCAAGATTTTAGTAGAATTGTAGCATCATTTTTTTTGTTGGGAAAGGATGATGCATTTGTATGGACAGAGAAATGTGAAGTCTGCATTCAAAACTTTGAAGCAAATGCTAACTTTGCACCTATTTTAAGAGGACCAGATTGGAGTTTTCCATTTCATATACACACAGATGCCTCAGATCATGCCATTGGAGTTGTTTTAGGACAGAAATATGGGATACACAATTATGAAATCTATTATGTCAGTAAGAACCTCTAACACGCTTAACTATATTAACTTATAATTGTTTACGCCATCAACAAATTTAAGCACTACATCATAGGCTACCCATTGTTTATTCACACTAACCATGTTTTTATTAAATATCTTATCAACAAACCAATTATAATTAGTAGGATAATAAGATGGTTTCTTCACTTACAAGAGTTTGATGTAACAATTGTGGATAAGCTTGGAGAAATACAATGTTATAGCAGATTTTCTCTCAAGGATGGAGAATAATAATGAAGAAGTAGTGGTGGATGATTCTTTCCCATATGAGAACTTGTTTTCCATTTCCACCAAGACACATTGGTATGCTGATATAGCCAACTATTTTGTTTAGGTAAGACACCTCCACACTATCTATATTTTGAAAATAAATATATTGTTGAGAAAAGTGTGAATTTTTCTTGGATAGTTGGTTTCCTATTCCACATAGGGCAAGATAATGTTATGAGAAGATGTATAGATGATGAGGAAATTTATGATGTCCTCAAAGCCTACCATGTGGGACACTTTTATTAACAATATGGTATTATTGGCCTACACTACACAAGGATGCAACATTGTATGCAAGAAGATGTGATAAGTGCCAAAGAATGGGAAAGCCTACCAAATTAGATGAAATGTCATTACAACCTCAGCTAGTATTGTAGCCATTTGAAAAATGGGGATTGGAATTTATTGGTCCCATAGATCCTAAGTCTCAACAAAAAGAGTACATTTTGGTGTGCATAAACTACCTCACCAAATGGACAGAAGTGAAAGCGTTACCAAATCAAAAGAGTGAAAAAGTTGTAAAATTCCTATATGACCATATCTTTACAAGGTATGGAGTGCCAAGAGAGATTTTTACAAATCAAGGTACCCACTTCACTACTAAAGTTATTGTTGATTTAGCTATAGAATATGAAATCAAGCATAAGAATTCTACACCTTATCATCCACAATCCAATGGCCAAGATGAAGTAACAAACAGAGAAATTGAAGCCATCTTGACAAATACCATTGTGTTGCATAGAAGGGATTGGTTAGAAAGACTTCTAGAAGTAGTTTGGGAATTCAATACCACATGGAAGACAACAACTAGATTCACACCTTTTGAGCTATTGTATGGTAAGACTATTGTTCTCCTATTGAGTTTGAGCACAAGACATTAAGAACTGCATGGAATGGGAATAGATTTTCTGAAGCTCAGAGGAAAAGGATTCTTCAACTCAATGAGTTGGATGAAATGAGGAGGAAGGTTGTTCATAATACAAAGGTGGTACAAAAAAAAGGATCAAGTGGCATGACAGGTTCATCAAAATAAGGCAATTTCAAGAAGGTGATTGGGCTCTTCTCTTTGACTCCAAATATAAGGACCACATGGGAAAAATCAAGACAAGGTGGCTAGGTCCATATGAGATTGAGAATATCTTTCCCAATGGAGTATGTGAAACTCACCACCATTGATCCTATGAGATTAAAACTACTAGTAAATGGTCATAGATTGAGGTTATACAAAAATCCAACTGATAGGAGCACCTTCATCCAACAAGTTTAGAGGAGGCCAAAGCAAGATGGAAATGAGAACATCAGAATTGAGGTCAAAAGTTGAACCTACTAGTTCATCTTCTAAAGTTTTAGAGGAATGATATCTTCAATGGCCTTGGTATATCCATCTTGTTGGATACCATAAGGAGGAATAAAAGTGATGTGATCAACCTTCATGGTGATCAACACCACTCACTAACATGTTTTATTTTATTAGTATTTCTATTTTGCAAGATTTGGTGTATTTGTGGAAAGGAGTGCATAATATCTGATGAAAGGAGGTGGTGCAAAGACTATAACATCCACTTGCAAAGTAGCATGCAACCAAATCCCTATTTTTACTTTCCTATTTGATAGAACTTGAGATTGTATGAAGAATCAAGGACCCAACTAAAAGAAAAAAGAGATGAAGATAGTTAGCACCAGAAAATTCAATCTTCCCTCTCGGGAATCAATTGAATTCATTATGGAGCTTATTCTATAAAATGCCACCTACGGTAAAACTTCTTGCAACAACACAATACCTCAACATGTAGCCTCATGCATGCATCCAAGGGCATGAAATCCAACAAGGAACATGTCACAATCATTCAACGTACATCTCGAGTTAAGTGCACTCAATTTCCTTTAATAAAGTAGTGCTAGAATAATTATATGTAATTAATATATGTGCCAAGTCATCAATAAACTTTACTAACCATAATTTCCACACCTTCTATAATGTGACATGTCTCCCACATCACTCCATGATATCACAAAGCCTCACTTCACATGGGGATATCCTTCAATTCAAATTAATGCTCACTTTTTCAAGTTATGTGCAAAATTGGTTACAAATTTGAAAAGGAAAGCACTTGAGTTCTTCCACCCATTCAAATTTTGAATAATCAATTGAAGTGAAATATCTCTTGCTTCACAGAGCTTAAGGAAGTTGTAGAACTTAACAATGGGGGAGACTTGATTAGAAATGAACCTATAGACCACTCATAGCTTCAGAATCAACCACAAATTCTATAAGTACTTTCATGATAGTGGTTGGATGGAGTACATAAATAAATTCCAAGGTTTCAATGAGTCGATGGTCATATAATTTCTACCACTTTTAGGGACAAGAAAGCAACAATAAAATGTTTGAAAGTTAAATTTGATGATGAAATATTGGTGCAGTCACTGGACTACCGATGGAGGGTAAAATGTTTCCTGAAAAACCAAATCCAGACAAATATCGCATAGAGTTTGAGAGAAGGATGAAAAATTTGTGACAGATAGACAAGGTACTCTATGAACTTATTTAAAACCCTTTTGGGAGATGTGTCAAACTATATCATAAAATATTTTACCTGTGAGGGTTGGTACTCAAGGTTAAATATTGTCCATTTTAAACTACTCAATCATTTAAAGAATGACATACATGTGAATGTTCCTAATTTCTTGCATGATATTTTGAAGAAGATGAGTAAGGAATCACAAAGGGTAGGTCTTCCTTGTCTCACCATTGTCTTGTCACTTTAATTGTGAAACATGCATTGGTAATTGAACATCCTATCAGTAAAATGGGAAGATTTTTCTAGGGAAAAACATATTAATGATTTATTGGGAAGGGGAAGAAAAAGAGGAGAAGCTCGGTTGGATATTATACACCTCCTCCACCTGAAACCTATAGTTGTTACATCTATTCCTCACATCAGAAACCCTACTCCCGTAGAAACCCCATTCCCCACAACCCTACTCCATACCTAAAGAAACACTTGTCCATGAAAACATCCATCTCTTGAGAAAAGGCTCTAGGCCAATCTCCCCTGATAGAATCCTTATTGCTCAAACTTTACTAAATATATCACACTCGAGTCTTATTCCTCCAAAGGCAAAAAAAGTCTTCAAACAAAACATCTCGAGCCACCAAGGAGATCCCATATACTCCATACTAAAAATCCAAAACTTCAAATCCTAGGAAACATTCAAATCTTCCTGGATAGTGATGAAGAGGAAATAAAAAGACTGAGGAATTTATTCCAATGGAAGTTGAGTAGGAATATCATATAGACACAATGCAAGACATAGGTATGGAAGAACAGACCAAGGAAGTGGAAGAGAAAAATGAGGAATATTTAGGTGAGAAACCTACTCATGAGAGATCCCTACTGAACCAATTAGAGTTCAAACAAAGGTCGTTCATGTTGGGGAAACCCACATGCAACATGAAGGAGAAGTGTCAGTAGAAGAAATTGGAAATGTAACCAATGTTCATAAGAGCCCTGATGAAACAGAGGTTATTCATGCACAACATGAAGAAGATGTAGTGACCAAGGAAATTGAGGAAGTAACAGTGCGGTTATAGATAATGAAGAACAACCTAAGGAAGTGACAACACAACCAGTACATGAAACACATACCAATGCAATGGATACTGTAGAAAGTTTTCCACTTGATATTGAAGAAATAATTAAAAACATTGTCCAAACCCTTGAGCTAGAACTTTCATGAATCTATTGAGCCAATGCACATAGAAAATCCTCCAGTTTCCCCAAATATAGCTCATGTAATCTTAGAACCTATGTCTCCACCAATGCCACCACCCAACCTGTAGCCACATGTTTTCATAAAAGAATTTTTTAGAGAGCCTCTTAGGCCAAGTATGCAGAAATATGACAACCCAAACCACTTTGCTAGACTATTGGGTGCAACAGTTTGAGAATTATGTTAACAAGATACAAAGAAGGTGGGAAAGGGAGAAGGAAGAGTTACTCTTCCAACATCAGCAAGATCTAGAGGAAAAAGATAGACAACTCAGGGCCAAGGACAATGAAATTGCAAGGCTCAAGAAGAAACAAGAAGCTACAGTTCAGGTGACAAATGAAATATTCAAATGTAGACCACTAGTCTAACATTTATGTTGTCTTCTTGAAAGAAAAATGTTGTAATTGAAATACACTGTATTAACAATGATATCCCATTTGATATCAATGGAGCTAGGCCTTTCTTTAGGATATATCTAAAAATTCCCCATGAGATCCAACTACTTCTCTGTGAACTGTATATGTATAATTATGCTTTAGAGTATGACAGAGACTGGATCCCTATACTCTACATTAGGGATGTACAAATTCAGGCATTGTGTTCCTACTTCAATAATGATCTATACAGGGAGAAACAAATGGTGGATTACAAACACTTGTGCAAGGTATAACCTTTGATGATCAGGGTAAGAAGAATATGGAAACACTAAGGCAATGATTGAGGAATATGGGAAGTTTATGAAAGAGAAAAAAATAAAACAAAGGGTATACAGGATGAGATAGGAAGCCCATGATGAGGCAAGAGACTACATTAAGTATAATAACATGGAAATAGTACATATTGTAGGGAAAGATGGGAAGAAATGTCACCAGAGATGAAGAGGAAAGAAATGCATTCATATCCTAATATCATCCAAACTTTTAGAAGGATAAATTCCTATATTGAAGTCTCTAAGGGATGTGGAAAATATTGGTTTCCCATTTCTTATTATCCACCAATTTTTCATTTTCCTATCCCCCACTGGTCTGGAAACATAGAGCTATATGAGGAGTTGCATGATACAAAGGTAATGGAAAGGTACATGAGAAAGAATGCAAGTTATTTCTTCAGTGAACCATAAGGCACCTCAACACCAATGGACTTTAGGAGGTTGTGCAACATTATTCAGGATGACCCCAAGAAAAGTGAGGAAGAACGCAAGAATTCTTGAATGAGGACATTCAAGAAGCTCAGTTTGGGGTGTGATGAGCCCTTTTATTTACTATTTTAAATGCCTCATCTATGTATTTTTTTATCCATGTGTACTCCCCTGAACTTTTATTCCCATATATTGTTGAACATATCTAATAAATCTTGAACTTATGGCACTTATATTAATTAATATAACTATTACTAAGTTACTCTATTTTGTGGATTTTGAATGTGCATGTTACTCTCTTGGATACAATGAAATGATTAATAGTGCTTTGTCTGAATGCCATACTTGTTTGTAAGAAGTTGTTATATGTAGCCACTAACATGCAATGAAGAAACTTTGTCACAATGTAAAGGGACTCATCTATAGCAACTGACATGAAGCAACTGGGAATCATCCACAACAAAGCACCTGTAGCCAAAGAAAACACACGCATATACAAGACCATGATTTTGGGAAGCTTGATCAACGTGGATACTTCACCTGAGTTTGCACATGACAATAAAGAAGCAGTTATGACAACAAGAAGTAGATCTCATGCCAATACCTGATTATGCTCTGCAACTACAACTATGGAACTAGTTGATTTAACTTGATAACTAATTGTTAGAATGAACAATTAGTTATGTTGTTGTATTAGAAAACATTTTCTTAATTTGATTGCATGCATAAGAATCTATGTATTTCTTGGTAATGATCTTGTACTTAATCAAATTGTAATTGTTAGTTTGAATTAGTCTCTTCACGTCTCTACTGAATATAAAGTAAATGTCTAAACTGTAAAACAAACCGATCCATAATTAGAGAATTGTTGTAAGTTTCATTTGAAATCTTCATGTTGATGAATAAAATATGAGTTCTATCATTTTTCTATAGACACAAGCCTTAGGAAGGGTTAACACCCAAGGTAGGGCCCACTTGTGGTTTGCTAAACCCCTTTCCTTTTTGTTTGTTGTTTTAGTTCCTTGCATGAATAGATTAGAATTGTAGCAGTTTATTCCTTTACTTGTGTTATGATTTTACCTACTTTATTGATTAGCTATAGCATATAATTTCATCTACAACTTAGTTTATTTCCAACATTATATTTTCCAATTGTTAGAACAACAATCCTTTAGTTAATACCTCTTAAGCACCTATAACTATGTATATACAAGCACCTGATGAGTTGAAATTTTGCGTCCCTAGGTATGATGAATAAATGATTGTGGATTAGTGAACAACATAATAATTGTTGTGAGTTAATTGCACCATCGAGACCTTCAACACTTTTACTGATTGAAAATGCAAACGGACTCTATGAAGGACATACCTCATGATTTTTCATATGCTTGCAACTTCTTGAAAGCTTGGATTATCACCTATTGATGACATTGTACTCTAAAAAAACGAACCACCATTCTTCTTTCAAAAATTATATTCCTTTTAGAATCCTAGAGAAGGCACATCATGTTGGTTAGATCACCTTAGAACAATAGATAGTCATCAAAGCAACATGATGACTCTATCCTTTCTCTTTTTTCCTTTGAACCTTTCTCATTCTTCTTGAATGTCCTATTGGATGCGATAGTTTCAACTCCTAATACTTCATCACTTGATTGAATGCCTAACATACAAGTGTGATGAAATTCACTCCCTTTCTTTCTATTGACTATGCATGGAGGTTCTTCATGACTGGAACTTTGCTTGCTATCAAATTTCTCAGTGTGATCACCACCTTCTGCTGTCTTGTATAAGTTGGTTTCTCCCATGACTTTCTCTGAAACATTCTTAGGATGGGTTTTCACTTTGTATACCTTCTTAACCTACCTTTTACTACTTACGTTCCATTTTTATTCCTAGAATATTGATTTTTCTAACAATGCTTTGCAAAGTGTCCAAGTTTATGACAATTGAAACACACAACTTGATTCTTGCTTCTATATGGGTATGGACTCGAGATTCCACTCCAAATTTGTAATTTTATAAACATGAAACTTTTTAGCAAAGTGTCCAATCTAATTGCAATTGTAACACACTATCTTTCTCATTCCTCTCGAGTCTTCTTCTCTCCAAACTGACTAGATCGTTCATCTAATAAATATTTGGTAGTGTGTCCTTTTACTTCACAATTCAAGCAGTGATGTTATTTGAGTAATCATCTCTACAATCTCTCCATGGATGTTCATCTAGACATGCTTTCTACATTCCTTAGCTCTATGTCTAAAGTTATGATAAGAAAAACAATATCCATTAAAGGTTCTTTCATACCTAGAAGCAGTTGGTTGTCTAATTGATTTAGGCCTTCTTGAATTTTTCTCCTTGGCCTCCTTCATGGTTGCTTGTATGCTAGAACGAAAATTTTCATCCTCACACTTCTTCATAGGCTCTCCTTTGAAGCCTATTCATGTCCTATCTCTTGCTTCTCTTTAACCATCCAAAATTCCATCCAGAGCTTTAGTGCTCTTCTCCGACTTTCCATACATCTTCAATCTTTATTTTTCTTCTTCTAGCTCAATTTTCAAGGACAAATTCATTTTCATGTCTCATGCAAGTGTCTTATTTTTCATTAATTTTTTTGTCACTTTTTCAACCTAAGACTTCAAATCTGCATTGACTTTGAGGTACTCTTATTCTTTGATTTTGAGAGAGTTTGAAATCAGTTCCATTTGTGTTTCTAGTTCTTTGAGTTCATCTTTATGTTCTTCATATTTATGCTTATGCCGTACTTCAAGAAGATTGATTTTTTCTTCATATTATTTCACCATTAGCTTCAATTTGTGGTTCTTTTTCCTTTAGTGTTTCAATTCCTCCAAGGCACTTATCAATTCTACTTCAAGATTCACTTCAACATCATCTTCATTTGACATTTCATCTTCATTGAGATACTTATCTCTTAAGTTGCTTCTGAGACTATCTCTATAGTCATGTTTGTGTTTCAAGAGGACCACCTCCAAGATGTAATAATTGATTCAAGAGGACCCGACTCTAATATCAACCGTTGGAAATTATAGGCACTGAGAGGGGGTGTGTTGGTACCCATACATGTTCGTCTTCTTTTTTCTAAATATTCTATACTCTAAATCCTTTTTCAGGAGAAATACATGACGAGAATTGATTTTGAGTTATATTTCTCATATCTAGGTTCGTCTTTTCTGCAATGGGGTGGTCAAGTATACAATTGGTCTTATCACTTCTATGAAGGTTCTTAAATTTCTGCATACTTAAGGTACAAAAAAAATTGTTTTGTTGCAAGGTCGGGACTTTGGACGTGTTTGGCTAAGTGAGAGTATGGTGAGTGCAATATGTCCCCAACGCCCTTTGAAGGTTAGCGGTTATATGGCCTATCCTAAAAGTAGACTCTAAAGTTCCCTCGGAACTCCAATCCGGGTTATATCTTCCATAATAAAAATAAATGGGTGTTATCTATTTTAGGCCCTACTCGGGAATGTTCAAAAATAGTTTCCCCCGACATCCTAGAAAATATCCTTACCTGAATTATAAATTCAATAACATTTCGTAAACCGGGTCCGATTTAATATTGTTTGGATTTAACACAATTCGTGAGTTTTGTTCCGGACCCGACCATCCGATTGAAGGCATAAAGGAATAAAGAAATGTATTCTTTCCCAATTTTTGATGGAAAACAAGTTGACAAAGGCCCACTTCTTTCTCCCATCACTTTGTACAATTATGTGCAATATATGAAGATGCAGCCGCAAGGTAGAATGTCCGTTTCGAGTGTGTTCTTATTGCAAGAAAAGAAAACAAGGAAATGAAAGATATGTCTTGAATGATTTTAAAGAAATAATATTTGTATACGTCATACATTTTTAAAATAGAAAGGAAACTCAGAGTAACAATTATAGTGAACAAAATGGGGTTCTATTTTAGGGGCCCCTGCCCTTGAAAAATATATACACATACATATACATAGATGGATTTATAAAAGGAAAAACATAAACATCAATCCTTTGCAGGCACATCTTCACCAGAGGCACTAGAATACGTTTTAGCAAGTCATCCCTCTGAATGAAGTCATCATGAGCCATCGTGCCAAACATAAATTGGACATCGGTCACTAAACCCCAGACATGCCCATATCCAACAATTCCTGAGTTCCTAACCATGGCCCATTCATCAATTGGATAAATTTCATTCTACTTTAAGGTGATTTTACCCACTCAAAAAGGGAACATCACCCTCTTATATATGATTTGGTTTTGTACCTAAGGAGATCTCGTGATATGAGGAAATGAGGAATTTTCTCGGAACAACCCTCTCTCATGGTTCTTCTCTTTTTGAGAGAAAAGGCTTGGGTGCCTATCATGGACCATACGTCGCAAGGACAACCTATAAGGCCATCATATGCTTCTCTATTTCATTCTCTAGTGCAATTAGGATTTTCTCTTCCCCATGTTGAGTAAGCAAAAGGTTGGGCATTGTGATTTATGTGGTCAAATTGAGGGGTTGGTAATAATCCATGTTCAAACACCAAAGTGATCACCTTTAATGAAGGGAAGTGATGAATCCAGTGGTAATTCAATTGTCTGGTATCCACCTGGTATTCGGGTGAACTAGGTGGAAATGGAGAACTTGAAAAATAGGAAATGAAGGGCACAATTCTGAGAGGTGCTACAAGAAATATGAAAGCATGTCCTCTAGAGAGGAAATATTGGGAGGACTGGCCCTGGTATCTGGTATGTTAAGGAGATGACGAATGAGGGCCTTATTTAACCCAATCAATTGGAAACACTCACCCAAATGGGTGAGTTCTCTAGGAAGAATATTCAAGTCCAAAGGTGAAGAAGACATGGAAGCAGGATGATTGATGGAAGGAAAATGGCGGAGGATGTGGGAGGAAGTTAGGTGGTAAGTCGGTAACATGGTAAGCCACAATTAAATAGGCATGTCTTTTGAATTGACGTATATGGGAGAAATCATTTCTCCATTAATACCATATCCTCCCAAAATCGATGGCCTTGAGATGAAGTTTAATTGAAAATTGATTATCCATGTAAAGTGTATCATCGAAGATTTAATTGGCACCCGTGCGAGTTCAGAGATGTCTCATCAAATTTAATTATTTAGCCACGTCATATTTTCAAGCATGAAGGAAACAAAATATTTAATAAATATGGCATAGTAATGATGATTCAGTGGTGAATATGATTTAATGCTACTATGAGGAATTATTCGACAATGATTCCCATGGATCTTAAGAATGTAACATGAAATTGAATCGGTTATAATCTAGTTGAATATTCCCTAAAACCCTTGATGGATAAGGATATAAAGAGGGGGTTTTAGAGAAAGAAAAGGAGAGAGAGGTTATTAGCAAGAAGGAAAAAGGGTGGAAAGCTCTTGAGGGGAAAATTAGAGGGAATTTGCAGACGCACTATCAACCTAGGAGATGATACAATTTTCTCATGAAGGTTTTTGCTATGTAACTCAATTATCGAGAATCTATGTTAAGATAATTGCATGTGTATAGTCATTAACTAGACTTTGAGATCATAAATATATGTCTCCCTTGTTTTTCCTAAGTTTAATGGGTTTCACCTGGTAAATTTATCAAGATCGTTATATTTCTTTGTTCTTTTTGTGAAATGATGTTGAGGATGGAGTGTTATGTGTCATTTGTTATGATTTTGTGTAAATTATGCATGTAATTCAATTATGAAAGTATCATGTTACTACTTAGATCTTGTCTAGGAAGGGTGTGAGCATTTGACGTTTTCTTGGGGTACCTAAAAGCATAATTTATGAAACCTATAAAAAATATCTGCGAAATTAGTAGGATTTGGGGGTATGATTTGTAAATCTTAGGGGTCCCTTGATCCAGACTATTCAACATGATTTACATGAGACAATCTAGCCTTAGGTGTACTAAGTGGATTGTTAGGAATTTAGATCTTGGTTTTCCCAGAGCTTTCCCTACAAACCAGTCTCTTACAAAAGGCTCATTCATTTTTTCACTCGCATTCATGTAATAATGGAAACATATAATAGTTGACATTTTGTTTCTAAATTTCCCCAATTACTTTTGAATTTTTCCCCTTTTCCGCTTTCTTTAGTTCAAATTTCTCTTATCCCCACTAAATTTGAACAACCTTTGGCAAAAATTTTAACACATTGCACAGATCTCAGATTGTTTATTCATACTTTACAGATCCACCTAGGAGAACACATTGTCAATGTGCACACCTTACGTGTTCTCACCCCCGATCGAGATCCCCATCATCGACCTGCAAAAAACTTGCGCAAACCCTTGGGATCAATGTGTGGGTCGGGCTAACATTGCCTTTAGAAGTCCATATCGGGTCTCTGGGTGCTTGCAGAATGCTTAAGCGACCACTCTTTCGAGAAAGTGTTGCATTCGGTGGGTGTGCCTAACCCCGGTCATTTACTCTTATGGATCTAGGATATCATTCTAATATCTAGTCGTGCCTCTTGCTCCCTTGACCACATCCCAGGTCCTCTCACCCTAACTAAGGTAGAGTCAAAAGTAGCAGGGATATCAGCCACACCCTTTGTTCAGGTGCCTCCCAATCACCCCCTTGGGAAGGATTGATGAGCGAGCGGATGAATACCCCACCCCACATCTACCAAACAACATTTCACGTGGATCCAACTTCATTTCTCCATCTCCCTACGCATTGTACCTCGCTCCTCTTCCCTGGGGTAAATCCAGGAGCCAATAGGGTGAATCCATGCTTATTCAAATTTTGACATATAATTCAATTTCCTTAACTTAGTTATGATGAAACCACAAAATCATTCACAAGCAATAAACAAGAGAACACACACAGAGAGATAAGATTTAATGTGGGAAACCCTTCAAGGGAGAAAAATCCACTAAAACTAAAGAACTAGCTTGGAAAAAAATGTCATGTAAATGTTATAATGATTTCACTGTTGAGCATCCACTCAACTTGGAGCATCAACTCCAATAATTTAGTCAAGCTACCACTTGACCTTTAGAAAGATTCAACTTGCATGGAAGCTTCAACTCCCAACACTTCAACCAAGCTTCAACTTGATCTTTTGTAAGCTGCCACTTACAAGGAAGCATCAACTCCATGATTGTTAAGCATCCACTTAGACTTCTTCACAATGTTTTGATCACTTTTTTGTGTTGTCTCTCACAAAAAATTATGATCACTTCTTCATCTCAACTTATTCTCTTCTCACCCTCCTTCATCTCATTGTAAGTACCTCACTCAAATCCTCTTCTTCATACACATTTTATCATTCTTCTCATCTAAGATACACCTCTCAATCATATGCTCTTTCATGCTTAAAAACTGCATTGCAAATTCCAGTTCTCAATCCATTTGATACATCCTTTGATTTCTATTCATTTTCATGTTATTACTACTCCTTCAATGGTATTAGCATCAAACAACATTCATACATATAATTAGATATTTAAAACATCAAATCCGACCTCTACTAATACTCTTGCACTTCACCTTAACAAAAGGAAATCTTCAACTTCACACTACAACTCGAATTGGGAAGAGGAAGATGACATCATCTCAAATTGTCCTCATGCAATGATGCACTGATTACATGTCGTTACATGTGCACACATTACCCATCTTTTCATGGAGGTTATAACCTTTATTTATATCACCAAATAACTCTCTAAATTTTTGCATGGCTGAATAGATTCTTCTTACACTGAAATTTCACATCTAACATTCTTTTGTAACTACCCTATCATTATTTTGTCTTCTTCCTTGTTGGTGAGTTCTCTCAAATGTATTTTTTCTCTCTTACACAAATGGAAAAGTGTCCCAAGCATGCAAGGATGTTACAATACTCCTTATTCATATTTATAACTCCTTGAATCCTCATATTCTCATCATTTCTTCTTCATGTTTCATTGGAGCTTCACTCACATTCATGGAGGTCCAAAAATTGCAGTCATGGAGGTGCTTGAAAAATTTCAAGGAACATGTCTTCAAATCTCTTAAAATCTTGGAGAATATGGTGAGTGGTCTCTACATTACCTTTAGATTCCTAGAGGAGCTTCATCACTCTCATTCAAGAAAGAACATGTTGATTTGAACAAGCAACAATCAGATCTTCACACTCATAAATACAATCCTCAAAATATGATTACTTGGAGCACTAAACCTTGTCATCCAACCACCTATCATATATCAACTTGAATCTCATGGAGTCTTCTTTCACATCCAATTGACAGAAATCATAAAAAATAACAAGGACCATCATTTTGCTCCAACTTCTCAAACTAGTCGACTAGGTTCTAGTGTTCTCAAGAACCAGTCTTGGTTCCTCATGTTCAAACATCTTAAAAGTTTTCTCCAAGCTCAAATAACACTTTGAACAGTTCAAGGACATCATAAACAAATTGTACAAGCATTCAGAGGCATACCTTGTTTGAACAAAACTTCATCTACTCACATGTAGCAACAAGCTTCTTCACTAGCTCAAAATGGTGATTTGATATCACTCAAACTTATGAATGGAATCACTTCATCAAACCAAACTGATCACACTCCAACCTCATATGGGACTCCTTCAAGCTATCTAGGACCAAAAACATCAACATTATTATGCAATTTATCATGAACACCTTCATACCTTCATGAATGGTTTTTCTTCATAGCAATCCCAAGCGGTAGAGACAAAAACACACATGTACCATAAAATTTATCTAAAGGAGTGGTCCAAATATCTTTGTCAACATCAAGAAAATATCTCTAGCATCCTTCACAAAATATTTGAGCATGGGTTACTTTGCAAGTTTATCCTGTACATTGAATTCTTCACAAAACAGATGATTTCTTGAGGGGCCCACCATGTGTCAAGAGCTCAAATCACCATGGAAATATAATCTGAGGAATTATCTACAAGCTGAAGTCATTTTCCAAGCAAAAAGCTTCCAATTTGAGACTTAACCAAACAAATTTTTTCATACCGCTCTAAACTAGGGTTTAGGAGGGTTTAAGTTAGTTCCACAAAAATGAGTAGAAATTTCTTATTTTTTATCCTTTTGCCCTCTGTAGACACCTAAAATATGCTTACACTTAGCATTTCCTCCAATTCAACCTGATTAACATTAATTCCACATTCTTTGCTCCATCCTCGAATGCCCATTTACGACACCTTCTTGGTCGTATTCCTCCTAAAAAATCAACTTATTGGGCTAATATCTCTCCTAATCTCCCTAGCTATCTATCTTCCTAGAGCCACAATTGGTTATCAGACTCCTCTTTCAACTCTCAATGAGTCTCTAATCACTTGCTAATCAAGTTTAACTAGCCTAATCCTAGATTAACTAAGTCTAAAGCATGTTTATCAACTCCTAATCATAAAGTGCTTTTTGAGCTTTAGTCCCACATGCACAAGAATTCCAAACTCTCCCAATTGGAAAACTATAAATACAAGGCCAAGCCTACCTATTCAACTTACCACTTTTTACATACAACTTTACTCATAAGTCCTCTCTCAAACATTTTAGAAAGGCATTAGAAACCATTTGTGATAGCTTTAAGCTATAAAACATTTGGATCTTGGCCATACTCCATTGTTAAGAGCTCCCCCATCTTGCATCCATCCACTCCTAAGGAAAACAACTAATCACACAATTTGATTGCTTAGGATCTATACTAGGTTCACTTTCATTAAGCTTTCATGGAGTAGAGAGTAGTATGCATGTTAGTTTTTGATGTTTTTGTCAAATTTATAATGCTTTCATGTTAGTTTCTCTTGTTTAGCTCTAATCCTATGGTGCATGGATGAGTTAGCAAAGCTTTGAGGTTCTTTAACCTCATTCCATAGCTTGTGCAACTTTCCATTGTACACATTTGGCATGCCGGTGGGACACTTATGTCCATCCTCCATTAATGGAGTCACTTTGAAGCTTTTTGTTTTAGTTTCTAACTATTTCTTAGTTTTAATCTTTCTAGGATAGTTTCAAAGCTTTCTAGATTAGTTTCAAAGCTTTCTAGATTAGTTTCAAAGTTTTTAGATTAGTTCAAGTTTTTAGTTTCACTAATATTTTTGTTCTAAATGGTAAAAAAATCATGTTTCTTAACTAGTTTAGCTAGGTTTGTCTTGTTTTTTTGCTCTTTGTAGGATCAAAGGAGGTGAAGTGCTGCCAAAAATTGAACCAAATCGATAAAATTTTGATATTTTTGAAAAATCACGTGTTTTTTAGCCACCTACAGGAAAGGGGTGCACACACCATTTTGTGCGCGTAGGCACAACTCTCACTTGTGTTTTTTTACACAGAGGCGCGCAGCACCAAAAAAGGGGCACATGTACACTAACAATGGCGCAGGCATCATTAGCAATCTTCCGGAGGCCATAACTTTTGCTCCCGAACTCGAAACGACTCCATTTTTGTTGCATTGGAAAGGTATTGAAGTGAACTAAACAATGGAAACATAAATTTGGGGTTTTAAGTTACCAAAAATTTAAGGTTTTCATTTTTATTAAACTACTCATTTCTAACATGTCTAAATGCTTTGGAAAATTTGGTCTTTGATGTTCTAACACCTTGCAAGTTTTATTTTGAATCTAACTTTTGTTTTGTAGGGTGTTTTTACATGTTTGATGGTGATTTGACTTGTTTAAAAGGTTAATAAACATTGCATGTTTAATCATGAGATTAAAGTCATGTATGCTCTTCCCTCGCACCTTTTAGGTGATCTTGGGAATCAGAAATGATTCTTAAGTCCTTTTGATGCTTTGAGGTTGTTAGGAATATTTGAGTGGAAATTGGCTAAACTTGGCATAGTTGAATTAAAAGTGTTTTTCCATTTTGATATATTTTTGGATTTTTGAAGACAATCACGTATGCTCTTCTCTTGCGTCCTTGGATGAGCTGGAGAATCAGAAATGATGCCTTCTCTTTTGATGGAAAACTACTAAAAATCGTCATACAGGACCAAAACGCCATTGCTTGCCAAAGAACGGAGGAATCAAAACAAAAGTCAAAAAACTACTAATACAGTTGTTATATAGGTTGCCAAACGGTGTTCGAGCAAACCACATCTAATTAAAAAAGATAAAATGAACAACATATTCAAAACACTGTATTGTAGGTTTCAGAAAATGGTACGTCCCTCTCCGCTCAACTGGAACATAACCCCTTTGGCATAACGCCTTAAGCTACAACAATGGGGGTGGTTCTAGGAACCCCAAAGTAGTCCACGCAAGAGGGAACCTTGTGGATGAAACGGGAAGTGCTCCACACTACCTATTTGACTAATAATTCCTTTGTGAGATAGAGCTACAAGTGTCCCTACGTGACCCTTTTAAGTACACAATTGGATGCATCTGATGCCCATTGTGCTTGAAGGGGGCAAAGTCGAGATACTCCCAAACTAGTCAGTGTAAATTTTTGGGTAAATCGTCCCGCTCATGGATAATCTTTGTAGCACCTAGGACGAGAGAACCACCTAGGAAAATATACTTTGGTCAGGAGCCCACTTTGACCATTCTAAAAATTGTGTTGAGTTGTGAGCCATCATTTTCATCACGAAACGTGTGACGCATTACTCTAGCCTAGTTCTTCACTTACCTTAAGGTAAGGCAAAACTCTGCCAAAGTAAAGCTAGCATTTTTCACCCCCATTTTGATCTGCCTCCTTCACCTTCTTTTGACACTTTGTTGATCAAAGGAAGGGTGACTACCTTTGTGTTACCAATCGATTTCTTCTGCCACTTTTTTGTCCATTTACGCCCATCCATGTTTGTGGTTGGGTAAGTTAAACGTCTAAAGTGTGCAGAGGCGTATTTATATCATTGGTAGCCTTTGATGATCTTGATACCCACGTCAGATCATCATCATAGTTAGGATTGATTCATCATTTTATCTCCCTTTGACATGTTACCTCGTTTGCATTGTCTCGACATAATTAAGATACTTATGTCATGTTTCTCGTAAACATGATCTAAGTTTCCGCATTGTGGCATTACGTTGCCCACGTTTTAACACATCCTTAGTATACTTTGACTTAGTTTGATTTCAAACATTGTCCTAAATCTTGAAAGGTGTCGCTTACTTTGTTTGCGTCATTTTGATACCACTTTGACACTAATATCTCACTTCTCCGTGAAGCTTGATAGACGTGTCCAATTGGTGTGGTTACCTGGCTTACATTTGTAAACCCCACCCTTTAACATTTAGGTCTTGTTGGTTGTTGAACTTGTCATGGTATCCTTTGATTGGGAGTCACATCTACCCTTTGTTAATATTTACGCCTTGTTCATTTCGAGCTTGACGTAAATATTTACATTGTGTTGATCACCTTTGCATCGAACTTTACACACGCATTTTCATATGGTGTATTTCCTTGTTGATTGGCTTTGTGTTTCACACTTGCATGATTGTTCCTTATGATTATTCATTAATAAAAACTTATTTTCTAGGACAATCCCTCTCGATCTCATCAAGATTACATCATCACGATGTCTATTTTCCTTAGACCTTCTTCGAAAAATCATGCACGCATATCAATACTTACGAAATGTCTAGTTGGTTGTCCTTATGCTACCAAAATCGACATGTCACTTCCTTCCCTTTGAAGAAGTTTTATCACACTATCCAGGCCTAGATATTTGAGATTAAAATGATGCCAACAATGACTGATTATCACGTAGTTCCTCATTCTTACGACAATAAGGAATTCAATTTTTGGCATTCACATCAAAGGATGCCCATCATGACTAAACCTCGTTTGGTTCTTCACGCTAGAAGTCCCATACGGGTAACTCGTTCCCCACCTTCATCTCATAGTCGGTGGTATGATTTGGACACGTCTGATCCAAATTATTATTCGAGTTCCCCCCACTCTTCTTCTAATTCTAATCCAAACATTTCCTCTTCTTCTAAGGATTCCAATCCAAATATTTCCTCTGAATCTTCTGAGGATTCAGATCCAAACTACTATTCGGATTCATCCAATTTGACTCCTAAGTCATCTAATGCAACTCCTATGTCATGGTCCTCCCTATCTTCCCAGGAACCTCTTCATCATACATTTAATATGACTCCTACGTCGCGGTCCTCCCTTTCTTTCAGGACCCCTTTTATCAGTCGCCTCAACGATGTCTTCTTCCTTTAAAGATACGTGTGACTCTAAATCCCTCCAAGCAAACATCTAATACAATTCTGGAATCGCGGTCCTCTCTTTCTTTGTAGGACCCTTGTTATTATTCATCGATGCGATTCTTGAATCACGGTCCTCCCCTTCTTCACAGGACCTTCTTCATCAATCACCCCCAATAAATCTTCCTTCTTTGAAGATTCATGTGACTCAAATTCCTTCGAGTCAAACGTCTGAATCGACCCATGCATCACAATCTATAGACTTTGGACTTAATCCTACTAGTTTATAGATGATATACCATCGTATAGGTAGGTCCACACCACCTTCTTCTACTCCTGAGACATCTAGCTACACATCTTCTTCGTCTCTCATGTCATCTTCTTCTATTAATCATCATCAAACATCTTCTAAGTCTTCCACACCAAGTGAACCTCTTTCTTCCAATCAACCCCTGGTGGTCGATCAACAACTCATATTGATTGACCTCTTTGAGAATGAAGAAACAATCAGGGCATTTATAGGGGCACATGAAGATATTCCTTTAGAAGATTACGAGAAAGGATTCTCTTTAGACTTCGATGCTGCATATTCTGAGAAAAATGTTGATTCCTTTTATCAAGAAACAGAGGAAGAGCCTCAAATCATGCAACTTGATCCTCCTCTTATTCTTCCATCTTCACATTCTTCATTAAGTGAGGAAACTCCTAGGTCTTACATTGATCCATGGCCTATCTTCTCATCACCCAATCACTCCTTGTCTATCATAATTCCTTAATCACAATCTCTTATGGGGTCAATGCCAAGTAGCCCTTCATCTTCGTCTAGGTGTGGGTCACCTTCTAGTAGCCCTTCCTCTGCTATTTGTGGGACATTTTCGAGTAGCCCACTATCTTCTATTCTTGGGGCATGTCCAACTAGCCCCTTGTCTTCTAGGTATGGATCACCCCGGGTAGTCCATCATCTTCTATTCTTGGGCCACATCCTAGTAGCCCATTATCTTACATCTATGGGTCACGTCCTAGTAGCCCTTCTTCTTCTATTCTTGGGCCACATCCTAGTAGCCCTTCGTCTTCTATCTATGGGTCACATCCTAGTAGCCCTTCTTCTTCTATTCTTGGGCCACATCCTGGAAGCCCTTCATCATCTTCTATCAGTAGCTCACCTCCCGGTAGCCCCTCCTCTTCAATTCTTAGACCATATCCATTTCATCCATCACATATTTCTTCTATCAATGGTTGTGGCAAGCCCATGGTCATTTATCACATCAGTTATAAATGTCCACGTTCACTTTCTTCTCCTTCTCGGGATCAGACAAGTCACGCGTTAGCTTATAAGAAACCCAAACAATTTCTTAATCAAGCTCAGATCAAAACTGTAAAGAGCTCTATAGCTCCCAACAAATCAAACAATCTCAAAATTCTAAATCAAGCGTGATTCAAGAATGCACATCAACGTAACCATCAAGTATGGCATAAAGTGCATAAACCTCTGGATAGGGAACTCAAGCTCTCGCATATGAAATCCATGTTTCAGAACAAATCACAATCATTTATTGAGTGTGAACTCACCTCAATCATCGAGATCGGGGATAATATCACTCTCGATAATATCTCCCTTATTAAGGAATAAACATTGTTGTTGGAACACACGAGTGACTAGTCTCTTAAAAGTGTCAAAATCCAATTCAAAAATACAAAAATATTGAGAAAACACAACAAAAATCAAAGGACGAAAGATCAAACAAATCGGTGTATTGTACACATTGTTGTTGGATCTTACCACATAGAGTGACTTTGTTAGTCCCAACCTCTTAAAACTATCAAAAATCTAAAATAAAAAACAATTCAAAAATACAAAAAAATTGAGAAAACACAAAAAAATCAAAGGTACAAAGATCAAACATTGCAATCAGGTATTGTGTACACATGGATGTTTCTTTCTTCCCTTCCTTGTTATTTTTCTGCAAGTCTCCTACCATTTTCATCCCTTCGGTGATGTTTTGGTTAGCTTATTCACACGCATTTTGTGACATTTATCTCTATGGTATCCGTTTGACCCTAGTCTTTTATCACCTTGGTAAATTAAAGAACGACTGACCTCTTAGAGATCCTATCACATTCACCATCTAATAAACTTGTTGCGAAGAAATTTTGGACATATTTGTTGACACTAGCCAATGTCGTCATCACAATCACTTCCACCTCCTTCCATCAAGTCATATGTGGTTCTTAACCCCTTGTCAAACAAGAGAGCTGAAATAAGTTTTCAGAAATCAAAAGAAACAAAATCAATCAAATCAAAAGCTAAAAGCTACAAAGCAAAAGAAAATTGATATATTACTCTCTCTTGGGGTATTTCCAATAATATCTATTGGGGCTATGGATGCCTAACTGGCAGTAGAGAAATGTTACGATTAGAATCAAATACATCTTCGTCGGGGCTATGGACGCTTTGGCTAGTAGCAGAGCAATGTACGACTATCATTCCACCCTTCATTCACAAAATCACCTTTCAAAATCAATCATCCCTACACATTTGCTAGGGTGTCTTCACTTGTTGTCTATTAAATCTTCCCTTCAAGAGGTAATTAAATTCCACATGCACACATTAGATCTCTATGAGTAAAGGCATGATTAGTATGTTACCAAGTGTCTTTTTTGGACCTTGTTCAAACTCTTACTCTATTCCATATCTTGTCTCACGATTTGTGCCTTTGGCTAATCACTTCTTCATCGCAAGGCTTCTAAGCTACATTCATATCATTCACATCATTCTTCTACTTCATTCAGAACATCCATGTGTATAAGATTACCTTTTTGCCATGTTTTCAAACACCTTTGTCCCCTTTCACAAAAACAATCTTCTCCTTCCTTTCTATCATGTGCTTTTAGGCCAACTTACGTTGGGGCATCCTTGCTTCTTCCCAACACTTCATTGGTTTACGTTCACCATCATGTTGAACCTATCCATAATGGCCTTGGGTCTCACTTCTACCTGTGAAGATTTTGCCTTTGAATACTCCCACCTAATCGTTAGGGAATTTTTGCATCTTCACCTCTCTCATACGCATGTGGCCTTATGCCCTTGTACATCCCATCTATCGCTAGGGCATCCATGCTTCCTCGTCTTCCTATAAATAGTTTCAGAAAATTTTCAAAAAAATCATCAAAACATTCAAATATGTTAGAAAAATCATAAAAAACATTCAAATATGTTAGAAAAATCATCAAAAACATTTAAATATGTTAGAAAAATCAAAACATTCAAATATGTTTAAGAAAACTTCTAAAAATTGAAAATCATCCTACAAAACATCGCTCTTTGGTTCTCACTTGTTCATGTGTGTGACTCGTGGATCATCTTGATCTACCTCCATCAACAAAAGTTAGGTTGCTTACTTCGTCTATACTCTGGGGCACAACGAGTTGCCTGGTATTGTTTCGTAGTGCACATTGCTTTTTCATCGACCAAGTGTCCTCCATTTCCCTTTACATGTATCCTTGCTTGGGGCACCATCATTAACCCTTTTGTGTTAATTCACACAAGTCAGAACTGAAGCTTGATAACCAAAAACATTACATCTTGTTTCTTTGTTAGTTTGGCTTGTTTACTTTCTCGTATTGCATTTCATTATGTATGTTGCATGGAGTTAGGAATCTTTTACTTTCTCGTATTGCATTGCATTTGGTATGTTGCATGGAGTTGGTGTTTTAGCAATGGACATTTGTTCGTATATGGATTTTCATGTCATACTACACTTTTGTTCATTCTTTTTAATAAGGACCGATGATGAAGATCTATAACAATATGATGAAAAATAAAGTTGTTTAAAAGGACATTGGATGGATGTTAGCTCATTCCCCCTTCCTCATACCCCTTTTCTTCTACATCCCCTTTCTTGTCTACTTCTTCACACTATTCTTTCTTCTATTCTCTTTCTGTCATATTTTCGATCATCGATTGAGTTCTTCTATCACCCCATCAACAATCGAGGGGGCATCCTCCATTCTTCTCATTTTTCTTCTATCCCTTCAAAAAATTCTACTTGTTTATGCTTGTCTACTTTCTTTGAAGTGATGTCACTTACGCCACCCCAAAGAGGGGCAAATGTAGACACCTAAAATATGCTTACACTTAGCATTTCCTCCAATTCAACTAATTAATGACACTTCGTTAATTCCACATTCTTTGCTCCATCCTCGGATGCCCATTTACGACACCTTCTTGGTCGTATTCCTCCTAAAATCAACTTATTGGGCTAATATCTCTCTTATTAGCTAAACATTCCTCCTTTTGACCATTTAGAATCTCCCTAGTTCTCTCTAGACCACTTCTATTGGCTTCCTAGGCTATCTATCAGCCACAATTGGTTATCCAGACTCCTCTCAACTCTCAATGAGTCTCTAATCACTTGCTAATCAAGTTTAACTAGCCTAATCCTAGATTAACTAAGTCTAAAGCATGTTTATCAACTCCTAATCATAAAGTGTTTTTGAGCTTTAGTCCCACATGCACAAGAATTCCAAACTCTCCCAATTGGAAAACTATAAATACAAGGCCAAGCCTACCTATTCAACTTACCACTTTACAGACAACTTTACTCACAAGTCCTCTCTCAAGCATTTTGGAAAGGCATTAGAAACCATTTGTGATAGCTTTAAGCTATAGAACATTTGGATCTTGGCCATACTCCATTGTTAAGAGCTCCCCCATCTTGCATCCATCCACTCCTAAGGAAAACAACTAATCACACAATTTGATTGCTTAGGATCTATACTAGGTTCACTTTCATTAAGCTTTCATGGAGTAGAGAGTAGTATGCATGTTAGTTTTTGATGTTTTTGTCAAAGTTGTAATGCTTTCATGTTAGTTTCTCTTGTTTAGCTCTAATCCTATGGTGCATGGATGAGTTAGCAAAGCTTTGAGGTTCTTTAACCTCATTCCATAGCTTGTGCAAATTTTCATTGCATACATCCTCAAAATATTTGCAACATATTTTTATCTATATTCTATTAAAAATGTCTCTTGTGATTTATTTGAAGAAATCTTGTCAATTTAGATTGAATGCTAAGAAGTTAGGGCACTATTTTAGCATACCTTACTTAGCCCGGTTTTGACAAAATTGCAATTTCTTGCACAAAAATCATCCTCTAGTCCTCAAATTTGGTCCACACCTTCATGAATACCTCCTCCATGATATATAATGGCTAATTTGTCATGGTTCACTCTGGAACTTCCAATCCCATCTCATTTAGGCATGCCAAACTTGTTTGTCCTAAAGGGAATTCATACCAATGACCTTAACCATGTCTCCAGATGTTGAATTATGACTTTTATCTTCACGTGATGAATCTTGGTAATGTTCCTACACATTTTCCATGTCTGAATTTTCTTTTTATGGATTTTTTATCTTCATACCCTCATGTTAGGTCCTTGAAATAGGCCAAATTGAGCTAGTTTACATTATAGCTCATCATGAATGTCATGTTATTCACCTTGTATCCCCTTAAACATGTTCTATCATGTGTTTTATACCTTTACCATGCTTCACCATTTACCTCATTCCTTCATTCCACCTTTCTAGGTAACTTTGCTAACTAGGCTTAGGGATTAGGCCTATTAAATTGAGCTAGTTTGACTAATTCAACTCATGTATCGGTGTATCAATCATTATGACCTTTGTTCCTTGTCACATACACGATAAACTTGATATGAAATAACTGGGAATGATCTCACATCATCACTTAGCCTCTACTATTCACGGCTTCTCAATAAATTCGGTCTCAACTGGTGTTTCCAAACATTTGTCATGTCTTGCCTTATCAACCTCATTCCAAGCTCCCTCTAGCTCTCATGTATTCTTCTTTTTCATTAATATACCTTTGACATCAATGAAAACTCAACATCCACATGCCAACAAATACAAGTGTCATAAGTATTTCAAATAATGCAATCATGCACTCAAGAACTAAGTACATTCCCATCAAATATCATTTCCTAAGAGAGCAGGTTAGTGAATAAAATGTTAATCTTGAGTATGTATCTACTAAAGATCAGATTGTGGAAATTCTAACCAAACCAATTCCAAAGGAAACATTTGAACTTATAAGGGGAGTTGTGAGTAATTTTTGTTCCTAGCAGTCATTAAGGAAGTTAATAACTTAGGGGGAGCTAATTAGGTGGTTCTTTAGCTCTAAGAGCAAGAAATTAGTGTTGAGAAGGTATGCATGGAGATAGGGGAGCATGTTTGGTTGATGCTTCCAGTATGGTAAGTTCTAGGTGTGATCCAAGAAGCTGCAGGTATCTCTTTGTCATTAATGTCAAAGGGGGAGAATGGTGTCTAATGTTTAGAATGAGGGAGAAATAGAGTGGTTTCCATAGTGTTTCGAGAGTGGTTGCCATCAATGACAAAGGGGGAGATTGTTGAGTATTGTCATTGATGTCAAAGGTTGATGATGTGTCTTATTGATGTCAAAGGTTAATGATGTGTCTTGTTGATGTCAAAGGTTGATGATGTCATCTTGAGGAGAAAGAGATAATTTTAAGACAACTTGAAGGTTGTCAAGGTCAGCTTGTAAAATGCAGGTCATTGTTGAAGAAGTGTTGTCAAGGTCAAGTGCATAGGAAGCCTAGTCATGAGGCATGAAGAGAGATGGAAGAGGCATGGATGGTCATAAGAATGTGAAGTATTTTTAGCATTGTTTGAGCATGGTAGTGAGGTGGAAAGTCACTCCATTCTAGGTCTACACCTAGACCCTCCTAAACCCTGCCTGACCTAATGAGTCATGATGATAAATTTTTCTGATTAACAATTATTAGAGAAATAATTTACCTAATGAGCCATAACTTTTGCTAAACTTGACTGAAAATTTTCCTAAATCATTCCCATTGGATAGGAAATTTCCTCACATTTTTTGGGCTTGGGTGAAAACAAGGACTTTCGTGAAGGAAATCTCTGGGAAAATCCAATTTTTGCACGGCGTCCTTTTTGCACAAAAATCATTAATTTTAGATTTTTATAATTTTTAAGGGGTCAATTTTAAGAAAACGTCCTGCAAGATTTTTAAAAGTAAAGCTGGTATTTTTAACTTATAAAATTTTGTTCAATGTGATCTCCTCCTTCACTCAACATGTCAAATGCAGACATGAAGAATTATTCTAAGAAGCATTTTAGGATGTATTAGAAGGAAATTTTTCTTGGTTGATTTCACATTCAAACATGACATGAAGAATTTTCCAACAATTGATAGAAAAAAGATTGATAGAAAAAAGGTTTGGGCCCGATTTTGCAATGTTTAAAATTATTTCCTTAAGTGTTTTTTGTCAAATTGAGTTCATTGATATCATAACATGCTAAATTTTAATGTTTCAATGTTGATTATTGGTTGCAGGTTTGAGTTGTTCATTTTAGATGAATTAATTGTCAGTTTTAAATTTTGAGATAGAGATCAATTTCTAAAGGATATGTTTATCAATTTCATCATTCAAGTATGGAAATTTATTTCTATTCTAGTCTAATACATTTAAGTGATTTAATCAAACCATTTAATGGCTAAAATATAAAGTCTAGTTTCCAATTTTGTCATATTTTCAAAAGAACAAAGTAATGCAATTCCTTCATACGTATTCTTTTCTTTCATTTTCCAACCAGGGATTTCAAATACAGAATTTAAATATAACAATTTCATTACGAACAAGGTAAGACAACTTTTTAATCCAATGAATCTTTTACAACTCCTTTCATATATATATTTTCAAAATACAACATATAAAATACATGTCTTTCTTTTCTAATAACAGAACGTAGTATATAAATCTATCACATTTCAAATTTACAACTTTCATAGCTCAATACAAATATATTTCCATTACAAGACATTTACAATTCCATCCACTTCAAAGTGGGAAAGGTTACAAAAGAATTTATTTCACAAGGGACTGTCAAACTGTCTTTCTCCTTTGCTCGAAGCAAAGCAACATGCAAAGTTCCATTTGTTTTCCATTTGATCACAACAAAAGTGGGGAAAGGCAACGCTCTCCACCCAACCAAGACATCGAAAAAAAAGGAGAAGTCATCCTTCATCATTGGCCCCGAGTCCCAAACCACAATGCAATAGAAGGTGTGATTCAACTCATGCCAACAACAAGCTTCCACAAAACATACACACAACATTCTTTCAACATGCACATTTCAAATTAAAAAACAGTTCAACAAAATAGCAGTTTACTACTATATTAAAACATTAATACTGAGAACTCGGGAAGCTTCATCATGCAAGTCAAAGGAGCAAGAACTATGGGGAAGTTGTTTATCCTCCCGATAGGAATTGGGTATCCACCTATAATAAAGCGCCGATAAAATTCACCAAACATATCCTTATGCCCCCTGATCTCTCATTGTGCCCCATGCAAATTTTCTTATGCCCCTCACGAGTAAGAAATGCAAGTTATTTCTTTTCCAAGGTGAATCCCAAATCCAAACTCCTCCACATTAAAGCCGATGCCCTTTGGCATTCCCTTATGCACCCGCCTCCCCCCCTAATGATTCCCCATAGCCTTCTCCTATACCATTTCTATGGCGGTCTACCCACATCCCACAACAATAACAAACAAAACATTCACCATTCACACATACATAAAAAAAATAACAAGCATAAAAGAAGAGCTAAGCTCCTACCTCTCCATGGTAGATTTTGTTCTAACACAAACAAGTTTTCAATGTCAAATACAGTCCCAAAATCAACAACCAACAAGCATGCAAAGTTCTCCTATCTCCTTCCAGAAGCAAGAGCTCTAATCAACAAGAAAATTCACCCCAAAGAAGCATGCAAAATATCTCAACAACCCAAAACAAGCAAAGAGTTCGAATTTTATAGAGGAGGGAAGAGAAGAGGATGAGGTGGATCCATGTAGGATGCCACATCACACATCCTCAACTCCAACACAAAATTCAATTCATTCTCCAATGCACAATTAAGAGGTGGGTGAATAATATGACAATTTACTTCCACACTCTAATCCAACCCACACCCCAAAGGACTGAATTAAATAAAATGTAAGAAGAGTGCAATTAAAACATGCAACTTGACTTATAAAAATACATTCAAAAGGTCTAAAATCAACCCTCCAACCATAGGTATGGTTGGTAAATAAAATTAAGAGGTATGAGACAAGTTTTACTTGTCCCACAAGCCTCCAAAACAACCTCCAAGGACAAATTTGAATTTTCAAAGAGGTGGAGTGTTTCATACTCTAAAATCTGATTTACACAACTCTTACACATGGTTACACATCACTTACATATTTAATACCAAAGCCAACAACTTCATAATTACTTTCTTATATCCCAAATTTGATTTATTTATTTAATTTAACAATATGATTACTCCCATTAATTCTCCACAATTAAAAGAATAAAGAAGGGGTAAATGCATCACAAAATAAACACATGCAAACAATAATAGAAAGGAACCACATTAATAAAATACACATAACCCCTTGGTCACATTCAAAGGTAATCCTCCCCATGGGAATCCCTCACAAAAAAACACACACACACACACACACAAAACATATTGTCATGGTGACCTTGTTGAATTCATCTAGAATTCCAATGTGTTTGGTCTCCAATCCACCGATGTTTGTTGTGATATTTTAACCTACAAAACACAAATACCTTCTTCGGCCTCGTGGCCATATCAAAACATCCAACATGAATATAAATATAATTCCAAAATCATCTATATAAATGAATTACAACAACATCAAGTAATAACTATATCATTTGTAATTTAATCAACAACTATATCTTCATCATAAAATGTCCATTTTCTAGGTCTACTCACAATATCCAAAAATCACATGTCTCGAACAAAATTCATAATATATCCATGTCAAATAGTATATCATCATCCACATATGAAGTGTCTCTAATAATCATCATGCATCATAACCAAATCAAGATCAACAATAATCCATGGTCCAACATCTAACATCATACTAAATCAAAATCATAATAATGTTCATAATGTAATCAACAGTATCAAGATCAATATCAAAAGGTGTCAAAGGGAAGTGGGCACTACATCCCCCTTCCCTTAGACTCGACTTCCTCCTGGAAGTCATTGGAACAAATGTGGGCCCGAACTCGTAATAAAGTAGCATCCTCTCATGTTTGTAGTCTCATCATATTTGTCCTCACGCACCCGAACTTGATCAACCTCTCTACCTCGAAGGCCTGGGTCCTGCGATCTAGGATGCAAACGGGCTCCACCATCACTGCCCTAATCATGCACCTATAATGATGTCAATCTAACACATGAGAAGGATCTGCAATATATCTCCTCAGAACTGAAACATGAAACACATCATGTATGCGAGACAAGCTAAGTGGCAATGCTAAAGCGGTAGGCCAAAGGGCCGATACGCTCAAGATCTCGAGAAAGACCCACAAATCTAGGAGCTAACTTATAACCTTTTCCATAAGCGATAGGGCTCTTATGTGGCCTAACATGAAGGAACACCTTCATGCCCACATCAAAACTATGGTCGATCTATGCTAATGCATACTTATTCTACGTCATGTGCCTCTTGTAGTCTATATCGATCAATACTACCGCTACTCCATGTCCTTTAGAAGAGCTGGTCAAGAGAAACCATGTCCTCTAGTTTGTCCCACCTAAGAGGTGTCCTACACTCTCTACCATACAAAGCCTAAAAGGAGTCATGCCTATATAACTCGGAAACTATTACCGTAGGCAAACTCCACTAATGCAAGTACTCCTCCCATCTAGAATGATGATCCATCACATACACCCTGAGCATGTACTTTAAAATATGATTCACCCGCTCAGTCTGTCTATCTGTCTCAAGGTGATATGTTGTGCTGAAATTGATTCTCGTCCCGAGAGCATCTTTGTATGGTAGTCCAAAAATAGGAATTGTACAAAGGATTGCGGTCACAAATTATCTTCTGCGAGAATCCCATGCTGCAACCTGACAATCTCATCCAAATATAACCATGCCACTACTCTATCTGTATAAGTGGTCTTCATCGGAGAAAAGTGAGCCACTTTTGTAAATTTATCAACCATGACCATAATGACATCGTGGTGATATCTCGACATTAAGACAACAATAAAGTCCATGGAAATGGTGTCCCACTTCCATTCCGGTATAGCATAAGGAAAAATAAGGCCAGCTAGATGCTGATGCTCGGCCTTAACTCTCTAGCACTCTAAACATCATGACACGAATTGGGCCACGTCTCTACGAAGTCCTCTCCAATGATATAATTGTCTCAAGGTGGCGTGCATCTTCTTCACCCCGTGATGGGCTGAATAAGGTGCGCGATGTGCCTCTGCCAAGATGTCCTACCTCAAATTTCCATCTCTAGGAATATAAATCCGGCCTTTGTGCTTGAGAAGACCATCTGCCTCTAAGGAAAAACCATCAAACTTCCCCTCGAGGGGTCTCTGAGACTCGATCTCTGCTCGAACTACAATGTAGAAGTTGTCAAGAGAAAGCTACTAAAGAATCCTGCTTCGCAAATTTGTGCTCATTAAAGTGGCCATAGCCACATGTCTCTGTCTGCTGAGAGCGTCTGCTACTACATTCTCCATCCCCTTCACATGCTCGATCTCCATATCATACTCATAAAGTAACTCCATCCAATGCCGCTGACGAGCATTGAGATTAGGCTGTGTGAAGAGGTGGCGAAGACTCAAGTGATCTGTCCTAAGTGTGAATCTCTGACCAAGAAGAAAGTGCCTCCATTGAACCAAAGCGTGCATAACTGCTTCGCAAGCTCAAGATCATGAGTCGGATAATTAAGCTCGTAATCCTTGAGTTTGCGAGACTCAAAAGCCACTACTCTGCCCTCCTGCATCAACACACCTCCAAGCCCTGCTAAAGAAGCATATGTGCAAACAAACGACTCACCCCCGTGGATCCAAAGACTATAAGAATAGGTGTTGTCAGTAAGACAATCCTTCGATGTCTCAAGAAGGCTTGCTCACATTTGTTCGACCAAACAAACTTCTTCTCTTTCCTCTGAAGGGAAGTTATGGGGTGTGCAATCCGAGAGAAGTCATGAACAAATCTCTAATAGTACCCTGCTAATCCCATGAAGCTGCGTACTTCAGTCACAGTAGTGGGTGTTGGCAAATCCATAATAGCTCTAATCTTGGAAGGATCGACGGTGATACCTTCACCAGAAAATGATATGACCCAAATATTGCACCTCTATCTGAAATAATGCACACTTCTCCAAGTTCCCATAAAGTTGTTGCTCCCAAAACACTAAAGAACTTGGAGAAGGTGCCCCTCGTGCTCCTCACACGTACATGAGTAAATCAAAATGTCATCAAGAAAGATGAGCACGAAGCGATCTAAGAAGGTCCTGAATACCCCATTCCTCAAACTCATAAATACTGTGGGGGCATTAGTCAAACCAAAAGGCACCACTATGAACTCATAGCGGCCATATCTCATACGAAAGGCGGTCTTATGAATGTCCACCTCCGTAATCCTCAGCTGATGATAGTCGACTTAAGATCAATCTTAGAGAAAATTGTGGCTCTCTTCATCGATTAAACAAGTCATCAATGCGAGGAAGGAGATAATGATTCTTGATCATTACCTTATTCAGCTGGCGGTAATCAATACACAACTACAAGGATCCATCCTTCTTCTTTACAAAAATCAGCAGTGCTGACCTAAGGGGATACACTAGGACGGATAAGGCATTTCTCCAAAAGGCCCTCAAGCCGCAACTTGAGCTCATGAGCCCCCGGTGTGGTCATCGATAAGGTGCTCGTGAGATAGGCTCTACTCCCTAACTAGATCTATATGAAAATCAATCTCACGTGGGGTGGTAACCTCGGTAGCTCCCTGGAAAGACATCTGCAAACTCTCTCAAAATGGGGTGATCATCTAGTGATGGTCCACTAGACCCATCCTCGATCTCGTCACTAATCAGTGGCATACATCGACAACCGTCGCCGCACACACCGCTTAAGCTGCATATTAGAGATGGTGCGAATAGAAATGGGTCTCCTGACCCCGAAATCACCGACTCAACTCCCAAATTATCTGCATAAGATATAGTCTTGTGGTAACAATCCATCATGGCCCTATGTGTAGATAACCAATCCATACCTAAAATGACTCCATACGAGCCCAAAGGAGGATACATAGATCCGAGGTAGTGGTGAAAGGTCTCAAATCCACTACACACTCCTTAACTAAGGAGTCTATAGAGATCTTGGCTCCAGAAGCCATCTCAACATCCCAACTATGACCCCGCCTAACTGCCACCAACCTGCATCACTCTACTAAAAATGGTGCAATGAAAGAGTCAGAAGAACCAGAATCAAACAATATAGAGGTAGGAATACCCCCAATGCTACTTGTAGTCTCAATGATTGTACTACGATGCTCCGACGGTTCTCAACCATTTGCATAAATCATGTGGTTGCACCCATGTCACCAACCTGTCGGCTCGAGAAATGTATCTTACCCTTGTTGTTAGGGTTCTATGTGTGAGTCTCTCCAAAAATGTCCAATAACTCCACAACAAAACATCCTCCTGATCCTCCCCAATGAGTAGCACCTTCAATAGGTGCTCTAGAAGTCTGTGGCATGGATCATGATGATCCAGCTGTGATGGTCTGCTAAGGTCTCTCTCTTTGTGAGCTCCGGTGATCGAGCTCTAGGTCCACCTGTGCCCCCGATGGGACCTCAGGAGGAGGCCCCATACTCCGACCTCTCTATGTATCAACTCTCTGTGGAGGTCTATGAGGTGGGTGAGACTATTGTTGTTGATGTTGTTGTTGTTGTTGTGGTCTAAATGATGATTGTGTTGAACCCTGTCCACCACAAGGAAGAGGTACTGACCCCCTCGATCTATTGTCTTGCATTTGTTGTATGCGGCTCCAGACTTGGTCTCTAGCCTATTGGGTCTTCCCTCAAGTCTCCTCTGCGTTATATAGGCCTTCCCAACGGCCTCAGCTAATGTCTGTGGGTAGTGGATCCGAACTGCACCTCCAATGTCTAGATTCAGGCCCCAAATGAACCTGTGGATCCACACTTGCTCATCCTGTATGTACTCAACATACTAAAGTAGATCCAAAAACCTACTCTCATACTCTACTACTGAAAGAGATGCTGTTAGAGGTCATGAAACTCATCTATCCGTTGTTGTATGAACCTCTGTGACAAATATCTCGCTCTCCTGGAAACGCTCCTCAAAGAGCTCCCAAGTCATTGTCTTCGAATCAACATGGAGCTTCAACTCCTCTATCCTCCACCATACTCCCTGCTTCATCCCTCGGTAGATGGATTGCAACATGAGCTTTCGTGTTACTGTAACAAAGACAAAGCTTCAAGTAACCGCTCAAGCTCACTAGTCGAGGCCCTCGCCAAATCCACCGTGTCACCGAGTAATGTGATGGTGAAGCTTCGGGATCTCCCGATGTGATCTGCACTGTGGTCCGATGGCATCTAGGTCTCTTTGCATGCTCATCCCTAAGTCTAGGGCTTCGGGACCTCTCTCTATGCTTTGAAACTCGGTCACCTTGTCTCCTCTCGTGGTGACTCTCGCCGGTTGACTCTGCGCATGGGAGTTCTCTCCTCTATACTCCTCGTTGGGTCGAGGAGATGCCTGAGCATCAACAGATGGCTCCCTATCATGTATGGCTGCATGTCCTCCTCCTAATCCTCCGCGTAGAGCGACATTAACATCCTGAAGAGTCTGCAAAACTGGGGTAGGAGGGTTGTTACACCCCGATCCGGTGGTGGTAAGTCTAGGTCTATCTCGAACATTCCCCCGTCCCGTCTACACCTCCTACACAGAACAAAATGAGAGTTAGTTCCTTATTCTAGGTCTTACTCAGTTTTCCATGTTTACTAAAATATTGCAATTTCTAAACTAAGTTGTTTTCTAGATTTAAAAGTGTGTTAGGTTTAAGTTTCATGTCCCAAGTTTTCTAGTGTGCCCAATGGTCCAAGATTTTGAACCACTGCTTTGATACCAAGTGTAATGCCCGCTAAAACAACCCACTTGAGACCCAAGAAACAACCTAGGATTAGTTAGGAAAATTATGGAATAATTTTTTTGTTTAAGAGTATCTATAACCAGTTTACCAGGCAACAACTGCCACTAACAAGTTCCAGAACAATACTAAACTATTAGAGTATACTTTTCTTTTATTAACAATTATTAGAGTCACAAGGTCCAAAATTAAGGGATAGAAGGTTCCATAAGGTTCAGAGGGTAATTCCTCACCATACCCACTCTCTAATAGGCTTAGAGCTTCAACTTGATTTTTCTCACACTTAACGCATTCAAAATTTCCCTAAATCATTCCCATTGGATAGGAAATTTCCTCACCTTTCCAATGATATAAAGAAATCCTCCTAACTCCTCATAAAACTCAAGTTATGGGCCGGTGGGCCTTGGGGTGAAAATTTTCCCCCAAGAGCGGGCCCGCAAGCTTGAGGATGAAAAGTTGCCCAAAAGGGTGAGTTGGCGGGTCGCGGGAAGACTTTGCAAATTTTTTTCGTGCGGGGGAAAATCTAATTTGTGTTTGCGCCTTACGAGTCCAGTCAAGGACACATGTTGAGCTTCAAACCAAAGCGGGGAGAAAAACAACGAGGGAAGGGTGGGGCGGTGAAGATGTTTGGGGAATTTCGCTAAAGGGGGAGATAAGGGGTAAGTTTGACGTATGGTCCGCACGTCTGCAGAAAATATTTCTCCAAGGAGAGGGCAAGAGTGCGGCCACGGAGGTAAACACAAAATTTTACCAAAAACAAATTTTCAAAAAGGATAAAGTTACATGGGTTCCACCCCTCCGTTGTCACCCCATGGTGTCACGTGACAACCTTTCATTAGCTGTGGAATTGCGGGCAGGCGGAGGAAATTAATAAAATTTTCTTTAAAAAATTCTAAGTTTTTAAGGGAAAATTTCGGGCCATGCAAGCCCATGTAGGAAAAATTTTCAAAATTTTCCGCTGAGGAAGGAAAACTTCAGAGGGCCATAACTTTTGCTAAAAGCTTTGTTTTGGAAAAATGAGAACTTTCGGAAAGCTCTCGCGCCCTCTTTGCACAAGAATCATTAATTTTATAATTTTTCTAAATTTTAAGGGGTCAATTTTAAGAAAACGGCCTATAGGCTTTTTAAAAGCAAACTGGTAATTTTTAACTTATAAAATTTTGTTCAATTTGATCTCCTCCTTCACTCAACATGCCAAACAAACATGGAGAATTATTCTAAGAAGGATTTTAGGATGTATTGGAAGGCAATTTTGCTTGGTTGATTTCAATTTTTCACAATTGACAAAAAAAGACTGCAAAAGGTTTGGGCCTCGATTTTGCAATGTTTAAAATTATTTGCATTGTTTAAAATTATTTCCTTAAGTGTTTTTTGTCAAATTGAGTTCATTGATATCATAGCATGCTAAATTTTAATGTTTCAATGTTGATTATTGGTTGCAAGTTCGAATTGTTCATTTTAGATGAATTAATTGTCGCATTTTAAATTTTGAGATAGAGATCAATTTCTAAAGGATCTATTTCTCAATTTCATCATTCAAGTATGGAAATTTATTTCTATTCTAGTCTAATACATTTAAGTGATTTAATCAAACCATTGAATGGCTAAAATATAAAGTCAGGTTTCCAATTTTGTCATATTTTCAAAAGTACAAAGTAATGCAATTCCTTCTTACGTATTCCTTTCTTCCATTTTCCAACCAGGATTTCAAATACAGAATTTAAATATAACAATGCCATTCTGAACAAGGTAAGACAACTTCCATTAATCCAATGAATCTTTTACAACTCCTTTCATATATATATTTTCAAAATACAAAGCATATAGAATACATGTCTTTCTTTTCTAATAACAGAACAAAGTATATAAATCTGTCACATTTCAAATTTACAACTTTCATAGCTCAATACAAATATCTTTCCATTACAAGACATTTACAATTTCATCCACTTCAAAGTGGGAAAGGTTACAAAAGAATTTATTTCACAAGGGACTATCAAACTATCTTTCTCCTCTGCTCCAAAACAAAGCAACATGCAAAGTTCCTTTTTTTCCAATTTGATCACAACAAAAGTGGGGAAAGGCAACGCTCTCCACCCTACCAAGACATCCAATGAAAGGAGAAGTCATCTTTTATCATAAGCCCCCGAGCCCCAACCACAATGCAATAGAAGGTGTGATTCAACTCATAGCAACAACAGGCTTCCACAAAACATACACAACATTCTTTCAACATGCACATTTCAAATTAAAACACAATCAACAAAACATCGTTTACTGTTTGCATTAAAACATTAATACAAAACTTAGGTTTCATCATGCAAGCCAAATGAGCAAGAACTATGGGGGCGCTTATGCCTCCTAATGGGAATTGTGTATCCACTGTAACAAACCGCAATAAAATTCACCAAACATATCCTTATGCCCCCCACAATCCCTCCTTATGCCCCCCCACAATCCCTCCTTATGCCCCCACAAATTTCCTTATGTCCTCCACAAGTAAGAAATGCAAGCTATTTCTTTTCCATGGTGGATTCCAAACCCAAACTACCTCTACAATAAAATTGATGCCACTGGCATTCCCTTATGCCCCCTCAATAATTCCCCATAGCCTTCTCTTACACCATTTCTATGGCGGTCTACCCATAGCCCACAACAATAACAAACAAAACATTCATCATTCACACATACATAAAAAGAAATAACAACATAAAAGAAGAGCTAAGCTCTTACCTCTCCATGGTAGATTTTGTTCCAACACAGCAAGCTTTTAATGTCAAATATAGTCCCAAAATCAACAACCAACAAGCATGCAAAATTATCCAATCTCCTTTCAAAAGCAAGAGCTCCAATCAACAAGAAAATTCACCCTTCAAAACAACCCAAAACAAGCAAAGAGTTCGAATTTTATAGAGAAAAGAAGAGAAGATGATGAGGTGGATCCATGTAGGATGTCACATCACACATCCTCAACGCCAACACAAAAGTCAATTCATTCTTTAATGCACAATTAAGAGGTGCGTGAATAATGTGACAATTTACTTCCACACTTCAATCTAACCCACACCCTAAATGACTCAATTAAATAAAATGTAAGAAGAGTGCAATTAAAACATGCAATTTGACTTATAAAAATACATTCAAAAGGTCTAAAATCAACCCTCCAACCATAGGTATGGTTGGTAAATAAAATTAAGAGGTATAGGACAAGTTTTACTTGTCCCACAAGCCTCCAAAAATAGCGCCAAAAACAAATTCGAATTTGCAAAGAGGTAGAATGTTTCATATTCCAAAATCTGATTTACACAACTTTTACACATACTTACACATCACTTACATATTTAATACCAAAGCCAACAACTTCATGATTACTTTCTTATATCCCAAATTTGATTTATTTATTTAATTTAACAATATAATTACTCTCATTAATTCTCCACAATTAAAAGAATAAAGAAGGGGTAAATGCATCACAAAATAAACACATGCAAACAATAATAGAAAAGAACCACATTAATAAAATACACATAACCCCTTGGTCACATTCAAAGGTAATCCCCCATGGGAATCCCTCACAAAAACAACACACAAAAATATGTTGTCATGGTGACTTTGTTGAATTCATCTAGAATTCCAATGTGGCTAGTCTCCAATCCCCGATGTTTGTTGTGATATTTTAACCTACAAAATACAAATATCTTCTTCGGTCTCATGGCCATATTAGAACATCCAATATGAATATAAATATAATTTAAAATCATCTATATAAATGAATCACAACAACATCAAGTAACAACTAGCAAGAAAAGGAAGAAGATGAAAACAAAGGTCCCCGCTTCGAGAGGGTTCTTAGAAGTCATAAAGACACGGAGCTTGCCGCGAATCTATTGCACATTAATAGAGAAGGTCGGTTCCTCTACCTACCTCTAACGCCATCTGTTACTCCTATGTTGACAACAAATCCTAGACTAAATATGCCAAGGGGCAAGAATAGAAGGATGTGCGAAAGGGAAATCCTAAGCTAAGGAAGGCGATAGCGTCGGAAAGAAATGGGCGATCTCTCTCCACGAGCTGCAAAGGAAACAGAGAGGGCGCGGGAGAAGAGGGCGGACGGCGCACAACACGACATATCAACCATTTTGGCATGGTGTCGTTCAACAAAGAGGATCGTTTTTAACAAAGCGGAACTCGTTATTTATAGAAGAAGGAGAGAAGAGGAGGAAAAGAGAGGGAAACTCGGATATGAATCGCTGACCACCAACAACAAGAGATAAATGCCTGCAATGCTATCATACGCGCTTCCCCATGTCTATTTGGCATGTGGAAGAAGGAAGAAAACAAGATCTGAATGAAATCTGGTGGTTGAGGTCGATTAGATGTGTGCATTGATGATCAGAAATATGTTTCCCTATTTTCCACCTACCAAATCCCGCCTAAATTTGATTTTGAAAATTCCAACGTGTAGCTGATGTCAGCAGCTCTCTAACAAGTCTAGGTGTGCATCGATCGAGCTCAGAAAGCGAGAAGATACGGCTGTCGGAAGATGTCAGAGTCGTCTGGACACGTAAGACATGTGGCGCACGCGGAATGACTCAAGAAATCATCCAACTGTTGATTTGTTTTGTCTTTTCTACCACATGTCATGCACCGGTTGGTTGTCCAAATTCGGCGTCCTATTGGTGTGCTTTGATAGGTTGCATGTAGCACACTCAAGTTTGACAGATGACGTGGCACAATGATTGACGCGAAAGAAGGCGCAAGGCGCGAAGCAAGAGGCAAGCGCACGAAAGGGAAACAGAGGGAAGGCGCGCATGGAGGTGCATGTGCATGCGGGAGGAATATGAAAATACTCGCAGGGGAAAAGTATGGGGAAGGGGCGTGAGCATTGAATCGAAGGAGGGCGCGTGGTGGCAAAAAGAAAAGCGGTGCACGAAGGAGCTGAGTGTATGCAAGCGCGCAAGAGGAATGTCAGGGACTTAACCATTTTGAAAGGCAAGACTGCAAAGGTGCACGCAAGGAGTGTGTGACATGATAGGAAAAGGAATGCGTGCACCTTCTAAGCTAGCTAGTGCAAAAGGTGGGTTGAGATCAATAAGAAATTCATGAATATTACCTATAAGATGGCAAAAGGAGCACTCTACAACCTCTCCTAGTATATTGTTGAAAACATTGAGCAAGACGCGAATAACACACACAAGAATGGGGATGAATTCATTTAGGGTGTGATCCTTTTGTTGGTGTTTAACAAGACGGGTGTTCCGAGAAGGGGATGAGTAGCCTAAATGTGTCTATTCTATTGAAAAGAAGTCGTTGATCGAGTGATATAAGGACTACTTAGCCCCCACCTCCCTAAATAATGTGTACAAGGCCGGACTTAATAACTCGGCTAAGGTATTTGAGGGATCCCCATAAGGAGGAGTGGCGAATACCACGGCAGTACCAAAAGCGTTGGAAGGAGAAGTAAATTTTGTCATAAGAATTACTCTTTGGTGTGCTTCAAGATGAAGAATGAGAACTTATTTCCTTGGGATAAGTTTCCATTTGCCTTCACAATGAGTACTTTATGTTATCCATCAATCAAATCAAGGATGCACATAAATTACAAATTGATGCATTACAAATTGATGTGCGTACACACCCTTCGCACCAAGTATAAAGTACGCAAGTAAGAATGCGTATGTGGAGACATAAGAAACAGGACGTCCTCCAAATCAACCCGGTGGAGACAATAGTAGTAGGCAACCAAGTAGTACATCTATTCTAGTACTTACACCCAAAAAAGAAAACGAATCAGGGACATGAGGTTGAGGAGCAAAACGAAGATATACACACACCTCCAAAGTAAGAGACAAAGATGCCCAAGAAGGGAAAAGAACAAAGTTGTTAGAGATTTCTCCAACAATACATGAGCATCGTGTGAAGGGCGAAGAGGAGGAAGAGGAACAAGATCAAGATAATGTCCCCTTGTGAGGAGGACAAGGTGAAGGCTAGACATTACAAAAACTTCTACGTATGGGATGACCTCGGGTGAGACAACAAGCAATCCAAAAAAGCAAGCAACACAAGGTCGGATGTAGGATTGGAGGAAATCAACACGCGCGAACACATAAAGACCGATATTGATTTCAGCCAAAAATATGTGCACACCTCGAGGAGGGGTGGGAAGGGGAACCTAGCATGCCAACAAATGTCACTCCTCGAACAACACCTTGACTACAAGTCCCGCGCGCACGGAATTCAGTCCCAAAAGTAGCCAATATCTTGAGGACTTGAGCGTTGAAACATATGTACCTCCAAAGACACCCCGAAATCAATAATGTTGAGGAAGAAGGGGATAGAGAAAATTGCCGAAGAAGAGGAAAACATGGATGAGGAGGAAACACATGACGAGGAAAATGAAGAAGAAAACCAAGATGTACTGTTGATGATGAAGAAGAAAATGCACATCGTTGTGTAGAAAAAGGAAAGGGTGTGTAAGAAGAGGAAAAAGATGAAGAGAATGAAGAGATGGAGTACGATGAAAAATAACCCCTAAAGTCTAATTGCTCGAGATTCCATAAGGTAAAAATAAAAGAACCAACTCTTCTATTAGAAATATCTCAAGGATAAGGTTGCGACAACAACAAAGAAGTTATCCTTCACCTTGGATGTTTGCACAAATGAGCCCTAATTTGAGGTCCCTATTCAAGTTTGCATAAGGCTCAGATTATTTCATGGAGGGATGGGAGTGGCCTTCACGGACACCTTCCAAATGTCAAAGACGCAAGCCAGGGACGCACTCTTAAAAATTGATGGAGAGGTTGTGCAACAAAGCCTCACTAATAGTTGCTTACTAAGGGAGAAAGTATAGGAGTCGAGTATACGAGTTGAGTATAGGAGTTGTCAAGGAGCTGCAAGAAACCATGAAAAAGTTAGAAAAAATCTCCAAGGTACATAAAGAGTTGAGAGAAACATACGCATAATACTTAAAAGCATTAAACTTATGCAAACGGATCATCACCAATGAACCTAGGCTGCTAAAGGAGTTCCATTAGAACAAGGGGAGGTGTTGAGAAGTTGGAAACTTTGGTTAGTCTCTTGCTTAAGTAGAGGGGAGAAGAGGGAGAGAGTCGGTCATAGCAAAGCAAATAAGAGTAGGAAAAAGAAAGAGCTCTCTATCCGAGAAGTTGAAGACTTGTGCGGACTTGGTCATCAAACTTGGAGAAAAGGTCGCATATGCGAGATAAGGTAGTCAAAGGATTTTTCAAACAATCCAAGATTCTTGACGTGTGAATGCTCCTGAAGTCCAAAAGCAGAATGCCTTGGAAATGCAAGGCAATAACAATGATGTCGATAAGGCTAGCTGCTTTATAAGATATTGAAAACTTGGAAGAAGAAATCAGAGTGAAAAGGACAAAATCAAGCGGCGCTTAGGTGAGCTAAACTAGCTAACTTCTAAGGAAGAAAGCGCACATGATGCAACAAATACTAAGGCAAGTAAAACCTTGTAGAAACTTCAAGCAAAGGCATAAGAACCTCAAAAGGGTATCAAGGCTTTGAAAGATCTCGACGCACATGCCAAAAAAATAGGCCCTCTTGTTCAAGAAAGCCTTAGATCAATGGAAAGTGCATGAGGATCTTTTAAGGCGGGAGGTACCAAAATTTTTGAAGAGGCTAATAAAGGGTTACCCGAGGGTAGGTAGCCGAGTTAATGTGGGGTGATGTTAAGCCCATAAACTTTGAGCTACAAATTTATATTATTTAAAGACTAAGTCCCACATTGGGCAGCCATTCTTATTCTTTAGAGCGCGCACATTTTGTGGAAGAACACAAAAGTTGCGCACATGTTTTGGGATAAAAGAAGAAAAATACACACCCCACTATAGAGCATGAAGACAAATTTAGACATGTGTGGAGATAATGGAAAAAGGAGACGTGAAGCTAGTTGGGTCCATGAGGAACCCGAATGGGGAAGAAAATCGACACATTAAAGGAACAATTGAGCTAAGTATACAAAAGTAATTGCAGTTCTAAACACGTGCATGCCAAGAAAGAAAGAGTGGCACATGAAGTGGTAGTTAAAGGCGATCGAGTGACAAAAATAGAGTTTCCAAAAATAGTCAGAGAAGCATGCAAAACAAAGAAGCGAACATCAAAGTGGCGAGAACTTCAAGACAAGCAAAACAAAGACTACCATACAAAGTGTTAAGTTGTAAAACAGACAACATGTGGCATATCCATTGCACTGAATGTAATAGATAGTTTTTTTAGATTGGACTCAAGGGCTAAATATCACTATTGTTCAACTAGTGAAGGGCAAGTCCCCACTAGTATAAATACCCCTTGGGGGTCATTGTAAAATACACACGAGAAGAGAAAACAACATAGCATAGACGTGCCAATGGGGCAAGGATTATTGTACCAATGAGTGTTTAGTTATGAATATCTTAAAGGATTTGTGTGGAGTTACTATGTCTATTTGTTCGGTAAAGCTTTCTAGTTCATGAACATATGCTTTTGGTATGTTCTTTTCCTATTTGATATAGTTTATACACATGATTTTTTCCTATCTTTGCTAAATATGATGGGGGCACAATCTCTCGCGCTTCAGGTGAGCGTGGTAGGACCTCTTTTAGTGTGATAGGCCAACACAAGTGGCGGATCTCAATTGACGTGCGTCAGTGTGGGAAGGGTTCTTTTGTGTATAGGCAAGAGTTATGTGGTAAATTAGCCGTGCAACACTAGGGTATTTTGAGTGTTGTAAACCTGCAAGCAATTGTGTATGTAAGTAAGACTGAATCATTGGCAATCAATCTCTAGTTGATGTAACCATGTTGTTAAAGAAATACATCATTGTTATTGCTATAATTGAGATTTTGTTGTGTAATCTTGTAAGGGGCTTGGCTAAAACCATTCTTTCATTAGGACCGCTAATTGTAGCCGTATCAAAGTTGGATCTTCATAATGATTAATTATCCAATTATTCCGTCAAAGGTGTTACATATAGACACACATGAATCATAGTAATTTACAATTTCACATAATACTAAATTGCATTCATGAGTCTCCATGAGCATTAAAAAATAGTACTAGCATAACTATCTTAGATAAATCAATGTAAAAGACATTTGAGAAATATCATTCTTGAGGCGCTTATTCCACTTATGTTTGAAATTCAATATAAGTGTCTCAAGAATGATACCTCTCGATGTCTTTTCCATAGATTTATCTAAGATAGGTATGTTAGTTAAATTATTATTTCTACAACCAAAATAAATACCAAATTCTATTTCTTTCTAAATATTATGGTATCAACAATTATGGCATTATATAAATACACATCCAATTCATAATTGTTTAAAAAATGTTTTTATTTCAATTTGTTTATAATATTCGAGAGTCATGAGTATTTTCCTTATACACTATTTAAAAACTCAATTATTTTCTCTTCATTTTGACATGGCCTTTTTATCCACCACAGAATTAATAATTGTACAAAAAGAAGAATGGTTGTCAAAGCAATGATGAAGAATCCATTGTAAAGGACATTGATTTGGATTACGACTATCTCTCCCTAAACCAAGACACCTCTTTAATATTTTAGTACCACCATTTTCAGTTTATAGTAAACAAAATCATAGAAAAAACAAGATAAAAATAGAATTTGGGAGGTCGAGTTGAGCCTCCTAATTGCCATAAACAACATTTGGTCAAAAAATAATAACAAAAACTATAAAGCTATGTAGTAAGAGGTGGTGAGCTGGTGTTGATTAAATAAAAATAAATACTTTGTCCACTTCTTCTTCACCCCTGATTTCTTTTTGCACTTCTCTTCTTTTAGCTTTTTTATTATTTGTATTTATCATTTTCATTTGATATTGTGTATTGTTTTTATAAATACATTAATTATATTTTTATTTTTGCGTATTAAATATGATTCGGCAGTCGAATCATATTTTGAATATCAAACATCACTCAGTTGTCATTGTGATGGTCAAATGGACATCAAATTTAATGTCGAAAATAAAAGTGAACAGCTCACTCCATTACACCCCTTGCTGTCACTGTAGGAACGCTGCTCAGCGTAATTTTTCTTTTACTTTTCCACTCACTATTTCTGGATGAAAGATGAATTTAAGGGTTTACTTGTTCTTGCATCCACTCAGAAATGGCATTGCCACTTTGGCTCAAATGTTTAAAATCAATACGCTGATTGTTTTTCAGATCTAAGTAGTCCACCTGCCACAAATAACAGTACTAGATTTACTAGGTAGACAATAGAACAGCTATAGACGAGTAAGATCTAGACTCAAATTTACAGATACATAATTTTCTTTCGAATATTTACTAAATATGAATTTCCACAATCTGCCGTATATAAAAGAAGCTGAAAACAAACAATTCAGTGTACAAATCCCCTACCCAACAAAGAAGACGTTGAAAAGTAAGAAAAACAACATTAAAAAAATCGGTCTGTAGGATCTATCAACTTGTTTGGAAGAATTTTTTTATGGTTTATCGGTGAAATGCAAGCACACACACTAAATAGAATGGAGAATTAAATATTAATGGGTGCAAAAGATGACCACCACTTAATAATCTTCTTTATTACTCCAATGATTGAGTACATGTTAAATATTTTTAAATAGGGATCGCTCGGTCGGTGTGGTAGTTGTACCCATCATACCTTACCCAACTATACACATGATTAGAGTAATGTAACACTTAGGTATAATAACATAATATTATGCCTTTAGGTATGACGATGTGAGGAGCTGGCTTTGCTCCTCCAGCTAAGTGGAAGGTGTGTATGTCGATCTTCTCCAGCTGAATAACGATTACTCCAGCTAAGTAGGTGGTGTATAACTCAATCTTCTCCAGCTTAGTAGAAGGTGTACGATCTTCTCTAGCTGAGTAGGTGGTGCATTTCTCAAACTTCTCCAACTGAATAACCATTGCTTGAAGAAATTTGGTCTATAAAATCAATAAATGTAAACACACGGGAAAACAACAATGAAATACTTTGACTCGATACATACCTTTTATTTAATATTGAACAACTAGTTACTCATAATTTTATACAAAAGAGTGGGTTTGTTATGCTCCTGTTTTCTAGGATGCATATTCTATCTTCAAACCTATGTTCCACCAAGTTTCCGGGACGGGACGGGGGACGTGTTTCCGGGACGGATTTTTTTAAGCCTTTTTTAGGGGACGGCTATTAAAAAATAAGGGAAAATTTAAAAAATATAGGAAATTTCAAATATTCATATGATAACATTGCTAAAGCAAACCTTAATACATAAAATTAGAGTTGAATTGAGATTTCACATAAGATTTATCATTTAACCTTAAAAATATAGGAAATTTCAAATATTCATATGATAAGTATAACACATTGATAAACTTAAACTTAAAGCATTCCTCACTGTCTTCTTGCATGAAAACTCCCCATTCGTGTAGGAAAAAATTGGTTTGTAACAAGAATATGATATACCAAGATCAAAGACCAAAAAGTTTGGCATTTTGTGGCATATTTCTATGGAAAGAAAAGCGCTACAATATATTTTCTTGTAGACATCCATAAAGTAAATGTTGATAGAATTGTTTGAATTGTGTGGTGGCATATAAATTTATCAAGGATGGATGATAAACAACATGCAGGCTTCAAAATTCAAAATTGAAATCACACGAGAAGAATCCTATCAATGTCATGTAATCTAAAGAGACTACAAGTATAAGCTCCATACTTTATAATAGAACTATTTTATTCATTTCTCTCACAACTTATAGATTATACCAATGGATGATAACTAAGACTAACCACACATGACTTCTTAAAGGTCTGTTGTTGACCATTTGAACGAAGCCAACATGCAGCTTTGATTGAAGATATCCAAAACAAAGGGGTGACATTTAATAGCATATAAAGTATTTCTCTCAATTATAATAGCGGAATATACCAACCCATTTCATCTTCAATCTCCTCAATTATCTAATCAATGCAGACCATTGATTTAAATATAAACATTGTTTTGGTAACCAACTATTTTCTGTTATTGTTAATCTCTTGTTGGCTTTTAGTAGTGTCTTATCGACTCTTTTGTTATGTTTAGTTGTAGTTGACAGTTGTGTTTTAACCGAAAATCATTGGTTCTTTGATTCTTTTGTCATATAAACAGAATGATTCATTTCAGGGGAAGGGCACTGATGTGACAGTTCCTCCCTGTACCAAGTGATTGTATTGAAGTTTGAACACTACCTTATGCAATAAATTTGTTATTCAGAAATGAGCTTCTTTTTTGTTTTGATGTTTGTTTTAGGTTTAGGGCACTTAGAAATGAAAGTGGGGGTCCTTGTGGGCCCCCGCATTGCTTTACTTTTAATTAAAAGTGTGTTTTTTTTTTTAATGTGTTTTTTAAGGCTGTTTGCTTAGGGGGACACGGGGGACGGCTGAACATCCCGGTGACGTTTAGGGATGGCTAGAAGTCCCCTAAACATACCGGGACGCCCAGCCGTCCCTTTTTTTTTTTTACGTCCGGGAAGGGGACATTTCCTACCCGTCCCCGAGGTTCAAACGTCTCGGTACAGGGACGAGCTAAAAAACATAGGGGACACATCCCCGTGGAACACAACTTCAAACTTATAATCCTCCAACAAATCCTATGCTATGTTAGGGGTTGATCCAACCTCGCATGAATATCTCAACCCGCTAACTAAGCTAATTATGATAGGTTTAATATATTAAACCTACATACAAAAACTAACTATAATGTAATAAATCTTAGCATTCCACCTCCCTCCCCTCCCCCGAGTATACATACTCCCTGTGTAAATTGGATCACACACAATTCAACATACTTTCAATTAATAGTGGGAATGGCCTCACTACACTTACAATCGGTGAATGAGGACAAACACAGCATTCATTGAGAAACAAAAACATAAGTATGAACTCGGACACACACAATAGTTGATACACTTTCTCCTATGTGAGGAAGGACACACTCATATTCATATCATAACAAATAACACCATATCCAATAGTGGGACTTGACCTCACTATCTTATTTTTTCAGGTTGGGCAGGGCCGCACTACAATACATCTATTCTTCAATCAGAATTGGATCTCGCAATGCTCATCCTTTGGTGGGACTGGGCCTCACCTCAACTGCTCCTCTAGTTGGACTGGTCATCACCGAACAATTATGAAACAAAAGTAGTGGGACTATATCCTCATTAGGCTTTCTCAATGGGTCGTTCTAGATGGTCATGTAGGCCTTAAATCGATGTACGAAGCACTCCGACAGTTATGGAAGTGTTCTTTGTAGTATTTGTCACCTTCATGGGGATTAAATTCTCCCCCACACAAAAAAACAACTTGTAAGGGTGTCAGGTACTACCAACAATGCACCCTTGTACAAAAAAACTTATGTTAATGGTTTTGATAGATGACTTACAATGCAATTTTTCTAGAAAAAAATTATATCTTACAAGATACAATAGCTTGACTAAAATCCTTTTGCCATAAGGTTTTGAAAACAATTTAACACAAACTTGCAAGTTTTTGTCAAAATCTGCCTCCCAAACAAAAAACTATGAATTTATTACAAACCTCTGGACAAGATTTAAAGCCAAAAACACACTGCCGGAGCATGAAAACAATTAAATCTCAACAAATAAAGGAGTTGGAGGAAAGCCAAAATCCTTTCACATGGTATTTCATAGTGATAATAGACACAGTGTAGCATTTTTTTGCAGAAAAACTCTTTCTTGTTTTGGAGATATGGAATTAATTGGTTTCCGGCTACTGTAAGCGAAACATTTGAATTTTTTCGAATGTTTTGACTTCATTAAAAACTAAGAAAATTAAAACCATAAAACTAAAAAAATAACCCTAAATTAGTATAAATCTAAAACTCTATACTAAAAATATATGTGCCTATTCTGGCCTTTGCCATGGCACCATGTTGGGCATTTCCTTACATTAAAGGTCACTCCTGCCTGAAGCTTTTGCTGCGAAAAATTAAAAACACAGCACCTTCTTTCTATAAAGGCCTCACTTATGTGCCATCACACTCATTATTATTGTTAGTTGCTATTTCTCTGATACATGTGCCACACCTTCTCATGTTTATGTGCATATGCTTACGCACCCTCAAGCAGGCTCCAAAATTGTTGCGCCCTCAATAGTGCTATGCTAAACAGATCTAAAAACGTCATGGAGCCCAAAGAGGATTGCTGTAATAATAAAACAGCACTAAATATTTTTGAAATGGATTGCAGCTATCAATGGCAGGGCTCTCCGAACAACAAAACACAACACACCTGATTTTCAAGGTTTCTCTCTGTACACCTTTCTCAAAGTAAACAAAAGTTATTTTGCTTTTGCTCTTCTACTAAAGCATCTTTTTTTTAATTTACGACAATGTTTTTACAGAGCCAAATCTACAATAGCACCTTCTCTTGCATGTTTACACTCTCCTCAAGCACTCACATGCCTAGCAAGCAAGACATATATTTCCAAAGGGAAAGACAATTGTATGCACCTACTCATGCAGATTTTTAGCAAGCAAAAACTAAAAAGAAAATCTCTCACTCACAACAACACAATAACAAACTAATCCATACTCCTCATAATACAGAAATCTAATTTTTTTATCAAAGAATAGCTCATAAATAGGGACAACCAAGAATCACAATGGAGTTGCCCTGTATAACATTCAAGTCCCCATACAACATTCCATCACAGGCCTACAAATACAAAATTGTTTTTGCTCTCACCTGCTCTGATACCAAATGTAGAAATTTGTTCTAAAATCAATAAATGTAAGCAAACAAGAAAACAACAATGAAACACTGACTCAATACATTAATTTTATTCAATATTGAAGGACTATTTATAAAATAGAGTGGGTTTGTTATGCTCCTATTTTCTAGGATGCATATTCTATCGTCAAGCTTATAATCCTCCACCAAATCCTATCCTACATTGAGTTAAGTAACAACCGAAGCTATGTGAATATCTCAACCCACTAAACCTATCTACAAAAACTAACTATAATGTAATAATTCCTAACATTACTATTGGTGATGATATCATGCTGCAATATGTACTGCTTCTAGTGCTCAATCTGATAATGTCCAAACCTTTGCTCAAGTCTGATGTGGACAGATACAATCAAGTCATGTAGATCAAAACTGTCCTAAATCTGGAACCATGGGACTGCCTGGAACTGTGCATGAAATGTAACAAGGTAGGCTGAGGGCCAACCAAACGTTTGTACTTGTCTTGTACCTTCAAGCATCCCCTATACTACTCGAAGACTACTGATCTGAGACTTTGCTCGAAATCTGAACTGTATCTTCCCCTCCTTCAGATGAAAGCACTAGGGAATCTTCACTGGAACTAGAATCATCTGAACCAGATCTGATATATTGTCCTTCCAAGGGAGATGCAAATTTCTTTCAACTCTTCCCATTTATCCATCCAAAACTAGGCCACATTATCTCTTTAGCGTTCCTCTTCCATGCAAAAAGAAAAAGAAAAAGACCTAGAATGGTTTTTATGTTTCCGTTTTTACCCTGAAAGTTACAATTTATTCAGTACCGGACAAACTAGGAGTTGGACCCTGAAATTTTGCAAGCATGCCTAAAATCATAGCCTAAAAATCTTTTTAAGGAATTTTGTACAGCTCTTATAGTTTTTGAGAAACAAAACTACAGTCAAAAAATAATTTTTGCCTCAAAAGCCCCTGAAACCTCAATCAATTGATTTTCTCGCAAACTGTGCATGCCCAAAATCTAAAATTTTGTCACATTTTTGAAATAGCATAAACAAATTGTGTCTAAAATTTTGTGTTTTAAGTCATAAAAGTACATTTTTCTGCATTTTATAAGCATAAAACAAGTAGATTGGAAAAGTTTACCATATACAAATCTATGCATTTTGCACATTTGCTGCATCCGGTATTTGCGGTGCCTCTGGTTCACATTTACAGGTAATGTGAACCAGAGGCACCGTGAATACAATCACTCAATGAATCCTCCCTCCATTTCCCATTCACCGTGATCATTTGGCATAAAACTTGACATGTGGTATTGGTCACTAAACAAGTGCCATTGGTCGGACGGATCTCTTTCACGTGTTGTTTTGGTACCACGTATCACTCTACTCTCATGTACATTAACATCTTTAGCATGCATTTTTGGGTATATCAACAGACGAGCTTCTTCCACGTACCAATGAGTATATATCGAGATGGCGTATATATCGAGAGGTGTGATATATCGGACCAACAGTATATAGAAAGGGCGACCTGTTTAGAGTGAGAAGGGGCCCATTTATCTCCCACAATTTGCAAAAATGTCTACAAATGCTCGAAATTATTTTTGCCAGATTCTTAGCTTCTAAGAGGAGATAATTATGTTGCATGGAAAACCAAGATCAGAACTCAACTTGAATTTGAAGACATATGGAATGTAGTTGACAACTCCTTCATTCGACATGACAATGATGTTGCCGCACAATAGTTGTTTTGACAGAGACAATCAAAAGGAAAAATTGATTATCATGTTTGGAGTTTCAGATGAGGTGCAACTCCACATTCGTGATGCCATAACAACCAAGGACGCATGGGATAAACTCAACACAGTCTATGAAGCCAAGAACCAGAAAACAATTCTCCAACTCCAAAGTCAATTACCTAGCCTCAAATTAAAAACTGGTGAAAATTTTGAAGCCTTTTCAAGGCATGATGCAATTTTGAGGGCGTCACTCAAAGCATTGAAAATTGAAGAGACAAATGACTCTCTCATACCAATTGTCTTGAAAGCACCACCCCCTCTTACAGGATCTTTGTGACCACTTTGAATGTCACGAGACAAACACCGACATTTGAGAAGTTGGTGAACATGTTGCAACAAGAAGAATCCACGCACACGAAGAAGAAGAAGAGGAACATGCTCTTGCTTTGCATCGAAAGGGGAAAAGACCCATGAAGTCTTCAAAACAACCCCAAAAGCAGAGTAATCAGCAGAACCAGCAAGGGAACAAACAACATAAACAATGTCTCATTTGTGGTAAAAAAGGCCATGAATTGAAAGATTGTTGGTATACAATGCATTCCAACAAGGATCATCCAGTGGCAAGAATCCCAATAACCAACAATCGTCACAGGGACAACAGAACAAGTCTCGGGGATAGAAAAAGGGAAATTGGAAGAAAAATAAATCACAGCTAGCTACAAGGCAACATTGTTAACAAGGAAGACAAACCCTCAGATGAGGACTTCCTATATGCTGCCCAATCACATGAGGAATCAACTTCACAGAGTTCTATCTGGTATGTTGACTCGGTGCAACTGACGACATGTGATTTGGAAGAAAAGATTGGTTCTTCAATTTGAGAGACACACCCAACAAAAATCATGTTTCTTTGGGTGATGATAGCTCTTATAGCATCAAGGAATGGCAACATCTCGTTACCTCTTGGAACACATGATTGCAAAATCACATGTCTTATATGTCTTGGGACTCGCCAAGAATTTGCTGTCGATCAACTATTGGAGCACAACCTGAAAGTTGATTTTGACAGCAAAAGCAGTAAAAAGATGTGCCTTATTAGAGATAAGACCAAGAGCTCGAAAATTGTTGCACAAGCATCTAAAGCATTGGGAGAATGTTCCAACTTGATTTTGTTCCAAGAACAATCAGGCACTTCTTGCAAAGGATTCAAACTTGGCACAACATGTTGTGTCCGAGAATATATGGGCATGTGATTTTTAGATACCTAGTTTGCTCAAGTCGCTATAATATGGTGAGATGATTACCTCCATCGAAGGAAATACAAATAAATGCCCCAAATGTCTAAGGGAAAACAACATCATACACCATTTGCTAAAAGTACCTTTCGAGCTTCCAAAATTAGATTTGGTGCACAATGATCTTTGCGAGACATATGAGACCTAGTCATGTTGGGTTTTAGTACTTCATGCTCTTTGTTGATGATTACTCATGCAAAATGTGGGTTTACTGCCTCAAAACCAAAGACCAAGCCTTCCAAACTTTCAAGTAATTCAAAGTGTTTGTGGAAACTGAAATTGGTCGTAAAATCAAAATTCTCTACTCAAATCGAGCAGGAATACACCAAGTAATGAATTCTTAGTGTTTTTGAAAGAACATGGTATTCGACGTCAACTAACTCCACTTCACATGCCACAACAGAATGGTGTTGCAAAAAGGCGAAATCGCACTATCATGGAAATGGTGTGTTGTATGATTGACAATTCAGGTTTGGAGATAACATACTAGGCAAAAGTAGTCAAAACAACAATTTATCTATTGAATAGAGTTCTCACTGCCGTTCTTGATGGAGTGACTCCACAAGAAGCATGGTCAAGGCATAAACCATCTATAGCTCATCTTTGTGTTTTTGGATGTAAGGCAAGCATGCACATTCCCAAAAAGAAGAGAACAAAACTGGATATGAAATCTGAAAAATACATCTTAGGGTACAATGAAGAGACATTGGGTTACAGACTCATGGATCCAAAACCAAGAAAATCTATATTAGCAGGGATGTTGAGTTTCATGAGAAGAGTGAGTCGAGATCCACCTTCCACAAGCTCACCTGATGAACAAATCAATCTTGTTGTAAAAACTAAAGGTGATCAAATCCCGATGATGAAAGTGATGATAGGAATGATGGTGATGACCCGAAAGGTCCACCACCACAGGGAACAACACAAAGGTATGTAAAAACAAAGTATACTAATGTGATATGAGATGCTAAGTTGGATGGAGTCCCCAGACACATCCACCACTGGACTAAGGACTCGCAGTGAGGGCTCATGCAAGAAGGTCAATTTGGTCTCAATGAGTACATTTGTTGAATTTATTGAGCCCGTTATATTTCAAAAATCCCTAGACTCAAAACCTTGGAAAGATGTCATGAATGCAAAATATTAGTCAATGATGAAAAATATCACTTGGCAGCTTGTAGATTTTCCACCAGGAAAGAAAACTACCGATTGCAGATGGATCTTCAAGACGAAGTACAAAGTAGATGGTAATATTGATAAGCACAAGGCAAGGCTCATAACAAAGGGGTGTGCTAAAAAAAAAGCATTGACTATGAGGAGACTTTTGCTCCCACGGCTAAGATCAAAACTATCAGGATGATATTTTCTCTAGTTGATCAATTTGGTTAGAAATTCCATCAAATGGTTATTAAAAGTGTCTTTCTAAATGGAGATTTGTAGGAAGAAGTCTACATGACTCAACCAGAAGGTTTTGTCATACCTAGAAAAGAAGAAAAGGTGTGTAGACTTTATCAAGTCACTATATAATCTCAAACAGTGCTCTTTCAAAGACATGGTATATGAAGATTGATGAGTATCTCTGCTCATCATAGATTTCAAATAAATACTTATGAGCCCAATTTCTACCTCAAAAGCAAAGGGGAAGATTGTAATTGTTGTTGTCTATGTTGACAATCTAGTCATCACTGGTAGTTTAGTGAAGATGATCGATGCAACAAAGAAAGATCTTAATCGATCGTTTGACATGATAAATCTCGAGGCTATTGCACTACTGTCTTGGACTAGAAGTATGGCAAAAGGAGCACCACATTTTTGTGTCCCAAATGAAATATGCCAAGACATTGCTCAAGAATTTTTGGATGATGGATAGTAAACCATTTTCCACACCCATGGAGGCAAAGCTTCAATTGTCTCACAATGATCCATCACCACAAGTAAATGCCACTCTCTATTGGCAGTTGATTGGGAGTCTCATTTACTTGACATATACTAGGCCAAACATCAACTATGTTGTCAACTATCTCTCACGGTTCATGCAAGAGCCAAAAATATGTCACTGGAAAGCAACAAAGCGAATATTGAGATACATAAGAGGAACAATGGACTTTGGCCTAGAATACAAGAAGAATGATCAATTCTTCTTGATATGATATTCGGACTCAGATCATGCAAGTAATATTGATGATAGGAAATCCACTTTTGGATATGTATTCTCTTTTGGATCTAGTCCAATATCATGGGGGAGCAAGAAACAAAACTTTGTTTCTCAATCTTCCACTAAAGCAGAATATCGCACTATAGGAGGAGTTGTCTACGAAGCAATATGGCTACGTCACATACTTGAAGGACTAGGAGTACCACAAAAGCAACCAATTGTCTTATATGTTGACAATAAAGATGTTATAAAGTTTGTTTGCAAATCAATGTTCCATGAACAAACAAAGCACATTGAGGTACAAGTACATTTCATACGTGAACATGTTCTACGGCACAACATCCAACTCCTATTTCGCCCAAAAAAACAACGTGCAAATGTCTTCACAAAGTCACTTGCAAGGGATAAATTTGAGGCATTCAAAGAATCTCTCACCACCTGTTCACTAGAAACCATGATAAATCGGGGGAGGGAGGGTGAGTGGGGGAAGGGAGGGGGTGCGGGCGTAGAGATGTTAGGAATAAACTAATTCATCATTAATGTAACGTAAATTTTTTATGTTATAAAACAACTTTACGTAGGTTTTATGGGGGTGGGGTGGGGGTGTTAGGAATAAATTAATTCATCATTAAAATAAATGTAACGTAAAGTTGTTATGTTATAAAACAACTTTACATAGGTTTTATTATACTTGTTAGTTGTTATGCTATGTTATTCTAGTAATGGATCCATTAGTTACTATGGTTATTGCTCAACCTATTTTATAGTGACTGTTTACAAGCACATGTGCTTGTATAAATAACTCTCTGCAATCATTTCTTGGATGCTGAATAAAATCATTGTTGATTCCAGCTCATTGATATTCTCTTGTAACAACGTTGAATGAACAAAAAATTAAATGTTCTCTTTGTGCTGCAGCAAAACTATCCTCAAACTCTTTTTCAATTTTTTGTATCCACCGGTTCATCCCGAACTAGAAACAAGTCCAAACCTTCTTTTATCATCTGAACATCCATTTTAAGGTCATCATTTCAACCTTAAGCTAGTATTTTCAGATTTCAATTTCTTCATTGTCTTTTGTCACCGCAACTTCTTGTTTTTACTTTTCCATAGTTGCTCGTGTAATTTTGAGTATTTCTTTGAGCATCCAATCCTTGGATTGTGATGGGAATGTTTTTGGTTTTGTTGCTCAAGCTTCCTTTGCTTTGGGTGTCAAAACACAACATAAATGTCTATAAAAACTCACACTAACGTTTTGAACTTCAACCAATAACATGCACTTCACTTGATGATGAGCCGAAAAAGAAAGTGAATTTCTTTTTGTCTTTGGATTTTGAAAAATGAAAGATCCCCTTTAATGGGAGATAATTTTCTGATATTTTCCAATAAAATACCCTAACAATGCATAACTAGAAAACACTTTAAAAACTGAATTTGAGTGCAGATCTGTATTTTATTCCAGAAAATGCGACTAGGGTAGGAATAGAAAATTGGTATTTTCAATCACACAAAATCACCTTAACCCTTTCTGATGCCTCTTTTGTAATTGACTGAAATTTAGCAAGCAAAATGATAGTTTTCAGGCCACAAAATACTGAATCTTTATAAGATAAATTTCAGATCTGACCTGTTTATTACAGCAGCTAGAAAACAGTCTGAAACCTTCCACAAAGTGCTGGAAATTATGTAGAAAAATATGCCTAATAGTTCCTACAGACAGCAGCTCCAAAACAGCACTTTTAATCTCGCTAAAACTTGCAAATAAACCCCAAAAGAGGTCGCTCCAGCCAGAATAGATCAAGCAAAATACTCAGAAATATTCCTGAGTCTTCATACAACTTGGGAATGAGAAAAAGGAAGAGTTTTCGTTCCTCCCTTGAGTTTCCTAGAGGGTTTTCGTCCCCTAAAAATTCCTGTAGCTTGTGACAGCTCCAATTATGCAAAAGCATGAATAGTAATGATTATCCAATGCCGCCCAAGTCGCCCCTCTCCTTTTTATAGAAAAAATATTATAAAATCACCTTTCCATCTTCCAATGAGAAGAGAGTGCCAAAATGCCCTAAAAGCATGCCCATACCAAGTCGCACTTTTCCTTGGGCAAATAAACATTACATAATATTTTATTATTTTCCTAATGTCTATTTTGGCCCACCATGTCAAGTCGCACTTTTAGCCTAGAGTGAAATAAAATCACTTTGGCCATTTAAAAGACACTTTATTAAGTCATAATAATATTATTATAAGTGCTTTATAATAATTATTTTTAAATTGGCACTTTATAATAATTTTATGACTTAAGTCACCCTTAATCTCCTCCTTTGGCCGTCGGGTAGACTAAATGGGCCAAAGGTCTTCGACCAACAACTATCCAAGAAAAAGAGGGACATTACAGTCCTCCCTTCCCGGGATTGCTTGCCCCCAAGCAATCATAAACTGCAATTCTGCATTCTTATCAGTTCCGGATCCCAGATCAGCCGAAGCTTTTTTAATAGCTTCATATGCACTATACAAAGCTGCTCAAACACTGCAAAAAAATCTTATGCAACTTACTTGTCACTAGTGAAACCAACCTCCTCATGTATGCTTCAAATTTGCCGCACTCTTCATCACATCCTTGCTGTTCCGTGCTGATATGCAGTGAAAAATCTTCGTAGATGTCCTCACGAGATGTTTCCTTATCCCAAACTATCATAGACTTAGCTGCCATTTGATGGGGCAGCGTGTACTTGAGTGCTCTCAACGTGACTTGTTTCCCTTTGTGTTGGAAACTCAACTCCATAGCTTCCACATCTTGGGTGACTCTTCCCAATGAATGAAGCCATTGCATGCCAAGCACAACATTGTTATCTTTCAAATCCATGACATAGAAGTCATCACAAAGTGTATACTCACCAAATAAAATGCTAACTTGATTGACCTTTTTCTTGCACGGGAGAGTGAGACCTCCTGCTATAGTCACATCAAAGCCTTCAAAGTTATCACATTGCAAACCTTTTTGGTCTACCAAACCTGCATCTAGGAAGTTATGTGTAGATCCACTATCCAGAAGTGCCATGATCCTACACCCGAACATTGTGCCTTCAAACATGAATGGATTATACTTGGGTGCTCCCGAAAGATAGGTGAGTCTACCCTCATTTGCAATGCCCGGTGTTGGCTGCTCTCGTTCATCCTCGGACTCTTCATCCTCAACCTTTATGAGATGTATTTTGCCTTTCCCAAGACACCTATGCCCCGGTTCCCACGGATCATTGCAATGAAAGCATAAATTTTTCCGTCTTGGGTGTAAACTCAACCTTCGAAGAAGTGGGCTGCTCTTGTTGTTCGATTTTTCCTCCTTGATGTTCTTCCTTTGGGGCTGCACTGGAGTAGTGTCTAAGTCCAAGGCTGTCCGAATAGCCTCATGCAAAGTTGTAGGCTTAAGAGCCTTGACCAATCCCCTCAGCCTGTCATGAAGTCCTTCAATGAACAACATCACCACTCGCCTCTCAGGCATCTCTGGCACCATCACTGCTATACGCTGAAATTCGTTGATGTATGCATCAACGTGTCCACTTGTCGAAGTTGTGCAAGTCTCTATAGTAAAGCTCGAACTTGAAGATTTGAAGGAAAAATAAAGTCGCGTTTTAAGAAAACAGACACATTTGAAGAAAATACAATTGCGTTTGGGCATTTAAAACCTGCTCTAGAAGTCACGATTCTTGTTTTCTCTATTTCTGCAGTCACGAAGGGCTTTTTATCGATTTTTGTCACGTCAAGGGCAAAGGTCATCATTTCGAGGCGAAGCTTTGATATATAAATCGTAGAAAACGAGGGCATCAATACCGATTTTGAGGGCAAAAGCATGGTTGCGAATCTGGGTCTCATTTTCGAGGGCAAAAATATTGATCCTCCCTCTTGAATTTGTCCCCTGGTTTTTCACAATCCTATCGAATTCGTCCTGGTTTTTCAAAATCCTATCGAATTCATCCCTAGTTTTTCACGGTCAAGCTTTTCCAAAGTTGAGACTAAGGTATAACACCGCTCATTGTGTGAGCATGGTATTTTTATTATTTCCGTTTTTTTTTGGAATAATAAATGGCAAATATTTCAAACTTGATTCTGCCGGAAACACAAAAGTTAACGGGCACAAATTTCAATGTATGGAGCCATAAAATTCTAACACTTGTAGAATTTCGTGATTGTGATAAAATAATCATGGGTAGCGAAGGTCGACCAACGATGAACTTCGTTGATTATGACAGACGTCATAAGGAGGCTCTATTACTTCTCAAGTTGTCGGTTTCGGATGATATGATACCAGAAGTGCGGAATGCCACTGTGGCAAGCACGTTGTGGACTAGTTTGAGGGATAAATATCAAACGTCAGAAAAGAGTCGGGTTTTATACCTAAAGAATATGCTCTTTTCCATAAAGTTACAAGAAGGTGGATCGTTGTCTGAGCACCTACTTCGGATGAAAGACCTCCGAGACCAATTATCTTCCATTAACAAAAAGGTGGACGACGATGATATGGTGGTTTGGTTCTAAATAGCTTACCTTCTTCATATGATTCGTTTGTGGAGGCACTCCATTTAATGGCTGAAAGTCAAACTCTCATGTTTGACAAGGTGAGTTCCTACCGTTGCGCAAAAGGAGCGTAGACAAATTCAATTCGGGAGAATCCGGTTGTGACCAATCGAGAGTGCTCTTGTCACACATTCAAACAGTGGGTGGGGACGTCATTCTGGTGAGTCCTCCACTCGTTACCAGGTCACATGTTACTACTTTGTCACAAGGTTGGGCACCTAAGGATTGTCGAAAGTGGAAGTACAATCTTTCACAATGAACAAAAAGCCATGTGATGAGGAACATGTGGCAGCGATTTGCAGAAGAACGAGATTCGGATGATGGCGGGCATGCTCTTTATTGTCTCACGACATCATGTTCGCATGATGACGTGAAACTAGTTGTTGGATCATTGACTCAGCGCGCATACACACACTTTTCATGTCCGTGGACTAGTATGTTTCATTTATTGCAAATATATGTTTTGAATCAATGGTACTAATTGATGGAGAATCACTTACGAGCATGAAGGGATAGGAGATATATGCATTGTATTGAATAATGCTCATAAACCGTTGGTACAGAATGTTAGATATGTACCTTCTTTGCAAAAGAAACTTCTATCTATTTGTCAATTAACTAAAAATCCCAATATTTTTGTGGATTTTTGTGGGAAGAAGTGTGTTGTCTCTGATGTGAAACAGAGACAGATGATTGCCCTTGGTATTGAGCAAGGTGGCCAATATCGTCTTGTTGATCCTGCTACGATCAACATGAATGCACGTGTGGAGGACAGCTCCACCATACAAGATGTGTAAGAGGCTGCAATGCCTTGGGAGGAAGCCATTCCTCATAGATCTGTTGACTTGGATATAGTCAACCTACATGCACTTATTATGGAGGGAATATCCACTATACCAGATGTACGAGAGGCGGACATGCCTTGCGAGGATGGATTTCCTCATTCTAAAGCACAATTTGTTGTGGATGGAGACTTTCTAGATGCACTGAAGGTGCATGGTGAGATGGCATGCCAAGTCACTCACTCAGAGGTACTTGCTTGAAGGACAATAGAGCATGAACAGTTTGCTCATTGTGTTGTGAAAGACCTTTCCCAACAGAGGGGATAAATGAGCAAATAGATGAGACAGAGGAGTTGGTTCTCACTCCTACTACTACGGAGATGGTTATTTCTCCCATTGTTGAGACGGAGATGTTTGTTTCTCCTACTATTACGGAGTTGGTTTTAACTTCCATTTGCCTGAGACGGTCACATTCCTCGACTTCGCAAGTCCATTTGATTGGAAGGCACTTCACCATGCTTTCCTGAAAAGGTTGGATGAGAACTACATGATGTTGTGAGGGCATGATTGAGGTGACTTAGATTGCGGGCTAACTAAGTCTTCGTATAGACTCCAGCAAGCTACACAAGCCTAGAACAGATTTCTCAATCCACCTCTCCGAGTTTCTGATTCCAGCACTTTGGAGATTGGGCTAACACTCTCAGCCATTGATGATTCATCATTGGTCAATGAATCACATAACGAAGAATCAAAGTGGACCACTTGCCATATCCTTTGTTCACACGACTAGATTCTTGTTTTGCGGTCCTCCATTCAACAACCGCAACACAACAATGGACTGTTGATTTCAAAGTACCACCTATGGCACAATCTATAGATCTAATGACTAAACATGTGGGCTTTAGGACATTTGTCAAATTTCGAGACAAACTTAGTATTGTTTCCGGTTTAGTCATTAAGAGGGGGTGTTAAAATATAGAGCATTATATAACATATAATGCAGTTAGTTGTTATTCAGTTGGTAATTGTTCAACCAATTTGTAACCACCTCTTCTTATATAATAAACGCTGTCACACTTGTTTGAGTGTGCATTCAGCCTTCTCTGAATTCTTTCTTCTCTTTGCATATGCTAACATAAACCATAACATATCACCTTTATCTACTCTTGAGCACACAGATGCTTTCTTTATTTCAATAAGTTAATTCTTGCAATTCATGCATTCCAACATTTTTCAATATAAAAAAATCAACATAAGAAGCTAGGTGTGATAAAATGTTGAAGCTTTAATATTTTTGATATTTGGTGATTCAGATATTATGCTTGAACAATGCAAATTCATAACAGGCAGAGTACTGGATAAATGTCAGCTTGATAGAAATGCATGTCTCCAGAGTTCCTGTTTGAAAGGGCAGTGGAGGAAAAGATGGTTGATAGTTTCTTGCGTGGTTGAAGTTTGGACAACATGTGCCAATCCATCCTTTTTTGTACAGACATCTGTTTCGATAATCTTATTATAAACAACAAGTCAGATGAAAGACTTGATATGAGACCATATTTTCAGTCCTTAGAGCTTTGACACAAAGGATCTTATGTTGACCTAGCAATTTGCAAGCCAGGTTTGCAGTAAATGACCAGTTGAGTCTTTCCCTAACATAATATGTCTACCTTAATATTGAGGATTGGCTTGGGAGATACCATTTCTTGTACAAAACCTTCAACAAATTTCTACAACATTTATCCAGAAAAGATTTGACAATAATAACTGTTGTCATGAATTTATGCCTTAAGCTAAGAATTAGTTAAATCTCAGTTTCACTTTGAATTTGATTCCGAGCTGTCAATTTGCATGTAATCTTTGATTATGAATAAACATTACTTTTTTGAGATCAGCCAAATTAGGCTAGAGCTGATAACCATTCCAATCATCCTGCCAGAAATTACCAAGTTCCCTCTACTGATCTGCCAACTTAAATTCCTTGTTGAAGGAGAACTTAGAAGCAACCCTTCCTTATCTGTTTCCAGATAACAGAGCCGTTAACAGCCAGATTCTTGTGAAGATGATTTCTCCAGTAACTACCGTAATGTAATTTTGTCTTATAATCTTACTCCAAATGTAATCACCAAGCTAGAGCTTGGTTAAAAATCCTGACATTCTTTATTTTGAGCCCTCCTCCTGAATTGGGGTTGACCACAATCGCATTCTTCCAAGAAGAGGGCATTTAAACCTGTCTTAGAGACTTCTCCAAAGAAAAACTTTATATAAGAGTGATGACCTTCGTTGCATTTCTTATGTTTTGAAGAACTGAATTAAGGTCGACTAGAATTGCCTGGAGAGCTGCTTGGATTGATTGAATTTCCACACCAAAACTGCAGCATCGATTTGTCTAGATATTAAGCTTATTTTTAATGTGCTGGATTATCTCCCCAAAAGGTGGAGCAGAGAGGCCTATGGTAAAGTAGCAACCCTGGGTGTTTAGATGGAGACTCAAAATCCCAAGATTCAGATAATCTCTTACTTTCTTCTACCAGGAGTATGAAGGAAATATAGTTTTGAGATTTGTCAGAATTGAATTGTTGTCATGATAGGCAATTAACAAATGCTTAAGCTCATCAACTTCTCAAATAATGAAATTGGAGAGAGGCACGGCATCTTCTGCAAACTGGAAGTTAGTGAATCTATCCCCATATTGATCTTGACAATAGTCCATGCAAATGGTTTTGAGCTTGACCTCTGCTAACATTTAGTTAAAACCTTCGCACATGATCATAAAGCCGTATGGTGACAATGGGTTTCTTTGTCTGAGGCTTCGATTGGATTGAACTAGTTTGGTTGCAATCATATTGATTGTTACTGAGAAGGACCGGGTAGTAATACAACACTAAATTAACTTGACATACTCTAAACTGAAGTCAAAGGTCTTCGTAATTCAAAACATCAACTCCCGGTTGCTGCGGTCAAAGGCCTTCAAAGTTCAAAATATCAGATTTTGCCAAGATGCCTGACCTTTAGTGATGCTGTAGTGATTGAAGGATTAATTGAAGAGCTATGGCGTTATCAGTTATCTGTCTCCCTTGACAAATCTCGATTGGGATGGCAATATAATCTTTACAAGGGAAAGGTTGGAGTCAGCATGTGATGATCTTGGAGATGATTTTATATGCCATGCTTCAAAAGGATATGAGATTGAAAGCGTCTAGTCTACACTGTATTCGCTTCAGCAATCTTTGAATGAGGACCAAAATGGTTGTACTGAAGCATTTCAATGATATTTCAATCTTCCTGGACTCAAATACAGCTTACAGCAGGTCAGCTTTGATCCCTTCCCAGAAATCTTGATTAAATATTGATTGGAAGCCATCTGGACCATCCTTGTCTCTTGCAAATGATAAAACTACCTATTTCAACTCTACCTCTATGATCGGGGCAGTCAGAGAGTGATTTCCTTCTGGTGAAATTACTTGTGGGATGATAAGAACAGAAACGAAACAATCATGTCGGGAGAATAAGAGGGATTACAAACACAAAACATATAAGTTGCAAAACAAGTCATCATCACTACAGTTTATAGCAGGTCTTCTTTGATCGCATCCCAGAAATCTTGATTCAATATCAATGATAAGCCATCTGGACCGTCCTTGTCTGTTGCAAATGAAAAAACTACCTATTTCAATTCTACCTGTGATCAGGGCAGTCAGAGAGTGATTTCCTTCAGGTGAAATTACTTGTGGGATGATAAGAACAGACAGGAAACAATCATGTTGGGAGAATAAGAGGGATTTCAGACTCAAAATTTATAAGTTGCAAAAAGGGTCACCATTAAAGATAAGAGATTCAAGGCCGTGAGAAAACTTGGGTATCCCTAACACAGTCGGATTAGTTAATTTGGGTGAGGGGAAACTGCCGACCCCATAGGATATGGAAAGTGAGCTTAAATTTCCAAAATACACCAAATTCAAGATTAAAAAGAGACAATGAAAAGCTCAAAAGGCAAGAGTTCTATGGAGGAAAGTTGGAAACAATAAGGGTGAACTGTTTGAAATACAGTAGACCGAAGTGAAATTAACTACGACTACCCTGATTAACAAGGTCGACAGTACATACATCATCTGAACCAAAAAGAGAAAACTTCAAAGTATGTTTGTTCAAACATAATTTCGTCAAGAAATTAGCAACTTGAGCAAAAGATCATCCAAGATGCACTCAGGATTGTAAAGACTCCTATAATTGAGCTGCACATCAAGTTGGAAAAGGCATTCACCTTGCCCAAGTAGAGTTAGCATAAAGTTAGGTTCTAAGAAAGCCGAAGCCAGGTCATACAAATTGAGTGAAGTCATTGAAAATGAGTGTTACAATGTTGAGAAAGGCTGGAAAAATCTGCCCGATACATATGCAAGAGGATACTGCCATTCTGATTAAGCTTCTCAATGCAATATTTAGGTCTATGTTCATGAGGATTGTCAGTTTGCTTGGCTAAAGTATCTTGGTCATAAAAATGTCCCATGATCGAGGGGAACAAGTTCGTTCCACAAGAACTCCCAGTTAAAACATTCAATGCTCTACAAAATTAGGAATGCTCTTTCCTAATATAATTGTTCTGGTTTGTATCCATGTGGACGGAATTACTGTGGTCTTTTTAATATAATTGTGGAATTAGTATTTATTTATTTGCATCACGTGAGGCAGAAAAAAAAAAAGTCATAATTTGCATCCCTATCTATGTTTGCGCTGACAGGGAAGATTTACAAATAATTGAGATTTGAACTAACATGGTCAATATTTTCATAGGTTTGCCCTGTATAATCCCATGCCTACCTTGGTAAAATTCTAGCCCCGAGCTTTATATGCTCTCCCCAAAAGAGTAAAGAGGAAGAAGAAATAACCTGCTCGGGATCCAATGTTAGCAGACAAAATGTTCCAACTGGCCCTGTAGATGGATCCAATGAATATTTTACATCTGCATCGGTATGTAGCAGAGGCAAGGCAGGATGTGGCCCCAAAAATTGTAATCTTGATCTTAGGGAGCTGTCAAACCAAATTTTCTCTCTCATCTGCAAAAGTGGAAAGAAACAATGATTAAATTATGAGATATACAATTAGACATTGTGCCTAAGAGAATGAACATCAGCAATTTGTCAATTTCAATCTAGAAAAATCAGATAGGACAGGCATAGAAAGGAAATGCTATTGTGTTGATGAGGCAACGTCAAAAATAGCTAAATTTTACTCACAGAACAACACTAGAACTTTGTTAATCCAAACCTTAACTCAACAAGTACATAAACTGAGGTTGTCACAGCAAATCATAACAATATTATCAATGTAAAAGGAAAAAAAGACAACTATCATAATCTTTGGAAACCAGAGATATAAAAGACATAATTAGTCAAAATTCTGATGGTCTCTCTTTGGCAAAGAACATATTTGAATAGAAAAATCAAAATAAGGAACAGGTATTCTAAAAATCAAAATAAGTAAAGGACCGTGTCTTCTAACCAATTGTCAACCAGATTTTACTGATTATGGCATACCAGCCATGGAAATTAATGCAAAATAGTTGAAAAATGAAATGCAGCAAAACAACTTTCAACATCAAGGACATCATACCCAGCCCGCATAACAAATCTTCATTTGATATTGTTAATTCAGGAGACTGCATAATTTATTTGTAAAATTGAAGCAAGTATACAACAGCAAGACAACATTCTTACCAAAAGCCTCATGGGGTCAATGTCTGTTTCGTCAATAATATCAAGTTTTCCTTGGATGCGAAACTGCTCCCAAGAATCAGTGAAATACCAACATACCTACAAACCAAAAATGACATCTTGTCACACTGAGATGTTATGCAGCTCGTTTGGAACGATGCAGATACCAGAAACAAACAATGCAGTCAGAATAGACAGCTAAGAAATGCATAATTAAGACTTCTCTAGGCTTGGAAATTTAAAATGTATGTGGGGACGTGGTGACAATTACATAGCTCATATAATTATCCTCTCAAAATATTTGTATAAGACTAAAGAGTGACAATTTGGCACCAAACTTATTCAGCTAACTAGTATCATCTGAGACGAAAACATATTTGGTATTTCTCGTGAATTTTGACAGTCTCGTGAAGAAGGGATAGTGATGGACTTCATGTGGCAGGTCAATCCTAGATCTCAAAATGTATGAAACCAATAAGATAAGATAAGAAGATAAATATATTAATGTCCAACGAATGACCACAAAAGTAGGTCAATGGGACTGCAGCCCAAACAATATACAAAGTGCGAGCAGGGACAACTCAAAACGAGTTCCCAAAAACAGAAGAAAGGAGAAAAGACAAAGTAGAAAGGAAACCCGAAGCCAATACCCCCACAGGCGGGGGCAATGGAGCAAGCGGGGGAGAAAGACGGGAGAAGCAAAGAAGGGAATGAAGGAGGGGGCAAACAAGGACCAATGGTCTACTCAGGAATGGTAGCCACACCCCTCCTAACATTAGAGGCCGACGAAAAGAAGCTCCTGATGGACTGGCAACCCGAAGAGGGGGGCGAAAACCTCCTCCCCTGCTGAGATCTGAGACTGAAGCAACGGCCAGGGGGACGAATGGAGCTAGGCTGCCCTCTGGTACGTGTGTGCATCCGATTCTGCTGGTGGTGATCGAGGGAAGTGTGAAGGTCCAACCGGGGACGAACTGATCTATGCACTGTATCTGGGTCAGAAAGGCTCTGTCGTTTAGTTCCTCCACCTGCGGGTAGAACCGGAAAGAAGGCTGTAATTCGTCTCGTGGGGATGACTCTCGGAGGGGGATGAAGAATCTGGTCCGGAGTAGCAAAGACTCATGGATGTAGAGGGCAAGACACCGTTGGTCAGTATATCCGAAGACGATTGGGAGAGTCGATGAAGAGGCGGTGAAATCATCCTCTAATCTCATAGTATATGGGGCAGCGGAAGATGAAATGAGTCTCGGTCTCCACCTCTTGAAGGCTACAGAGCCTACAAAGTTTGTCATCCCGATCAATGTGGTGATCAGTCTCGCACCAAAGTCTGTGGGAGCCGACTCGAAACTGACCCAGAGGTATACGGAGGGCATGCACCCAGTGATGAGAGGTGTACTAAGGGCGGATGATGAGTCCATCTCTGATTTCAAGAAAGTGCTCTGCATAAAAGGACATCTTAGGGTGCAAACCCCTAGGAGGGTTCACCCAAGTAGTCTGAATGAAGCTCCTGTAGATATCTTCCCGGATGGACCTGTTCAACACTTGCTTGGTGGGCAAGAGATGATTAGGAGCATTCAGGGAATCTTTGGAAAGGGGGAGACGATCAATCTGGATACCAACTGAGTCCAACAAGGCAGAAGTCTCGGAAAACCAACAACGGCCCACAGCCTGGGCAATACTCACAGAGGAACAATAAGCGAGATACGAGATACCTGTCCTGCTCATCGGAGAGATCACCAAACCTCCTGATACGGTGAAGAAAGGTTGATATGTCAAATATAGTCTCCAGACAGAAAGGTCGGGCTCCGAACTCTGCCAAAATAATATGTTGGGGACCATCTGTTTGCATCCGATGAAGTGGCGAAGGAGGAGAATCTGAAATCTCTCGGCAGGCCCAATCCGTGTCTAAAAGGGAGGGCCCCCAGACAACAGACCCATAGAGAACAGTGGGGCGGATGAGGGAGTTCATAAGAAACATCTTGGAGGAGATGTCCTGGAAGTGGTGTCGAAAGCACTGTCTCTCGAGAATGGCAAGAGAATCATATTGAATCTAGGCCCCGAGAAGCTGGACTCCCAGGGTAGGTGTATGTATGAGTAATTTCAACCTCCTGCCCCTTGAAGAAGAAATGGAGGTGTGATGTCCTCAACCCGTTGAAAACCATGACCTTGGTCTTACCCAAATTGACCGTCAAATGCCGAAGATCACAAAATAAAGCAAGTGCATCAAGTTGTCTCTGAAGCCCCTCAGGAGAAGAGGCGAGTAGAACAATATCGTCGGCAAATAGGAGAATAGAAATCAAGACGTGGTGAAGAAGGCAACCATCCCCTTCCTGGATGTGATCCCGAAGACAAGATTCCAACTCATCAATATAAATGCCAAAGAGGGTAGGAGACAGGGGGCACCTCTATTTAACCCCAATGGTGCTCCTGATGAAATCAGACAGTCTGTGTGCAGTACAAAGACGACCAAGGATGGACTCATAGAGGCGCATGATGGCGATAATAAGAATCTTAGAAATACCAATGTCTCGGAGCCGCTGGAAGAGGGCCATGCGAGGTACGGAGTCAATAGTCATAGCCCTAATAGTTTGGCAGAACGTCCCCAAAAAAACAGATGTCAACCTTGTAGCCTTAATCATCCTTTGAGCTTTGGTTTAGTGGTGAGATAGAGCAGCTATTACAATGATGACACAGGTTCGGCATGCCTCAATGCTAAGTGGTCTATGGGTTATGCAGCTTGGTCGATGTGGCTTAAGTGGCCTCTGTGTTAATGTGGCTTGGTGGATGAGGCAGAGGAGTAAGTATTCATTAAATCCATGATCCAGAGGATGTGTAAAAGGAGTCATTTTCAAAAACATTTGATCCAATGGTGGCATTTGATCCAATGGTGGCATTTGAGGCAGCAGGCTTCTCGACTTAAGAGAAATATTGTACTAAAAGGAATACCAGGGGCAGCCTGCCCTCTCCAAATAATAATGGGCCTGTTATCCAACGAAACAATAATCTTGTAGCTTATATCCCATGAAAGCAGAATTGCAAGACAAAATTTGGCTACCAATCGCACAAGAGGGCAGGAGAGATAACATACCTCCCCATAAGGGCATTGTTGAATCTCTTCGATCTGCAAGAATGGAACTTTAATTACCAAAAAAACTCATTATAAATCACTATCAACTGCTCCCTATCCTCAAAACTTTTCCATCATATCTAAATGGAGATATTCACCGCCCTAGAATTCTAATATGCTTGACAAATGTTTTTACAAATCCCGCCTATGTTCTTTTTAAAATGGTATGAATTTCAAACACATGAAGGACTTCAATCAAAAACTAAAATTCCAATAAGTATGACAGCAGACTGAGCATTTATTAATAAAAATAACCCAATTTGCACGTTTGCGTCGACGGCTCATTTTACCAACGATCTAACAGCAGGAAATTAAAACATATGAAAACAAAATCATACGCGAAATTGTGCATCTGAGAGACCTTGTGAGTGCGAGAATCTGTAGTAACTTGAAGCTTATTGGTGCCCTCCATAAACCCTCTGCAAAAATGAGATTTTGGGAGTTTTCATGCCCGTTCTAAACAAAAATATGCAGAAAAATGAGAATATGGATGGTACCTGAAAACCAATGTTCTATTGGCCGGTCTTCCATCGGGTCTGACAGTGGCCTAAACATTAATGCCCACATCATAATTTTTTGACCATATATTGTGATGAATAGAAAGATGCGCTTTGCAACATTTTAGGATGAAAATTTTATTGGGACAAAAAGTGCACGTAGTTTATCCTTCTGGTTTGGTTCAGAATGTAATTGGAATTGGAGAGATGCAAAAGAGTTGAGTAAATTACAAGTTGAAAATAGGAAGCATGCCTGAGATGGGAGTTGGAATCCAATGATTTTGAAAGCAGTTGTCTCCAAGGAGCCATGGATCCCATATTTCTTCCTACAGAATTCTCTATAAATCTTGAATGGGGCTGTATCGCTTTAGAGCTCAAAATCCAGGATTCTCTATAAAATAGCGAAAGATGTATTTTATTCGTCAATAAAGCTTGTTATTTTTTTGTTTCATAACAAGAAGCCTTACGATTGGAAAACATTAAATTTGAAAGGTTAGATGTATACATGAAAGGAATGTTGGAAATTTAAAGGTGGGAATCAAAAACTTGCATGTCTCACACATATTTGATAGAGCATATTGGTCCTACACAAATAATATTTACTATATATGCTTCACTTAATCGTCTCAACCTTGTGTGCACTACTCATGTCAGCGTAATGTGAGATTAAAGGGGCCAAAATAAAAATGTGAGAATTCAACTGGGAGCAAGTCGAAATCCAACCACAATGATTGCTTCTTGTAGTACTTTGCAAAGCGTTTTTAGTTTTAAGCTTGAGTAATTGCAAAATAGCAAGCAATGCAAGAAACAATCATTGATAATTGAGCCCCTCCAGGAATGGACATATGAACAAAAGGAAGATTTTATCTGTCGATTGAGGTTTTTATTTTTATTTTACTTTTTATGGTGCCATTTTTTTGGTTGCATCACATTAAATTTTCTAAATAAGGCGAAGCCATGGACGGAAATTCGAAATAAAAATGTGGGAATTAAAACCTTGCATGTCATGCACCTATTCCATAGATCAAATTCTTCCTAGCCAAAGGACATCTACTACATTTGCTCCACTATATTGTCTCGATCTCACTCCATGTCCGGGAAAGGCCTTGTCATTCCTATGATGTAGCTCACCACAAAGCTCACCTATAATGGAATCTTTGTAACATTTTTACTCTCTAAGTAGCGGCACAAATCTATTACAGAGGTATAAGATAATGCTTTTATTTGTGCTCAAGGTCTTGGCCTCCTCCCAATTCAACCAAGGATTATACCAGACTGAATGGCGAAGCTATCAAAGGTGACTAATATGGCGTTCTTGTTTCACTCACCAGCCAACATGGAAACTCATGTGGGTGAGATTATAAGTGATATCTAATGGTTTGAAACCCCCATTACATGCACAGTCATAGATACATTTCTTAAGTGGACGGCGCCATATGTAAAAAGATGGGCACTATAAAGTTTCGAAGAGTCATGCACAAGGGCATTTGCCATAAAATTTGTACGTGTATAACCAAACAAACTATGTCGTTACAACTGTCTAATTTGCGTTAATGTGCCCTGTACTAGTCTTATTAGAATTAACAACATGTTGTCCCCTATAAATACTTTGGAAAATGTCGTCCCCTATATATGTCAAGTATGTTGAGATACTTGACGAGAACATGAACAGAAAAGTTACAAATGAACATGTGGGAAGTAAATAATTGTGGATCCAACATGATAAAGATAAGAAACAACATAAAATAAGTTTAAACGGAAAATTATAACCCACATGTTCATTCCCAACACGTAACAAAGAGATGATGGTTAAGATTTATAGAAGATATGATGGTCAAGATTTGATAAAGAGTTGACGGCATGTGCCACGACACGTGGTGGCAACAACATAGTGACTACCGAAATTTGGGGTTACTTACATTTTATTTTCAGTGTAAATGGTTTCGATTTAGGCATTGTTTAGTTCATCGAGATAAGGAAAAGATGTTGGTTCTTAGTGTGCATTGTTTTAAAGTGTAAATGGTTTCAAGTGGGCATTGTTTTAAGCATTTCAATGTCAGAAAGAGGGGAAAATGGGGAAATCGAAAAGGTTCAGGGTTCGAAAGGAAATTTGAATGCTTGTGTCTTATAACATTTTGTAGCCTCTGTATCAAGTTGCAAGCTCAAGTAATTGTAGGAAAATAGGTTGTGTGCGAAAAACCATTGATAAGTGAGGCCTTCAAGCGGTTAGATATAATACTGAAAGGTAGATTTTATTCGTCAATCAAGCTTGTTATTTTTGTTTCATAGCACTAAGGCTTACGATTGGAAAGCATTTAATTTGATAGGTAAGACGTATACATGAATGGAATGTTGGAAATTTAAAGGTGGGAATCAAATACTCACATGTCCCATACCTATTTGACAGAGAAAATTGTTCCTACACAAATAATATATGCCAAATTTGCTTCACCTAGTTTCAACCTCTTTTAATTCAATAGATAAGACACAGACATGAAGGGAATGTTGGAAATCAAAAGGTGTGAATTAAATACCTACATGACCCACACCCATTCCATGGATCAAATTATTCTTACCCAAATAATATATACTATTTGTGCTCTATTTAAGCATTTCAATGTTAGAAAGAGGGGAAAGGGGGAATAGAAAATGTGACATTTTTTTATTTCGATAGATAAGACGTAGACATGAATGGAATGTTGGAAATCAACATGTGTGAATTAAATAGTTGCATGTCCCACACCCATTCCATGGATCACATTGTTTTCACCCAAATAATATCTATTATTTGTGCTCTATTTAAGCATTTCAATGTCAGAAAGAGGGAAAATGGGGAAATCAAAAAGGTTTAGGGTTGAATGGAATGTTGGAATTCAAAAGGTGTGAATTAAATACCTACATGTCCCACATCCATTCCATGGATCATATTGTTCTTACCCAAATAATATCTTTGATTTGTTCTCTATTTAAGCATTTCAATGTCAGAAAGAGGGAAAATCGGGGAAATAAAAAAGGGACATTATTAAATTTGATAAATAAAATGTAGACATGAATGGAATGTTGGTAATCAAAAGGTGTGAGTTAAATACCTACATGTCCCACACCCATTCCATGGATCATATTGTTCTCACCTAAATAATATTTGCTTTTTGTGCTCTATGTAAGCATTTCAATGTCCAATAGGTTGGGTTGAATAAACTAAATTTTGTGAGAACGGGTTAGCCATTTACCCTTCTAAGAAGGCAATCTATTATAGAAATTTAGGATTAGATTTCTGTAATATACGAGTATACCTTTCTAGATTTGTCGTTGAAAAGGGCGATGGATAGATACTTTTTAGGTAGAGAGTTAATGCAATCCCTATGAATATCATTGATTCCATTTTATGTCCTGAGAGTAGTATGACGAAAGAAAATAGACTTATCAAAGGTAAATAAATGGTCTGAAGCTTAGAATCCTTGGTGACTATAGACAGCTTTCAAGGATTTGGATTGACTTACCAAATTTGTATCATCAATAGATTGACCATGAGAAAAATTACACACTTCACTAATATCGATGCATTGGTTTCATTTAAGGCCTTGGTTCTTTAGAAAGCGCGCTGTTGCGGCTTAAAGAGCTACATGATCTCAAAAATGAGTGCCACCAGGATACTTGCAAATCAATGGCAGTAGAACGATGAAGTGGTTACAATGATTTTAACTATGGATAAATTAATGGAGGATTTTGTCAAAAGATTTAACCATAATCTGCACTGTCTTTGTCGATTTGTGACTAAATGTAATGTAGGGGTTAGAACCTACGGCTTCGCATCCCCTTTAAAATTTAGAGTGCACCTTCGATGTAATTAATTTAAATTAAATTAGCAATCCACTCAAGAGCAATGGAAAATTTGAAGAGATGCATTGAAGAATTAGACTTGAGAGAGAAAAACATTGGGGGGGGATGAAGAAAGGGTTAGAGGGAGGAGGAGTAAAATGGTGAGGAAATATTGGGGGAACCATTCTATGAAACTCTTATTTCTTATGAATAGGGATATATGAACCACAAGCCATTTTTGTCGGTAATTTGAAAGAGAAAGGAGGTGGAATGTGCAGGTCATTTAGGAAACATACATTAGATGATGAATACTTCCAAGGTAAACTTGCATATATTTGAATCCCAAAATTTACATATGTTAGATATAGAACTTTGCCTTTGTCGATTCAATGCAAATATATGAAAAGGGTTTTTATTTATGATTTAATCTAATTTGAACTAAATCTTATTTCAGAGTAACTTACTATAATTAATGATATTAAGATGATTAAGTACAGTAACAAGCATTCAAAAATGTAAAACCCTAAGCAAATGAGAGAGGGGTGATGACTTAGTTGATTTTGTGCAACTTGAGAATGATCGGATTGTGTATCTCACTTTGGAGCAGATTGAAACAATGTCAAAATGGCTCGTTGAGGGTTCAAAAACCCATAAATGTACAAGACAAAAGTGTTTGTAGAGGGGGAAGGAATGCCCTAAACAATAATGACTGATTTGGGCACCTATGTCTTCTCGATTTGCTCGGTATTTTGGTCTTTTTGGGTCAAAAGATATTCATTGTTATTCACTCTTTATCACTCTAGTTTCGTTATTAAACATCGATTGCACCTGTAACTGTAAAACAAATGACTACCTACACATGCCCACAAACCACATCAAATCTAATTAAAAAATATGCAAAATTTGGAGTCGGACTAACCCCGGTCGGTCACCCGAAGAGTGAATTTATGACCGAGCATTATACTACATCTCAGACTCCATGTAGTTCTCTCTTTGTGTGTGTATTCATGTCACGTGCCCTAGGTTGCCCTTGTGCAAGTTACACGATGATAGTGGGCTAGATCTAGATTGTCCTAAATATGTAAAATGTGTGTGATGGAATAGAATATAATCCCCTCCTATGCAGTATATGCAAACCAATACACCCTTGTCCCTTGTGTGAATGTGCTAGATATTTACTTTGTAGTGCTCGTGTCCCTTTGTACAAGATTAGGTGGTGATAGATAATGCTTATAGTGTTTGGCCCCTTATTTGAAAGAAGTAACAAATTATATATATGATTCTCTTGTTTGAATTTTGTAATTAACAACTGAAATGTCGATCCAAAGTGTTAAAAGGTAACCAAGAAGTGAAAAGGATCCAAAAGAGTAAGAAGAAGAAATAGAGGGACAAGAGCACCTAGGAGGGACAGGAGCGCATGAGCGCTTATGTGCTAACTGAGCACTAGTGTCTAAGGTCATCAAAAGGTAAATCATTCAAGTGTCGGTAGAACTGTAAGATGTGTAAAGTCAGTAAAGTGTAAGAGATAAAGCAACCAAAAGGCCAAAAGGAGTTTTTAACCCTAGTTTTATTGCTTAGGAATCATGTATACATTAGTATGCTTTAGGACCTAGAAATGTACCCAAGTGCATAGATTTTATGTCTACATTTTCCCCCACTTTATGTTGTTGAGTGAATACTCGATAGCATAAAGTAGATAGAATATGTGTACCTTGTAAACCAAAGAGGAGTGTAGCCGATAGCATGTTGAGTGGACAAGTAGCCATGTGAAGTGTGAAGTGATCACAATGTGAAGCATGGAAACTAGGAAAGGGAGGTAGACCCTAGGGGTGAATTGTATGCGTAGTAGTGTGTTGTTGGATCTTGTGCTTGTTGATGTGATTTGCTTCTTTGCTTGTAAGGATGGACCTACAAAATAAGAGAAAGAGAGTAGTCAAAGTCTCATATGTGAAAGATTAGAGTAACATATGTATAAGTATGTAAAAGTAGTAGAAAGTAATAGCTAAGGAAAGAGTGCACTTGATGTATGAGAGAGTATAGGATAGAAATTTTTCATGTTTGCTTTGGAGATGTTTTTGGATGGGGTTGGGAGTGATCAATTCCCAACCAAGAAAGTGTCAAGCCATGAATTTGAGCGTCTTGACACCAAGGATGAGGTTTTGGGCGATCACATGCCAAGGATGAGTTTTTGGGTGATATCATGTTAAGGATGAGTTTTTGGGTGATCTCATGCAAAGAATGAGTTTTTGGGAGATTTCATGCCAATAGAAGAGTGTTGAGGAGAGAGGTCTATTTTTCTCTCCTTCCATGACACTTCTCAAATGATAAGTGCCATTGAAGATTGGCATGTCTTCATTTTTAATTGAATTTGTAGCTGAATTATAACAAATTATAAGCCAATCGTAGTTGAATTGTAGTCAAATTATAACTGAATTATATAACTGAAGACAAGTGTCTAATATTGTATATCCATATGTAACTTGCTAAAAACTATGTTAAACTGAAAAATAATTTTTTTGCCCCAAGCACCAGGGGACACAAGTGCCCACCATTCCTGTCGATATTGGGCGCTAATATCTACTTTGTGTTTTTATCCAAGTCGATTCTAGACCACTTTTGATTGTGTACCTTTGTCAATTTTGTATTGTGTTTTCTCTTCGGAACTGTGTTGTTGGAAGGGTGATTTGTTCACCCAATAGTTTCCCCCCTCATTTGGGGTGCATGTGATGAATGTAGGAGGAGAAGTGGCCCAAACGAGAGGACCTGAAACTAATATGCATATCGTGGATTGGATACTGCGGGGGTAGGGGATGTGCATGGTAGAAACCAAGGCACATGCAAACAATATAGGCTAGAAACAAGTGTTAGTGTAAAATATCTAGCATGCAATATAATACAATGTATCAAATAACTATGAAGACAAGAGGAACCAAAAAGTGAGTTTCATACATGGGACATCATTCACAATGTCACAAGACAATCAAGGATGAAAGCGACCATAAGCAAACAATGATCAAGCATGACATAGGGCATAGCCCACAAACAATATCAAACAATAATCAATAAAACAATAATAACAGATAACCATGGTTGTATAGAATCATGCAAAGTAAATGCTACACATGAACATGTTAGCATGTTAGAAAGATAAATAGTATGTCAAAGCATGTATAGATCAATGAAAAATAAGTGACAAACGAAAAGTAGTAAATAGTGTAACTATATGATCCTGTGATGTGAAGTAGGAGAATAACAAAGGTAGATGCCCCCAGGAGCCTCAACATGACTAGTAAAGAGCAGTGTTGAGCATCATGCATTGTGTAAGAATCTATAAAGTCATGCATTCACCTCAAGATACCATGTGAACGTATGTGTGTGTAAAAAGATAATGACATACTAAGAATCCAAAGCTAACATAGGAAACAAAGTGCAACATGTAAGTATTATAAGCTAACAAGAGTAAATACAACCAAGATAGGTAGATGTCATGTGAATGTGATGGTGCTATAATATACATATGTAGATTGGAGGGGTTGTTTGCCCCAAGCGGATGTGTGTGACATGAGTTTCATTTAGGAATTATGCCCTCAACAGTCAAGTATGAACCGTAGAACAAGATTATCATCGGGTAGCAAAGGTATTGTATGTGATTGAGATTAAATGTTAGGAATATTTATCGTGAAGCACAAAGCATGAAGTATAGCAAATAAGTTATGAATAGATGATAGAGACAACCAATAGTGATGGGGGAAGTACGATGACCCCCAAGTGTGTGAGTGATGGAGATCTATCTAATGATGGTAGAGAGACCATGCCATGGTGGCGGATGTTGAAATGTGTCCCAGTCATCGACATAGACATTATCTGGATCAAAAGGAGGAATTATAAGTTTAATTTTAGGAGGTTGTTGAGGGATCTCAGCTTGTGGTGAGGGAATTGGTTGTTCATCCTTTGATGGTTTGGCCTTAGATGGGACTTGTGGTGACTCTTGCATTACTAGAGAAGGAACATGAGTGACTATTGTGTGATGCTCGCTAGACATAGAAGGATCAAATTTGGGAACCCATTGGGGTTTGGTAATTAGAGATGAGCATGTAGCAGAATGTTGTGTAGTAAATGAAATAAAGCCTTGATGCTCAAGTTTCCCGATTCTTCATTCTAAAGCATAGAAATCATTGTCACGATGTCCATTAATTCTATGATAATTACAAAATGGGTGACATTTGTATTTTGTAATCCGATAAGGAGGGTAGTAATGAGTAGGTGGAAAGGTGATTAATTGGTGATTAAGGATTTAGAGAGAATATCATGTTGCCTAACATTTCGATCAAACTTGAGAGGTGTTTGTTGTGGTAAGACCTTGACCTTGCTTATATGAGCACATGTAGTAGACATGGGATCAAGATGAGGTGTAGAAGAAGAACTAGCATGGGCATGAGAAACATCCTTGAGATGTTGGATTTCAGTTGTGAGGGATGTAATCGTGGTTTCCATAGCTTGAAATTTATCTTGAAAAAATGTGTAAATCTTAAATTGACTCGAAGATGGATTGATTAGTTATGTTATCAGGACTAATAGGGGGTCGGAGATATGATTGAAAATTTCACTTACTTGTGAAGGTGGTGTATCACGAGGGAGGTACATTATGTGTATGGATTTTTGAGAGCATCTTTACAAACTGGGTGCTTTGAATTAATTGATACAAGGAGACTTAAGGAACTTTAGGAAACCATTATATTAAAGAAAAGATAATTTATGAAATAAGATCCCTAGAAAGTGACCCAGAGGATAGGACCAAGGATGAAACCCTAAGAAGAACTATGCATATCAGATGTATGATAAACAATAGATGGAAATATGAACCTAATGCAACTAGGGTTTGGGGTTAGGGAAAGACAAATCTGATATAATAGGAAAAATAAGGATCCGAATGGTCAATCACGAGTTGGGGTTCACCAAATGATTTAATCTAATTTAAATTAAATATTATTTCAAAGTAACTTACTATAATAAATGATATTCATATGATTAAATATAGTAATATGCAAGTAATAAACATTCAACAATGTAAAATCCTAAGAAAATGAGAGAGGGATGATGACTTAGTTGATTTTGTGTAACCCGAGAATGATGGGGTGTGTATCTACTAGAATAAGATGGAAACAATGTCAAAATGCTTGTCGAGGGTTCATAAACTTAGGAATGTACTGGAAAAAAGTGCTACTAGGGGGAAAAAAGTGCCCTAAGTGCTAATGACTGATTTGGGCACCTATGTCTACTTAGATGCTTGAACCTAGTATTTTATGGGTCGGAAGATCTTCATTATTATTTACTTATTTGTCACTCTAGTTTTGTTGTTAGGTCAGCGGTCACACTTGTAACTGTAACCTGCAAAACAAATGACTACCTACACATGCCCACAAAAAACATCAAATCTAATTAAAAATAGGTAGAATGTGGAGTCGTATCGACCTGACCGATCGGTCACACGAAGAGTGAACTTACAATCGAGTGTTGCACTACATCTCAGACTCCATGTAGTTTCCTTTTGTGTGTGTATTTGTGTCTCTGCCTAGGTTTACCTTGTGCAAGTTACGCATGATGATAGCGGGCTAGATCTAGATTGTCCCAAATATGTAAAATGTGTGTGATGGAATAAAGCAAACTCCCCTCTATGCAGTGTATGCAGACTAATGCATCCCTTGTCCCTTGTGTGAATTTGTTAGATATGTACTTTTTAGTGCTCTGTGCCTTTGTGTAAGTTTAGGTGGTGATATATAATGCTTATAGTTTTTACCCATTATTTGAAAGAAGTAACTAAGTATATATATGATTCCCTTGTTTGAATTTTGTAATTGACAACTGAAAGGCTGACCCAAAGTGTTAAAAGGTGACTAAGAAGCGAAAAGGACCCAAAAGAGTAAGAAGAAGAAATAGAGGGACATGAACGCCTGGGAGGGACAGGAGAACCTAGGCGCTTCTGTCCTAACTAGGCGCTAGTGTCCGAGTCTATCAAAAGGTAAATCATTCAAGTGCCGGCAGTAACTGTAAGATTTTTAAATCTAGTAAAGTGCAAGAGATAAAGCAACCAAAATGCCAAAAGGAGTTTTCAACCACTAGTTTTTTTGCTTAGGAATCATGTATACATTAGTATTCTTTATGACCTATAAATGTACCCAAGTGCATAGATTTTGTGTCTACAATTTAATGTTTAATGTAGTGACAATGTTTAGCCTCAACAACAATCATGATGAAACTATATGTCAATGGTTACCATCACAAAACCTCATCATTTCATTTTCCTCGATACATGTCAGAACTTCCACTGAGACTCCTAACAATTATTGAATATCACTAGCACAAAACTTCATCCTAAATTTCCTCGATGTGTGACAGAACAATGCGTGACAAGAACATTCATCAATACTCCCACAAATGTTTAAATCTCAAACTCTCACAAATGTTTGAATCTCAAACTCTACATATGTTAGAAATGGAAAATCTATGTTTAAAGGTCCTTATGTTGTCAATTTCATGTGCATCTATGATTAGGGTTCATCTTTATCATTTAAGGTAGTGATCGGGGTTTCCTCTCAAAGAACCATCCTAATGATGTCATCCATCTATGACCACCAACACAAAATCTTGACTTATCATTTTCCCTAATGCTTATCAGGCACATCCAACGAGGCTCTCATTTGGAAATGCCTATGAGTGTAAGTAATGTTTGAGCCATTGGAAAAAGAGTGGGAAAAATGTGTGCATGCTTATGACCTCCTTCAATCCTCTAGCTCGATAAAGGTTATAATAGGGAACATTATAGTTCAAATATTACAATCCAGCTTATCCGTAGAATCGTGATGATGTTGATCGTCAATGACAACCAACATAAAACGTCACCCTTCCATTTTCCTTAATGTATTTCAAGCACTTCCACCGAGAATCCCTCTAATGTTTGAATCTTGTCAACACAAAACCTCATCCTTCCATTTTCCCCGATGCATGGTAGTCACATCCACCAAGACTCCCACCAATGTTATAATTTTGAACTCTACATATGTTAGATATGGAAACCTTGTGTTTAAGGTTCCTTATGTTGTCAATTCTATGCACATCTGTGATCAAGGTTTCTCTTTAGTGTTTAAGGTAGCAGCCATGGTTTACCCTGGCAATCACTCTAATGACGTTGTCCATCAATGACCATCGAAAAAAATTTGACCTATCATTTTCCACAATGTGTGTCAACCACATATAGCGAGGATCCCATTTGGAAACTCCTATTAGCGTAAGTAATGTTTGAGCTATTAGTTAAAGATGGGAAAAATGTGTGCATGCATGGGACCTCCTTTAATATTCTAGCTCAATGAAGGTTATAAATAGGGAATGATTTATTTTGAAGATTATAATTCAGTTGTTTGGTTATCGAATTTGCTCAAATGGTGTAATTTGGAAAAATGACTATCGAAGTAATTACTTGTTAACTTATAAACTTCAATAATTATATCACTCAATATTGTTTGTGGATAATTCATTGTTGTCCTAACTTTTTGTGTATATATAAGTGATGGTGTCTACTTTTACAATTTTTATTTTTGCATAACTATTTGTAAAGGGTTATTTATTTCCAATGCAAACAAAACTATGACACATTTTAATATTCTAACTTTGATGGGATGTGATTTCACTTTTTGTGAATTCTATTTCATTCCCTTTTAAGTTTTAATGTGTTTCTAATTAACATACATAAAAAGGATGAAATAATGCAACATGTGGATATTTTGATTTAATTAACTTCCAATATTAATTGCCTAAATCAGAATAATGCTTTTCAAAGTGAATATTGACCTAGAAACTATCAAAACATAAAGGAGAGATCACACTTAGCTAATTCTAAGTGGATCTGGGAGATTCTGAGTGATCTGAATGAAGGAATAAGATGATATGAGAATGAAATTTCTTCCTTACGGAATATGGAACCTAAAACAACACTTGGTCAAAATCATACAACTAGGTCAATAGCATACACACCGTCATGACCCTTTTGTATGGTATTGGACCTACTTGGATTCTAGGTGCGCAACTTCCGAGTACTTCACCTAACTATAAATGACTATATCATTGTATGTCATCCTTTTTCAATTACCTTCGAAATGTCTTTATAAGCTCTACTCAAACCCTCAAAAGCCTCATAAGTACAAGATGGGGTTCATGCGAAAAAAGTTAAATGGATAATGGACACCCTTGTGCAATTGTCGATGTCATCACTACTTTGAAGAGGGATAAAACCACACATAGTTATCCTACATGTGATATTTATCGTAGTGTAATCGAACTTGACAAAACATGCTTTGACAATACCTTTCTTGAGTTTCACACTTGCTCAAATACTTGGGAAGGGTCACTTTTCTTACTTGTGGAGAGAAGACATAGACTCCTTGACTGGGAGGAGATTTCAAACCCGTAGAGGGTGTTTCCCTAATAGATTTGCATTAGTTCTTGTGTTATTTAGGGAACAATAAGTTCCTTTTTGCTGCTAGCTTTAACATGAGGAGAACATAAGTGTCAAGACCTTAAATGAGGCATGATTAACTTGCTTATATAGGCTTTTGATGGTTATTATGTCATGAAATTCTGAAAAAAGGGAATATTAGTCCATATGAAGATGATGGAAACTTTTAGTGTAAAATGTGTCTATCTAAAACCATAATAGGGTCAAATTGGAGATTTGGACAAACCGACCTAAACCGACGATTTTGACCAAGGGAAAAATCACAATTTAGTTGTCTAGGTCAAAGGATGGATGCCTTTAGATGCATTTTATGCTATAAAACCTCAAGAACTAACTACATAAAGGTGTTCAAAGATAAGAAATTATCCAAAGAGCTATCAGGGTATGCTAAGAAAGAGTGAGGAGGGTGTATTTGTGTATGCAAGTATGCAATGTCAAGACCAACAATGTCAAAGGATAGATTGCCAATTTTAGTGTCTACATTTCCCTCACTTTAAGTATGAAATGAAAATTGCATGCTTAAAGGAAAAGATACCTGAGTGTGTAGACATACTTTGAATTTTATCACAATAACTTTGTTTTGTAGTATCATGTTGTGTTGGTGTTGGTACGCTCCAAAATGAAACCTATAACACAAAGTGTAGTCAATGCCCAAGATAGGAAACTAAACTTTAATTCAAAATGTAATGAAATTATTGTAAAGAAATGTGCAATAAGAAATTTCAAAAGAGATGCAAAACATGGAAGGAATACACCTATTTTTCTTATGAAGGGAATGTGTTCCCATTCTTGTATTTTTAATTTTTGAACCTTGATGAAGAATTGGGGTCATCAATCCACAATTATGTGGAGGAGAGGTTGATGTGGTAGGTGTATCAACTCAACACATGAATTTCAAATAGAATAACTAAAAATAAGAGACAAAAACTCATGTGAAGGATGAAGACCACATATCAAATCCATTTAATAACTCTAATATCTTACCCTTAATTGCAAAGAGGATACGAAATCCTGCCCATGAAGAACTTAACTTCTTTGTTGCCTTCCATAACCCCACAGACCATACCATTGCAGATGGATATAAGCCCAATTTTGTAACTTAAGAAACATTGTAGAAAAGATAAATAAGTGCCCCCATACTCTTCCCATGTGTTGTACAACTAAGTAGACACTGAATATAGTTGATTGTATGCCAAAATCTAAATGGAGAAAGGATATCCATGCCCCCAATGTGCCCAAAATCGGAAGTGAAACTAAATACCATGGAGAAGTAGAGAATGAAGTACTTTGTGCCCCCTAAAATTGTGCCAAACTGAGTTAATTCGAACATGAAACCATATAAGAATATTGTAATAATGATGATAGATCTAAAAATGCTAACAAATTTGGAGAAATTTCACATGGGAAAATTGTAAGATAGGGTCGGGATCATCCATATAATCATGACCAAAGTTTCTGATCCGACCATGTATGGTTTCTACTAATTTTTTGTATTGTAGTCACTAAGTCACACACTTACAATGTACATCTAGACTCTAAATACTTCATTTATATGCATAATTCCTGAGCAAGAGGACTAGTCATTAACAACACTTATTTTACTTTGACATTACGTTTACATATCTTATCTTTATTGCTTGTTTTTTCGGACTTACACCTTACAATTTTGCATACTTTCCGACATCTTTCTCAGCTCTGATTTCATTATTTTACCTTTTGAGTGCCTTATACAAAACCACCGTTAGGAACAAAAGTGCCCAAGTGATTATGATAAAATGGGAAATCCTAGCCTAATCTAATGTTATGCAAAGCAATAAATAACAACTGAATAAAATAAAGAAAGTGACCCAAGCAACTAAGTAAATAGAAATGTAAAACCCTAATGTGTAAGAGGGGTTAAGAATTCCTTAGCTGATTCGATGAAGGTGTGAGGTTGTGTTGCAGTGTAAACCGGGTAAATATGAGGAGGAAAAGGCCACATAAAAGCCTCGTAAAGAAAAAATCTAAGCTCACCGACTAGACTGGGAGCCACGGAGAGGGACATGGGTGCCTGTGAGTGCCCTAGTTTGAGATCTAGGCACCTTGGTCTCCGGAAATAGTCTAAAACCCTCCTCTGAGGTGTCGTTGATGTTCGCCTATAGTTTTTTCTTATCACACTAGCTTCGTTGGATTATGTAGTATGTCACTTTGGAAATCAATAAAGGAGGGACCTGCAAAACCCCAAGACAAGCACCAAGCCCCTAAAAAAGAAAGATACATATGAAGTGATCAGATTGTCCTCAATGGCCATAATGGTGGACTTACTAACTGAGTGTTGCACTACATCTCGGACGATGTAGTTCGTGTGTGTGTGTGTGTGTGTGTGTGTGTGCAAATTGTGCCCTAGGTTGCTCTTGTGCAGTCGCACTTTGTGAAGTAGCGAGAAATAAATAGATGTAGAATGTAATAAATGTGTGCATGGAAACAATAGACTCCCCTCCTATGAAGTGTGATGCAGATGAACCAACCTTGTGTGCCTTTTGATGGAGCTAGATGGATGCAATTGTAGCTTTAGATGCCTTTGATGGATGTAACTCTAGATGGTGATAGTAAATGCTTAGTGCTTGGTCCCTCATTATGGTCTCATAACTTTATATTTATATGGTTCTCTTGATCTAATTTCATAATTAACCCGAAAAGGCCAACCACTAAAAATATGGAAAGCTCAAATGGCTAGAAAGTGCCCAAAAGGTGAGAGTAAAGTGTAAAGAGGATCAAGGCACCCAGAGGGGACCGGTCCTGTTTGGGCACTTTTGTCATAAATAGGATGAATGCTAAATGAAAAAATAGATTGGGCAAGTACATGCAGAAGGTTTCTTTCTTTAGAAATCATATATACATTAATATGCTTTCGGACTATAAATGTACCCAAGTGCATGATTTTGTGTTTACATTTGCCCCACTTTATGTTGTTGAGTGAATACTTGATAGCATAAAGTAGATAGAAGATGTGTACCTTATGATCCTATAGAGAATGTGGCAAATAACATTCCGAGTAGATAAGTGAAGCATGAAGAGTAGGAAAGGGAAGTGGACCCTAGAGGTGAAGTGTGTGTGTGTGTGTGTGTGTGTGTGTGTGTGTGTGTGTGTGTGTGTGTGTGTGTGTTGTGTGTGTGTGTGTAAGTTTCTTGTAAGTTTCTTCTCATAAGGACGAGCTTGCAAAAGAAGAGAAAGAAAGTATTTAAAGCTTTGTATATGATAAATTAGAGAAAAATGTGTATAAGTATGTAAAGATTGTAAGATTGTGTAAAAGGAAAGTGTGCACTTGATATGTAAAAGATTAAAAGATAGAGAAGTGTCATGTTGTTTGAATATTGCTGATTTTAATGTTGAAGGTGAAGTTTTTGGGTGATCTCACGCTAAGAGTGAGTTTTTGGGCGATCTGTCACCAAGTGTAAGTTTTTTTGGAGATCTCATGCCAAGTGCGAGTTTTTTGGGCGATATCACACAAGGTGTGATTTTTTGGGCAATCTCACTCAAGAGCAAGTGTTGGGGAGAGAGGTCTATTTTTACTCTCCTTCCATAACTCTTCCCAATAAACACCACTATAGATGGTACATCCCGATTTGTTCCGATCAGATCTTTGAATATAAGAGATAAAATGCATTATGTGTGAAGGTCAATGCCTATTACTTGTAGAACTTCTCTCGTGAATTGTTGTAGGACTGTGTTTACCGAGAGAATGAATGTAATCTGTCCCTAGGTGATTAGTGCCTAGGGAAGGACATGAGTTCCCAGATGCTAGTGTTTGGTTCTAGGTGTTGGTGTATGCTCTGTGTTTTGGACCCAACTTAGATGTTGGGTCATTCTATTACTATGTTCCTATGTTGATTTTGGTTGTAGCTCTCGAGCTGAAATAGGGGTGATTTGCTCAACCAATATATGCCCCTCTTGTTTAGGGTGCATGCGACAACTATTGGAGAATGTGGCCTAAAGGAGAGGACTTGATGTTGATCTAAAGTGGATACTTACAGGGGGTATGGGACGTGCATGGTAGAAACTACAACACATGAAAAAAAAGAGGCTAATAACATGTGTTTGTAGTAATAGTAGCTAACCCGTGTAAAATAAGACAATGCCACAAACAAGTGTGCAAACAAGATAGACCGCGAGAAGTGGGTTTCATACATGGGACATCGCTCACAATGTCACAAGATAACCAGGGCGAAGCGGCCAAAATCATTTAATGATTAGAAAAGACATAGGGCATAGCACGAAAAAATAGCATAAATGCAAACAATTAACAAAATGTAGTGGCATATAGTCTTGTAAAGCAAATGCTACACATGAAGCACCCATTAACATGTTAGCAAGATAAATAGTATGTCAAAAAATCGTGTATATATCAAGTGAAAATTAAAGTAAGCTGGAAGGAGAAGTAATATAACTTGAAGTGTGGGGAGTGTGGGAATAGTGAAATTAGATGCCCTTGGAGCCTGGTGGGACCGGTAAAGGTACAGTCTTAAGCATCATTGCAGTGTGTAAAAACCGTAAGAGATCTGCATTCACCTCAAAAGACCAAGTGAACGCGCATGTGTATATATAGAAAGATGATGACATACTAAGAATCCATCTAGCATGGAAAATAAAGTGTAACATGTAAATAGAATAAGCTAGCAAGAGTAAATGCAACCAAGATATGTAAATGTTGTGTATGAGTGTGATGGTGTGGTATGTAAAATGTGAAGATGATAGGAGTAGTGTGCCCCCAGTGGATGTGTATGAGATGAGGTTCATTTATAAGAACCCTCAATAGTCAAGAATGAACCATAGAAAAAGAGTGTGTCATCGGGTAATGTGTTGTGTGAGAGTAGATGCTAAAAAGATGTATCGTGAAGCATAGAGCATGAAATGTGTAGTGAATGTGAGGTTCATTTCAGAATTATACCCTCAACAATCGAGTATGAACCATGGAACTAGAGTGCATCATAGAGTAATGAAGAGAAAGTATGTGAACCAACGATGTGGTGATGCTCGAGAAAGATAGTCATGAAGCGCTGAGCAAGAGAGAGAGTAATAGATGTTATGAAAGATGTATCGTGAAGTATTGAGCTTGAAGTTTAGTGAGAGTAGAGGATGTGAGGTTCATGGATGACCATATAATGTGTGTACCAAAGGTGTAAGATTTCTTAGAAAGATAGACATTGAGCACGAAGTGTGAAATGGAGTAGAGAAACGATAAGTAGATACTGAGACCGATAGGGTGGCGGGGAAGGAAGTGTTATGCCCACAAGTGTGTATATCAAGAGTCTGCTTTGGAAAATAGATTTCATCATTGTGAAAAATAGTAGTCGAGTGTGTATAGTGCATGAAGGATGTATACCCTATATATAAATTAGTATGTGTATCATGATTAGAAGGATCCATAAGTAACTATGAGTGGCATGATGTATATGAAGGAACATAGAAGCATAGATAGATGTAAAGAAGGTATGCCTATAGTGTAGATAGGAGATAAAGTGATGAGTTGATTAAATTCATTTTATAAACAACTCATCCTTTGTACTTTTGTTAAGCCATTGAGACTATGTCCTTGTATTTCCCTGTCATATTGTTGAACATCATCACTATAACTTGAACTTATTGGCATAATACTGATTAATATAGTTATTACTAGTTAACTTTATTTTGTGGTATTCTCGAGTATGCATTTATTTTTATGGTTGTAATAAGTTGTTTGAATGATGCTTTGTGTGATGTCACTCTTGTTTGCAAGCAACTTGTTATATGGAGTAACCTGTATGCAACAAAGGACCCATCGCATGATAACTCGTCCACAGCCTAAAGGGACTCACCTACAACAAAGGACCTCGTCTGCAGTAACCCATCTCGCAGCCAAATAAGATCACCTATAGTAAAGGAGTCATGATTATGAAGAACTCTTTAAACATGAATGAAAACACTCTAAGCCTATACGTGTCGTGGAAGAGGCAGTTATAAACTGAAACATGAAAATGGGAGTTAACTCAACTCTAGATCTGATTATTCGTTGCAACTAAATGAGGAACTGATTGATTGAAGTCATGATCTAAGAACTAATTGATTGAATTAATCGGTTACTTAAGTTATGTGTTTGACATCTAAACACTTGTTGATTAATTTTGTTGCATGCATCGAATCTCCAGATGATTTATTTGAGATCTTTTACTTGATTTGTTTGAACTCCTAGTTGAATTCTACCTCTCACATTCTACTACAAACAAGGAATATAAAATAGAAGGATTAATTATGGGAATGAAAGGAATGTGTAGAGATCTAGACAGAGAAATAGAGTATAGGATACATAGATACAAAAGTTGTTTTGCTCCTAAATGTAATCTTCATGCCAATTCAATAAAGAATCTAAGTTATGTTCAAGTAAATTTCAAGTATAAGCCTTATGAGGGATTAACACCCAAGGCAAGGCCCACTTGTGGTCTACTAACCCCTACATTGTTAGAGTAGGTATTTACCTTAGCTCATGTTCACCTAAGTACTTTATTTACCTTTATTATATTATCCTCACCCACTTATGTGTGTGGATATTTCTTTATCTTATTTAGATATTAGGAGATATTATCTAGTTTTTAGGTATAGTTATTTCCTTGATCTATGGTATTGATTAGATCTTTTCTTGATGTGACTAGATCCTTGATGTCTAGTTCTCTCCTAAATCTATGGTCTTGGCTAGTTCTTTGATGACTAGTTCTTTCCATGATTTATGGCTAGATCTACGACCTTGCCTGGTTCTTAGATTGTTATTCATTGCCTATATAAGCAAGGCCCATTCTCATTGTATTGCATTGAGTTCCATAATAATATATGATATTCTGCTCATTTGTTGGCAAAGATTTATGTTATGTAAAGTTATTCGGTGAATTACTTTCATCTTATTGATCGTGATGTTTGATTAGCATCGTGTTCTTGACTTGGCATGATCTAGTTATTGTTCCTTTCATGGTATGGAGAGCTGCATGATTTTCCGTCACACCAAAAGCTCGAACTAGTGGTGTGATGGAAAATCATGTAGCTCTAATACCATGTAGTTAAGCGCACCAGCCCCGAGTAGTTCTAGGATGGATAAACTAACAAAAAATTCATTCATTTATACTTATTCTAAATTTACAAGCTCTATTTTAGTTATAGTATTTGGAATCTATTTACTTTCAGTCTGAGTTTAATTTGTTTTCATCATGGTTATTTCAAGCATTATAGTGACATAAATTTATTTCCTTACCTCTTAGATCACGTAGAATCGTGCATATAACACTGACATTATTGAAATTTTATTTCCACTGGTTTGATGATTAAATGACTGTAGATTAATGAACAACATATTAATTTTTGTAAGTTAATTTGGACCACCATTTTTTCCATCATTGATGGGGATACTGCAAGTTATAAGGTTTTGAGAGGTTTTTCATTTCTTAGAAGTAGTTTAGGTTTTAGGAAATTCACCTCCAACCAAACCCCCACTAATTTTCGTTAATTAAGTTGAGCTAGTTGATGCATGCACCATCCAAGGGATGCCCATGGTAGATTTTTACCCAATCCGCAAGTAGCACAAATATCTTCATATAATTCTGAGGATTCGAAGAAGATATACTTTCCTATGTACAAGGTTTGCTATTAGAAGATCCCTTCCCAAGTGAAAGTTTTGAAGTTGCTCCTGATCAGCTAGACATGACAGAAGAAGTAAACCAAAATGTTGAAGACAGGGCAACTACTTTTGAGTTTACCATTTCTAACAATGATGAGGCTATTTCTATGAAGAATATTTCTCCATTTGCCTTGCCTAATTTTCATAGATCCATGACTAAAGACCCGAACACCTTTCGGTTGAGTTTGGTGTTCTATGTAGGAGCTATGATTGTACCATTGATGCACATAAATTGAAGCTATTCCCTCCTACACTCAAGGATACAACCTTGAGATGGTTCACAAGTTTTAAAAGAGATGTCGTTACCACTTGGGCATAGATGAAGGATAAGTTTCTCACTAAGTACCAGGATTACTGAAAGTCGAGTAGCAGAGGAGGTGATGAAATTTACAAGGTGGCATAGAAGGAAGATGGGCCATTGGAAGACTATTTGGAAAGATTCATATTTTGTGTTCAGAAGACAAGGCACATAAGAATACCTCATGAATCTATCAAATTACTCTTTTGAAGGGACTCAGTGAGGAGGACATGGATGCTCTAGATTTGATGAGATCTGGAGACATTACAAAAGATACCTTTGAGGAGATTTGTGAATCCTGTGGGAATTGATCCGAGTCACCATGAAGAGAATAAGAAATGTAAGATCAAGAGGTGGATCAACTACCAAAACAATTGGGGACATATCCAAGTCAGAGATTGTTAACATGTTCAAGAACATGAAACATGATATTGTCAATGACATGGCCACTCAATTAGATGCTCTGCATGCCAAGAAGAAAATATAAGATGTAGAGGCAACACTCACAGAGTTCTTCCATGCATGCAAAAGGAAGAAATATGACTGTAAATGTAGAGGATCGGCCAACATTGCACAAAGATGTTGGAGAAAGAGGATGGACAAGTCTTCTATGTTGCTCAAAGAAAACCGTGGCCTCCAAGACAAGGAGGTATGTCACAAGACCCTATGTCATAATTTCATAATTAGGTTAGTAATCAATATATGCGACCCCCACCTTGGGCTAATCCACAACAAGTTTGGACTACATTCCATATCCAATACCAACAACAATGAAAACCTCAATTTTCATTCCAACAACAATGGCAAAAACCCCCTTCTTCATGGCAAAGAACCTTGGAGAGGATGGAAGTAATGGAATAACCCACCTTCTAATTACCAACAATCTTACCAATAACCTCCTTATTAGGCACAATAAGATCTGATGCCAAATCCCCAACCTAGATCTTATCCAAAAGCAACCCAACTACCAACTCAACCAATGCCTAACCCCAACAATAAAGCTTCCCAACCAACCTATTCCACTAAACCAACTCAATACCCTACCTATTTCGTTGATGTTAATAACATCCATCTCGCTCAGGAAGATCACTTCCTCCACCAAGTGGACCCACCATTACAGAGATTGTAGATGAACCATAATTACTGTAAAATGGTCCATGGTAAAGCGAGATCACTCTATAAGTTGATCCAAAACAACTTGAACAAAGTTTCAGTAAGGGTAAAGTGCAACATAATAAACCACCATTTCCAAAAAGATTACAATAAAAGTAGATTGACCTCAAATCAGAATATGATTATGATTTTGTTAATCAACTTAGAGATATTTGTGTAAAAATTCATCTTATTTAAGCCATCAAGGATGTCTTGATCTACAAAAAGTTTGTTAAGGATCTATGCATAAAAAAACTAGGCGAAAGAGAAAGGATCCATCCACTTTTCAAGCTAGTGGACAACCGGCTAATATAATGTTTTCAATCTTAGAGGCTCTTCAATAGTTGATTGGTGTTGTGCAAAAAGTGCCTTCCACCACCATAGGAGGCGAGAGAGGAGGAGATCCCGTTAGGAGATGAGGAGCCAATAGGCGAGGACGCACACTCAGAGCCACCAGAGCATGATACCCCGAGGCGGGAGAGGTCACGTAGCCCTTCCGTCCATCGTGAGAGGGTGGCCTCTTACCATCGAGTCATTCTCACAGTCTTGAGGGACCATTTGGGGATAGGTGACCCCACTCACCTGTTGGACTGCATCACCAGGATAGGGATACAGGCAGTGTGATTAGAGACCTTCTCCACTTGTAGATGCTTACTTACACCGGCTCTACAGATGGCTTTGGGGTTGAGTCATGGCTCTTTAGCTGGATAGCTGCTTTGGCTTGCACTCTTATGAGAGTAATGTCAAGGCCACATTTGCCATACACCTCCTCCGAGATGCAGCAGGAATTTGGTGGAGGAATGAGGAGAGGAAGCTCCATTTGACTCAAGAGACAAAGTGACCTGGGAGTTGTTCGAGGAGCATTTTACGGCTCGTTATATGTCAAAGCATTTCGCATAAAAAGAGGATTTATGAGTTTCATGATTCGACAGGATTTGCTTGAGTAGCATAGTATGAGAGCAGGTTCCTGGATCTTCTGCAGTATGTGGACTACCTGCAAGATGAAAAATTACAGGTAAACAAGTTTATTTGGGGTTTGAATGCAAACATAACAGAGTAGTTAGGATGCTATCTCCTCCCACACTTGAGAAGGCCATTGAGAAGGCCTACTTAGTTGAGGAGAACAGGACCAAGGCACAAGAGCACCGAGATAGAAACAAGAGCAAGTTTCAGGATAGGATACAAGCCTTTCAAAGTTAGAGGTCACAGGGGACAACACCACCCCCTAAGAGGAGGATTCTAAAGCATCCACCGGCCAAGCTACGAGGGCTCCTCCGCATCCATAGTAGCAGACACATCACCATGGCCACTAACAATAGAGGGCTAGATAGACCCAGAGCTTACAGAGAGGTGGCACTAGAGGAGGTTTTGGTGGAGCTAGGGATAGGAGACAGGTACTCAGTAGGTACATCTAGCTCGTACGTAGAAGTCTGCTAGGGTTGGACCAATAGGATCAGTTCACCAGAGTATAGGAGGGACCCCATCTCAGAGGGGTACAGGAGGATGTTTTATTTGTGGGTCTCCTGATCACTATGTGCATATGTGCCCACACAAACCCACTACCATGGATATGCAGAGAGCTTCTAGATCCGAGTAGACGGTGGGTGACGTAGGACGTGCCCATCATGTGTATATGCAATGCTTAACAACCATCAAGCTAAGCATCAGGCCACATTTATTGAGATGACAGGTACTATCATGGGTATTTTTGTCTCAGTACTTTTTGATTCAAGTGCTTTAGATTCTTTTATATCTCCTTCTATAGTGGACCAGTGTGGGCTAGTGGTGGCTAGGCAACCAGATAATTGGTAGGTTGAGTTGGCCTCTGGGGCCAAACTCACCATGGACTCGTATGTGGGGAGTTGTGTACTTGATTTAGGAATCTTCTCCACTACTCATGACCTTCGAGTTATCCCTCTAGGATCCTATCAGGTAGTTTTGGGTATGGATTGGCTCGAGGATCATCAGGCTAAGGTAGATTGCAGAAATAAGGTCATTGAGTGTCAGCATGATATTGGGAATGCAGTTGTGATATCAGGGATGTAGAGACCTATCTCTTTGTGTATGATCTCAACTAAGTAACTCAAGCAGAGCATGCGTAAAGGTTGTCATTGTTTGCTATCACCATCACTAATCGATCGAGAGCACTCGAGAGCATTAAATGATCATGTAATTTTGAGGGAGTATGCAAATGTGTTTCCAAGCGAGCTTCCAGGGTTACCACCCCGCAGAGAGGTGGATTTCACCATTGATTTAGTGTCAGGATCTGCACTAGTTTCTAGGGCACCCTATCGGATGATGACTCTAGAGCTTCATGAGCTCAAGATTCAGTTAGAGGAGTTGTTGGAGAAGGGTCTCATTCGTCCTAGTGTATCTCCTTGGGGAGCACCTATCATATTTGTGAAGAAGAAGGACGGTTCTCTCAGACTTTGTGTTGACTTTAGACAACTCAACAAAGTCACAATAAAGAACCGTTATCCACTCCCAGGATTGATGACTTGTTTGATCAGATGTAGGGAGCTAGAGTGTTCTCCAAAATCGATCTCAAGTTAGGGTATCATCAGTTGTGCATTTCAGACGTAGACATTCATAAGACAACTTTTTGCACACGTTATGGGCATTATGAGTTCACATTGTTCCATTTGGTTTGACTAATGCCCCAGCTGTCTTCATGAGCCTCATGAATGGAGTATTTAGAACCTTTCTGGATCACTTTGTCTTAGTGTTCCTAGATGATATATTGATATATTCTCATTCCGAGGAGGAACACGAGGAGCATTTGAGATAGGTACTATAGGTTTTGAGAGAGTAGAAGTTGTATGGGAACTTGGAAAAATGTAGCTTCTTTTAGACAAAGATTCAATACTTGGGTCACATCTTATCAGGTGAGGGTATCTCAGTAGATCCCTCTAAGATACAGGCTATCATGGATTGGCCAACACCCACATCAGTCACTAAGGTGAGGAGTTTTATGGGTTTAGCAAGTTACTACCACAGGTTTGTTCAAGATTTCTCTAGGATTGCTCACCCTATTACTTCTCTTCAGAGAAAAGGGAAGAAGTTTGATTGGTCATAAAGTGTGAGAGGCCTGCTCTATCGGTTACTTAAGGAAAGGTTAACCACGAAGTGCCCATCTTAGTAGTTCCAGACCCGACAGAGGACTTTGTTGTTTGTATTGATGCATCACTAGAGGGTTTGGGAGTCGTTCTTATGCAAGAGCATTGGGTGATTGCCTTTGAGTCGCGTAAGCTCAAAGACTACGAGCTTAACTATCCTACCCATGATTTAGAGCTTACAGCAGTCATTCATGCACTTGTGCGTTGGCGTCATTTCCTTTTGGGTAGACCTTTCATTTTGAGGACTGACCACCGTAGCTTACAACATATCTTCTCATAGCCGAACCTCAATGCTCAACAACGGCGTTGGATGGAGTTCCTATGTGAGTACGACATGGAAGTGCAATATATCAAAGGAAAGGAAAATGTCGTTGCAGATGCACTTAGTAGGCGATGACATGTGCTTACATCATTAACTCTGCAATCAAATTTGAGAGGCATGCTTCTTTAGAACTTCCAGAGGATAGGTTTTATGAGGGAGCTAGATAGATGTTGGAGTCACAGGGTTCATTAGAGGGCAGATATTCAGGGTGCATTTTAGAGACAGATGGTTTACTTTGGTTTCATAGGTGCATCTATGTGCCTAAGTTAGGTGATCTGCGTAGCTTCATCCTCACAAAGGCTCATCGAGCTCCATATGCGGCACATCTAGGAGTGAAGAAAATGCACGCCGATATGAGGGAGTTATATTATTGGCCAAGTCTTTGACGAGACATAGCAGATTTTGTTGCACGATGCCTTGAGTGTCAGAGGGTCAAGGCAGAGCATTCTCATCCCGCAGGACTCTTACATCCTCATGATATTTCGAGTGGAAGTGGGATGTGATCTCCATGGACTTCATAGTAGGACTGCCTATGTCTTCTTACCATCATGATGCCATTATGGTCACTGTGGATAAGTTGACCAAGGTTGCGCATTTCTCACCAACCAAAGTCACCTATAATGCATAGGCCATCACCAAAGTATTTATGGAGGACATTGTTAGATTACATGGGATTTCAAAGACCATCATCAATGATAGGGATACCATTTACACTTCAATTTTCTAGACTTCCTTTCAGGCCGCTCTTGGTACTCAGATTAATTTCAGCTCAACATATCATCCAAAGATAGATGGACAGACAGAGAGGGTTAATCAGGTACTGGAGGACATGTTGAGGATGTATGTGATGGACCAACAGAAGAAGTGGGAAGATTATCTTCATTTAGTTGAATTTGCATACAACAACAGCAACTATCATAGTTCCATTGGTATGGCTCCCTACTAGGCTTTGTATGGTCGACCTTGCAGGACACCCTTGAGTTGGGATAGACTAGATGACAAGATTATTCTTGGACCAGCTTACCTACAGGACTTAGAGCAGCAGGTTGTTCTGATTAGACAACGTCTTGAGTAGGCTAGAGCACGCTAGAAGGCGTATGTAGACACCAAGAGGATTAATCGTCACTTCGTAGTGGGTGACAAAGTCTTCTTGAGAGTTTGTCCTCATAAGATCCCAATCCGCTATGGAAAGGGTTCTAAGCTATCACCTTGTTTTGTGGGGCCTTTTGATATTTTAGAGGTCATCACCCAGCCTTGCTCATTGCCTAGCTTTGCCACCACGCATCGCATGAGCCCACGATGTATTTCATGTTTCTGTACTACGTAGATATGTACCAGATGTTTCTCATGTTTTGGATTGGTCGGCATTACAGGTAGAGGACAGAGGGTAGTGGAGACTAGAGCCCGTATGCATACTAGAGCACCGGAGGTTGGCCCTTCGAGGTCGAGACTTGGACCAAGTTAGAGTGTAGTGGGACAGATATGATGAGACAATAACTACCTGGGAGGATGCTACACCTTTGAGGGCCAGATATCCCTATCTCTTTTAGTGACTTCTAGGAGGAAGTCTAATTTTAGTAGAGGGGGATGTAGTGCCCACATTTTTATAGCCTCAATTATTTGTTGTTCTCTTTACTCATAGACATGTTTTGACAGGGATTTGACATATTTTGGACATTATGTTAGGATATTTGACCTCCTTAGACATGTATGGAGATTTGGCGTATAGCACCAATTTGGCTTGATTACTATGTTGACACTTTATCTTTGATGTCACGAGATACTAACTGATATGATGTTGTTTGGACCTTATTTATATTTGATGGATACTAGTTTGGTTGCATGTTTGGATTTTATGGATGTATGTCACTTTATCGTTATGGCTAACTCATGGTGAATTGTGTATAATTATGCATGTTGTCACATTTTCAATTCCAGAATGATGATATGCTAGCATAGAATTCATTGATTTCTTATTGAGTAGTTGATTCACATTTTATTGGACATGTGTGTTTAATGTGTGCAATGAGTGTGCAGGTGACAGGTCACAGGAGAACGTGGGATTCAGGGCAGCTACATAATTTTACACAAGCAGCCCACGGGGCTAAGTCCTAACTGTGTTTATTGTATGAGGCCTTAGTATTAGATTTCATTATTTTGGGCACCATGAGTGACCCTCATTTGTAATGTAGTATGTCATGTAATATTAATCTTGTTTAGGATGTCTAGTTGCTTTGTAAACTTGATTTGGGGACTTAATGGCCCCCACTTGCATTAAGTTTTGAGTTTGAATAATGATGTATTTTATTAAAGGGGATTAGGGTCACATGTGAACCCTTGGGTGGGCCTCACACCCTCTACACTTGTGCCCAAATGTGCCAAACCCGAAATTGGGTTGTTTTAGGCATTTTAAGTGACCCCTTTTTAGTTTGGGAGTTCACTTAGCATGAAAAAGGCCCTTGGATCCTACCTAATAGGTAGGGGGATTAGTTCCAAGGCATTGAGGAGTTTCCCTCCCATTTTCCTCGCTTTGGTCACATCCATATAAGGTGGATGGGTATGTGTGTTTTGTTAAAAGTTGCACAAGTTTGTTTTGTTGTTCATTTTGGGTAATTTGGGAGAAGAGAGTTAAAAGCTACTTTATCCTTTCTCTCTTTTATTTTGAGAATCTTTGACCTTGAGGGAAGAGAGGGGTGACACATGTCACCCCCTCATTTGTGAGGATTTTTTTGCCCTCTTCAAATTCTCCCTCATGGGGAAAGAAAAGAACTTTTTTTTGGAACTTTTGCTTGGAGGCTTGTGGATTTTGGAGCTAGAGCTTGCTTGGATAAAGAAGAGGAAAAGTTAGAGTGTTGGAGAGCTTTTGGAGGTTGAGCTCATTTTAATGTTTTATCTCATATTATATTTTAGTCTTGTTTTGTTTAAAATGTGTGTTGCTTTTGGGTGTGGCTATTTGTTGTTATGCTTGTTGCTTTATTTTTCTCCATCCATCATATGGCATGATGGATTTTGGAGTTTTGGGGGAAGAGAGAGGGATTTTTCCTCTCAATCCTCATGGCTTGATGGGCAAGCCATGTAGGATTTTATTTACTCCCCTCAAATGGTTTGAGGTGGGGAAGGTGGTTCATATGGTTTGAACCCCCTTCCCCATTCTTGGAGAGGAAACCCTTTTGGGTTTGAAAATCCTCCCAAGAAGGATTTTGGTGAATGGATGGAGAAATAAGGAGGGTTTGATGACTTTGGAGGAATAAGGAGGTTGTGGAGATTATTGTTTATGTGCAACCAATGTTGGCTACACTTTTGGCACTTGGAGATCTCTTTCTTCTCTTCCCCATTTTGGAGGTAGAATATGGCTTCTCCTCTTTTCCCTTATTTGTAATTTTTGGTGTTTGTTTCTTAGTGCATGGTCTTAGCTTGTATGTGAAAATAATGTTGGATTGTCTCCCTTACTCTTGTGCATTTGTGGAAGCTAGTCCTCTCTCCCATGGGCTTGGGGGAGGCTAGCATGTCTTCCAACCTTGGAAAGACATGTAATGATGCCTAAAGGTTGGGTGGTTAAACAAGCTTTTTCTCCTTGTGTTGGTTCTTTGAAAGCATTCGAAGTTGGAGCTCAAGTGGAAGATATTTGGAGACTTATTATCTTGGCTTCACATTGCCTTCTTCCTCTTTTTGTGGACATCACTCTCATTATATCTTGAAGAATATGGCTATGGGGAAGCTTTCATTTTCTTGTAAATTCTCCATTTTGTATTTGGTATCACTTGTAAACTTGAGTCACTTTTGCTTGCACATCCTTCCTTCAATCTTGTCAAGAATTTTGTGATAAGGTTACTTGAGTATTTCATGTACTCATAGTGTGTTACCATCCTTTGATTTTGGCGATCTTTGTAAACCATGCTTTTCTTAAGAAGATATTTGTTTGTATATTGGATTATCTATTTAAAGAGGAGTTTTCTTTTGTTGTTTTGAGTGGTTGTTGTCTTCTCGTTAGCAATGGGGATACATCTTGATGTAGGAAACCATTATTCTTATTGTTGAAATGGAGACATATTTTGTGAAGTAGTCTTTCCTTTGCTAAAGAGATTGTGTGAATTGTTGTAGTCTCTTTTCTTTGAAAATGAAAAATTGTTTTTTTATAAGTAAGCCTTCTCTAATATGAAGGTAAGATGGATTTACATGTTGAAATATATTTCTTTCTCATTTCAAATATCGTAGATTTAGCAATATCCCTTTGATGTGCCAATGAATTTTATCTTAGATTTATACCTTTCCGGTAGGCTATTAGCAATAATTGCTCAATAAGAAAAGTTAATGTAATAAATTTAGGGATGCAAAGTTACTATACATTTGATTTTAAAAAAAAAAAAGGAGTATCTTATCTGTTATTTGCTTCATCATGTATTTAACAATAAATAAAATGATATTAAATGAATGTTATTATATAAATCATATGCATACAGAATATTGGATATGATGTTTGTTTGTTTCTCATGTACATAACAACAACATGAAATAATAATAATAAATAATTTATTAAAAAAAAAACAAATAAAAAATCTAAAAAAAAGAAAGCCATGCACAAACAAACCTGCTAACCAAGGTTGAGTGCAGTCAAAACCCACTATGAAAAAAAAATATTATGGAGGGCGACCCATCCGAGACTCGTCATTTCCTTGCATAATAATAATACCATAAAAAGGGCTTCAATAATATTGTATTTGTTATTTATTTTTCAGATCATAATAAAAGGAAATAAATAAATAAATAAAAGTTTAATCGAGGGTTTGGAGTTAGGACGACCTAGCCTAACCAAGCCCCCAACCCCGCTCAAAATCCCTTAATAAAATAAAATAAAATAAAAATGAAAACCTACGACCTCATCCATGGCCGCCCTAGATCTCTGCTCAACCACAAATTATTTTTAGAATCATTCCCTCTTTCTCAGATGAAAACCTGCAACACAAATAAAATGAAATACCATATTAGGGATGTCCCTAACATTAAGCAATCGATCTATCAAAACAAAAAATGATGCCTTTAGTTAAAACTTGACCTCCTTGAAGTGCCGCCCAATCTGTAAATTTACAGAGGAAAAAGAGGTGAGAAATTTAGAAAAAAAAAAGGAATAAATAAATAAAGCAGGCTTATCCGGGTCTCCACGGATGCATCCGCCTTCACCTTCAAGAAGAAACAAATTAGAAAAGGGGGAGGGCGTTGAAATAGAAGATTAAAATGAAAAGAAAAAGAAAATAATTTTAAAAAGAGAGAGAAAATAAAAAAACTCATACTTCTAGGGTTTCATCCTACGAGCTCTCTTTTAAGGAGGAGTTTAAAGAAAATAATTATAATAGTAATAATATTTAGATTTGTTTTTTTAATAAAGTATTAGAGATGTGACCCCTTTTGGAGCTGGGCAATTTAAATGAAAATCTGGATTTATTTATAGTTAGGTTTTGGTTAATGTTTTCCATTATTTTATAGTTTTTATATGTTTTTGATAAATATTACCTAACTCCTAAACTAAATTAGTTCCATGAGAGAATTCTTTTGATTCGGTTGTAAGAATTAATAAGGGTAGCATAAAATGTTTATTTCCTTTAAATTTGAGAAATGAGATGAGGATATGGTCTTGAAGAGACAATCCTTTATAATTATGTTTAATTATTTTAAAATACGGGTCCTCGAGTTACATGTTCAAAATTTATTTATAATTATATATTTTAAAAGAAAAAAAAAGTTTTAGTTCAATATTGTTAAAACAACTTTCAGCAAAAAAAAACTCATTTTTAAACATATTTATTAGCTATTAGTTTTAAATAATAATAGAAATAAATAATTAAGATGCTCGGGATAATGATTTAATTAATTTTGGGTAAATATATAAATCAATATAAAATAATTTTAAGGGGAAAACAGTTAAGCAAACACATTAGTATTAATGGATCACCTAGGAAAAAAAAATTTATCCAAAATTTTAGTGACACATTGGTATGGTTTCAGGTGTCCCGAGAAGGGGCATTACATTTGGTATCAGAGCAAGGTTCACACGCGGACACTCTAGGTAATTAATTAACTAGTTAACGATATTTTAATAACATTAAAATAAGTAAATAAATAAATAAAATAATTGGTTAAAACTTTTTCCGCAACCATTTAGTTATAATTTAATAATCCATTTGCTTGCTTTGTTCACAGGATGGCACCCATGAGGCGACGATTGGTTAGGGGTTTGGGATGTAGTTCATCTATGCTCGAACCGCAAGCACTCGAATTAGGGCCTTAAATCTTAGAGGCTCTTCAGTAGTTGATTGGTGTTGTGCAGCAGCACCTTCCACCACACCAGGAGGCGAGAGAGGAGGAGATCTCGTTAGGAGATGAGGAGCCGATAGGCAAGGACGCACACTCAGAGCCGCCAGAGCACGATACCCCGAGGCGGGAGAGGTCACGTAGCCCTTCCATTCATCACGAGAGGGTGGCCTCTTACCATTAGAGCCATTCTCACAGTCTTGAGGGACCATTTGGGGATAGGTGACCCCACTCACTGTTGGACTGCATCATCAGGATCGGGATACAGGTAGTGTGATTAGAGACCTTCTTCACTTGTAGCCGCCTACTTACATTGGCTCTACAAATGGCTTTGGGGCTAAGTCATGGCTCCTTAGCCTGGATAGCTGCTTTGGCTTGCACTCTTATGAGAGCAATGTCAAGGCCAAGTTTGCATACACCTCCTCCAAGATGCAACAGGCATTTGGTGGAGGAATGAGGAGTGGAAGCTCCATTTGACTCGAGAGACAAAGTGACCTGGGAGTTGTTCGAGGAGCATTTTAGGGCTCGTTATATGTCAGAGTATTTCGTGTAGAAGAAGATTGATGGGTTTCACGATTTTCTGACATGGATCGCACAAGAAGACAAAGATATAAGAGCTAGGTTCTTGGATCTTCTGCAGTATGTGGACTACCTGCAAGATGAAAAATTACAAGTAAACATGTTTATTCGGGGTCTAAATGCAGACATAGCAGGAGAAATTAGGATGCTATCTCCTCCCACGCTTGAGAAGGCCATTGAGAAGGCCTACTTAACTGAGGAGAACATGACCAAGGCACAAGAGCATCAAGATAGAAACAAGAGCAAGTTTCAGGATATGATACATGCCTTTCAGAGTCAGAGGTCACGGGGGACAACACCACCCCTAGAGGAGGATTCTGGCATCCACCGATTCTTCTGAGGGCTTCTCCGCATCCACAAGCAGCGACAAACACATCACCATGACCAACAAATAGCAGAGGGCTAGATAGACTCAGAGCTTACAGAGAGGTGGCACTAGAGGAGGTTTTGGTGGAGCTAGGGATAGGAGACAAGGTACTCAGCAGGTACAGCCAACTCACACGTAGCAGTCTGCTAGGGTTGGACCGATAGGATCAGTTCACCAAAGTACAGGAGGGACCCCATCTCAGAGGGGTACAAGAGGATGTTTTATTTGTGGGTCTCCTGATCACTATGTGTGTATGTGCCCGCACAAACCCACTACCATGGATATGCAGAGAGCTTCTAGATCCGAGTAGACGGTGGGTGACGTAGGATGCACCCATCATGTATATGCAACACTTAACAACCGTCAAGCCGAGCATCAGGCCACAGTTATTGAGACGACAGGTATTATTAGGGGTATTTTGTTGCAGTACTTTTTGATTCAGGTGCTTCAGATTCTTTTATATCTCCTTCTATAGTGGACCAGTGTGGGCTAGTGGTGACTAGGCAATCAGATAATTGGTAAGCCGAGTTGGCCTCTCGGGGCCAAACTCGTTGTGGACTCGTATTTGGAGAGTTGTGTACTTGATTAGGAATCTTCTCCACTACTCATGACCTCCGAGTTATTCCTCTAGGATCCTATCAGGTAGTTTTGGTTATGGATTGGCTCGAGGCTCATTAGGCTAAGGTAGATTGCAGAAATAAGGTCATTGAGTGTCAGGATGATCTTGGGAGTGCAATTGTGATATTAGGGATGTAAAGACCTATCTCTTTGCATATGATCTCGGCTAAGCAACTCAAGTAGAGCATGTGTAAAGGTTGTCAATTGTTTATTATCACCATCAGTGATCGATCAGAGAGCACCCAGAGCATTCACCCTTAGATGATCATGTAGTTTTGAGGGAGTATGCAAATGTGTTTCAGGTGAGCTTCTAGGGTTACCACCCCACAGAGAGGTGGATTTCACCATTGATTTAGTGTCAGGATCTACACCAGTTTCTAGGGCACCCTATCGGATGATGACTCTAGAGCTTCATGAGCTCAAGATTTAGTTAGAGGAGTTGTTGGAGAAGGGTCTCATTCGTCTAGTGTATCTCCTTGGGGAGCGCCTATCATATTTGTGAAGAAGAATGGGTTCTCTCAGACTTTGTGTTGACTTTAGTAGCTCAACAAAGTCACAATAAAGAACCATTATCCACTCCCCATGATTGATGACTTGTTTGATCAGATGCGGGGAGCTAGAGTGTTCTCTAAAATCAATCTCAAGTCAAGGTATCAATAGTTGCGCATTTCAGATGCAAACATTCATAAGACAACTTTTCACACACATTATGGGCATTATGAGTTCACAATTTTTCCATTTGGTTTGACTAATGACCCAGTTGTCTTCATGAGCCTCATGAATGGAGTATTTAGAACCTTTCTGGATCATTTTGTCTTAGTGTTCCTAGATGATATATTGATATATTCTTGTTCCGAGGAGGAACATGAGGAGAATTTGAGACAGGTACTATAGGTTTTGAGAGAGCAAAAGTTGTATGGGAACTTGGAAAATGCAGCTTCTTTCAGATAGAGATTTAGTACTTGGGTCACATCTTATCAGGCGAGGGTATCTCAGTAGATCCCTCTAAGATACAAAGCTATCATAGATTAGCCAACACCCACATCAGTCACTAAGGTGAGGAGTTTTATGGATTTAGCAAGTTACTACCGCAGGTTTTAGGATTTCTCTAGGATTGCTCACCCTATTACTTCCCTTCAGAGAAAAGGGAAGAAGTTTGATTGGTCAGAAAAGTGTGAGTAGGCCTTTTAGTTTCTTAAGGAAAGGTTAACCACGACACCCATCTTAGTAGTTCCAGACCTGACAGAGGACTTTGTTGTTTATATTGATGCATCACTAGAGGGTTTGGGAGTCATTCTTATGTAGGAGCATTGGGTGATTGCCTTTGAGTCGCGTAAGCTCAAAGACTACGAGCTTAACTATCCTACCCATGATTTAGAGCTTGCAGTAGTTGTTCATGCGCTTGTGCATTGGTGTCATTTCCTTTTGGGTAGACCTTTCATTTTGAGGACTAACCACCGTAGTTTACAACATATCTTCTCATAGCCAAACCTCAACGCTCGACAATGGCATTGGATGGAGTTCCTATGTGAGTATGACATGGAAGTGCAAGTACATCAAAGGAAAGGAAAATGTCATTGCAGATGCACTTAGTAGGCAACGAAATGTGCTTGCATCATTGACTCTGCAATCGATTCTTGAGCATCTTCCAGAGGACAAGTTTTATGAGGGAGCTAGACAGATGTTGGAGTCATAGGGTTCATTAGAGGGCAGATATTTAGGGTGCATTTTAGAGACAGATGGTTTACTTTGGTTTCATAGGCGCATCTATGTGCCTAAGTCAGGTGATCTGCGTAGCTTCATCCTCATAGAGGCTCATCGAGCTCCATATGTGGCACATCCAGGAGTGAAGAAAATGCACGCCGATATGAGGGAGTTATATTATTGGCCAGGTCTTCGATGAGACATATCAGATTTTATTGCACGATGCCTTGAGTGTCAGAGGGTCAAGGCAAGAGAATTCTCATCCCGCAGGACTCTTACATCCTCATGATATTCCAAACTGGAAGTGGGATGTGATCTCCATGGACTTCATAATAGGACTGCTTATGTCTTCTTACCATCATGATGCCATTATGGTCACTGTGGATAAGTTGACCAAGGTTGTGCATTTATTGCCAACCAAAGTCACCTATAATACACAAGCCATCGCCAAATTATTTATGGAGGACATTATTAGATTACATGGGATTCTCAAGACCATCATCAATGATAGGGATACCATTTACACTTCAATTTTCTGGACTTCCTTTTAGGTCGCTCTTGGTACGTAGATTAATTTCAGCTCAAAGATATCATCCAGACAACGAGATGGACAGGAGCAGAGAGGGTTAATCAGGTATTGGAGGACATGTTGAGGATGTATGTGATGGATCAACAGAAGAAGTGGGAAGATTATCTTCATTTAGTTGAATTTGCATACAACAACTATCATAGTTCCATTGGTATGGCTCCCTATCAGGCTTTATATGGTCAACCTTGTAAGACACCTCTGAGTTGGGACAAACTAGATGACAAGATTATTCTTGGACCAGCTTACCTACAGGACTTAGAGCAGACACCAAGAGGATTGATCATCACGCGCAATGGGTGATAAAGTCTTCTTGAGAGTTTGACCTCATAAGAGCCCAATCTGTTATGGAAAGGGTTCTAAGCTATCGCCTTGTTTTGTAGGGCCTTTTGATATTTTAGAGGTCATCAATCTAGTTGCCTATCGCTTAGCTTTGCCACCATGCCTCGCATGAGCCCATGATGTATTTCATGTTTCTGGACTACGTTGATATGTACTAGATGTTTCTCATGTTTTGGATTGGTCAGCATCACAGGTAGAGGACATAGGGTAGTGGAGACCGGAGCTCGTACGCATACTAGAGCACCGGAGGTTGGCCCTTTGGGATCGAGACTTGGACCAAGTTAGAGTGTAGTGGAACAAATATGATGAGACAATAACTACCTGGGAGGATGCTACACCTTTGAGGGCCAGATATCCCTACCTTTTTAGTGACTTAGGGAGGAAGTCTAATTTTAGTAGATGGGGATGTAATGCCCACAATTTTATAGCCTCGATTATTCGTTGTTCTCTTTACTCATAGACATGTTTTGACAAGGATTTGACATATTTTCAACATTATGCTAGGATATTTGACCTCCTTAGACATGTATGGAGATTTAGGCGTATATCACCAATTTGGCTTGATTACTATGTTGACACCTTATCTTTTGATGTCACGGATACTAACTGATATGATGTTGTTTGGACCTTATTTATATTTGATGGATACTCAGTTTGGTTGCAAGTTTGGATTTTATGGACGTATGTCACTTTATCGTTATGGCTAACTCATGGTGAATTGTGTATAATTATGTTTGTTGTCGCATTTTCAATTCCAGAATGATGATATGCTAGCATATAATTCATTGATTTCTTATTGAGTAGTTGATTCACATTTTATTGGACATGTGCGTTTAATGTGTGCAATGAGTGTGCAGGTGACAGGTCATAGGAGAACGTGGGATTGGGCACACTGAGTTTTACACAAAGCTTGACCACGGGGCTAAGTCCTAAATGTGTATATATTGTATGAGGCCTTAGTATTAGATTTCATTATTTTGGGCACCATGAGTGACCCTCATTTGTAATGTAGTATGTCATGTAATATTAATCTTGTTTAGGATGTCTAGTTGCTTTGTAAACTTGATTTGGGGACTTAATGGCCCCCACTTGCATTAAGTTTTGAGTTTGAATAATGATGTATTTAATTAGAGGGGATTAGGGTCACATGTGAACCCTTGGGTGGGCCCCACACCCTCTACACTTGTGCCCAAATGTGCCAAACCTGAAATTGGGCTATTTTAGGCATTTTAAGTGACCCCTTTTTAGTTTGGGAGTTCACTTAGCATGAAAATGGGCCCTTGGACCCTACCTAATAGGTAGGGGGCTTAATTCCAAGGCATAGAGGGAGTTTCCCTCCCATTTTGCCTCCCTTTGGTCACATCCATGTAAGGTGGATGGGTATGTGTGTTTTGTTAAAAGTTGCACAAGTTTGTTTTGTTGTTCATTTTGGGTAATTTGGGAGAAGAGGGTTAAAAGCTATTTTATCCTTTCTCTCTTTTATTTTGAGAATATTTGACCTTGAGGGAAGAGAGGGGTGACACATGTCACCCCCTCATTTGTGAGGATTTTTTTGCTCCTCTTCAAATTCTCCCTCATGGGGAAAGAATTTTTTTTTTTTTTTGGGAGCTTTTACTTGAGGCTTGTGGATTTTAGAGCTAGAGCTTGCTTGGATAAAGAAGAGGAAAAGTTAGAGTGTTGGAGAGCTTTTGGAGGTAGGCTCCTTGAGCTCATTTTTATGTTTTATATCATGTTAGATTTTAGTCTTGTTTTGTTTAAAATGTGTGTTGCTTTTGGGTGTGGCTATTTGTTGTTATGTTTGTTGTTTTATTTTTCTCCATCCATCATATGGCATGATGGATTTTGGAGTTTGTGGGGGAAGAGAGAGGGATTTTTCCCTCTCAATCCTCATGGCTTGATGGGCAAGCCATGTAGGATTTTATTTACTCCCCTCAAATGGTTTGAGGTGGGGAAGGTGGTTCATATGGTTTGAACCCCTTCCCCATTCTTGGAGAGGAAACCCTTTTGGGTTTGAAAATCCTCCCAAGAAGGATTTTGGTGAATGGATGGAGAAATAAGGAGGGTTTGATGACTTTGGAGGAATAAGGAGGTTGTGGAGATTATTGTTTATGTGCAACCAATGTTGGCTACACTTTTGGCACTTGGAGATCTCTTTCTTCTCTTCCCCATTTTGGAGGTAGAATATAGCTTCTCCTCTTTTCCCTTATTTGCAATTTTTTGTGGTGTTTGTTTCTTAGTGTATGGTCTTAGCTTGTATGTGAAAATAATGTTGGATTGTCTCCCTTATTTTTGTGCAATTTATGGAAGCTAGCCCTCTCTCCCATGGGCTTGGGGGAGGCTAGCATGTCTTCCAACCTAGGAAAGGCATGTAATCATGCCTAAAGGTTGGGTAGTTACACGCTTTTTCTCCTTGTGTTGGTTCTTTGAAAGCATTCGAAGTTGGAGCTCAAGTGGAAGATAGTTGGAGACTTATTATCTTGGCTTCTCATTGCCTTCTTCATCTTTTTGTGGACATCACTCTCATTGTATCTTGAAGAATATGGATTTGGGAAGTTTTCATTTTCTTGTAAATTCTCCATTTTGTATTTGGTATCACTTGTAAACTTGAGTCACTTTTGCTTGCACATCCTTCCTTCAATCTTGTCAAGAATTTTGTGATAAGGTTACTTGATATTTCATGTACTCATAGTGTGTTACCATCCTTTGATTTTGGTGATCTTTGTAAACCATGCTTTTCCATAACAAGAGATTTGTTTGTATATTGGATCATCTATTTAAAGAGGATTTTTCTTTTGTTGTTTTGAGTGGTTGTTGTCTTCTCGTTAGCAATGGGGATACATCTTGATGTAGGAAACCATTATTCTTACTTATTGAAATGGAGACATATTTTGTGAAGTAGTCTTTCCTTTGCTAAAGAGATTGTGTGAATTGTTGTAGTCTCTTTTGTTTGAAAATGAAAAATTGTTTTTTTTTATAAGTAAGCCTTCTCTAATATGAAGGTAAGATGGATTTACATGTAGAAATATATTTCTTTCTCATTTCAAATCTTGTAGATTTAAGAATATCCTTTGATGTGCCAATGAAGTTTATCTTAGATTTATACCTTTAGGTAGGCTATTAGCAATATTGCTCAATAAGAAAAGTTAATGTAATAAATTTAGGGCTGCAAAGTTACTATACATTTCAGATTTCTTAAAAAAGGAATATCTTATCATTATTTGCTTCATCATGTATTTAACAATAAATAAAATGATATTAAATGAATGTTATTATATAAATCATACCGCATATAGAATATTGGATCCGATGTTTGTTTTTTTCTCATGTATGTAACAACAACATGAAATAATAATAATAAATAAATTAAAAATAAAAATCTAAAAAAGAAAGCCCTACACAAACAAACACAACCAAGTTGAGCGCAGTCAAAACCCACTATGCGCAAAAAAAAAAAAAAAAGAATATGGAGGGCGACCCATCGAGACTCATCATTTCCTTGCATAATAATAATACCGAGAAAAAAGGGCTTCAACAATATTGTATTTGTTATTTATTTTTAGATCATAATAAAAGGAAATAAATAAATAAATAAAAGTTTAATCGAGGGTTTGGAGTTAGGGACGACTGCCAAACCAACCCCCAACCATGCTCCAAATCCCTCAATAAAATAAAATAAAATAAAAATGAAACTTGCGACCTCATCCATGGCCTGCCCTAGATCTCTGCTCAACCACAAATTATTTTTAGAATCATTCCCTCTTTCTCGAGACGAAAACCCGCAACACAAATAAAATGAAATACCATATTAGGGATGTCCCTAACATTAAGCAATCGATCTATCAAAACAAAAAAATGAATATGGTATTTACGAGAGGAAAAAAAGAGGTGAGAAATTTGAAAAAAAAAAAGAAAAGGAATAAATAAATAAAGCGAGCTTATCGAGTCTCCACGGATGTAGCCGCCTTCACCTGTAAGAAGAAACAAATTAGAAAATGGGGAGGCGTTGAAAGAGAAGATTAAAATGAAAAGAAAAAGAAAATAATTAAAAAAGAGAGAGAAAATAAAAAAACTCATAAATCTAGGGTTTCATCCTACGAGCTCTCTTTTAAGGAGGAGTTTAAAGAAAATAATTATAATAGTAATAATATTTAGATTTGTTTTTTTAAATAAAGTATTAGAGATGGGACCCCTTTTGAGTGGGCAATTTAAATGAAAAATTTGGATTTCTTTATAGTTAGGTTTTGGTTAATGTTTTCCATTAGTTTATAGTTTTTTTAAATTTGTTTTTGATAAATATTACCTAACTCCTAATTTAGTGCATTAGTTCCATGAGAGAATTCTTTGATTCGGTTGTAAGAATTAATAAGGGTAGCATAGAAAGTCTATTTCCTTTAAATTTGAGAAATGAGATGAGAATATGGTCTTGAGGAGACAATCCTTTATAATTATGTTTAATTATTTTAAAATATGGGTCCACAGAGTTACATCTTCAATTTATTTATAATTATATATTTTAAAAGAAAAAAAAAAAGTTTTAGTTCAATATTGTTAAAACAACTTTCAACAAAAAAAAATCATTTTTAAACATATTTATCAATTTATTAGTTTTAAATAATAATAATAGAAATAAATAATTAAGATGCTCGGGATAATGATTTATTTAATTTTGGGTAAATATATAAATCAATATAAAATAATTTTAAGGGGAAATGGTTAAGCAAACACATTAGTATTAATGGATCACCCAGGAAAAAAAAATTATCCAAAATTTTAGTGACGTTGGTATGGTTTCCGGTGTCCCGAGACGGTGCATTACAATATACATGGATGATTTCATAGTACATGGAAACACTTTTGAAGAAGTCATGAAGAACTTGGACAAAGTTTTGAAGAGATGCAAAGAGCACAATCTATCCTTAAGTAATGAAAAATGCTACATGATGATGTCTGAAGGTATAGTTTTGGGACACTATCTTTATTATGATGGAATTCAAGTGGATCCAACCAATATATATGTTATTATAAATCTACCAACACCAAAGAAGCAAAAGGATGTTAGGAGCTTTCTAGGCCATGTTGGTTATTACAGAGATTCATAAAATATTTCAACAAGATTGCTAGTGCTATTGTTTGTATTATTAGGAAAATATGTTACCTTTGAGTGGTGAAAAATGTGGGATCGCATCCCAAAATTTGAAGCAAATGTTAACTCTTTGCTCCTATATTAAGAGGCCCCTGATTGGAATATGCCATTCCATATCAATCGATGCATCGAGACCATGCCATTGGGGTTGTTTAAGACAAAATGATGGAGTTCAATTATACAATTTATCATATTACTAAGAACTCGCAAAGCATGTTGAAATCAACTACACGATAACAAAGAAGAAGTTCTTAGCAGTTGTGTATGATATCAATAAATTAAGACACTACATCACATGTTATCCAGTGTTCATTCACACTTACCATGCTGCAATAAAATATTTGACAAACAAACCCGGTAAGTAAACAAAATCATCGGATGGTTGCTCCTTTTACAAGAGTTTTATGTCACAATATTGAAGAATCCTGACAAGGACAACGTGGTAGAAGATTTCCTTTCAAGAATGGAGACTAATGATGAAGAGCAGGTAGTTGATGACTCTTTTCTGATGAGTATTTATTTGTTATCTCTACAAAAACACCTTGGTATGCAGACATAGCTAACTATCTGGTTTCAGGTAAAACACCTCTACACTACTTATACTATGAGAATAAATATATAATTGAAAAGAGTGCATTTTTCTTGGATAGATGGATTTATATTTCATACGGGGAGAAGATCATAGAATAAGAAGATGTATAGATGATGAGGAAATATATGATGTCTTTAGAGCATGTGATAGTGAACCTTGGGGAGGACATTTTGCTACAAAAAGAACAATGCAGAAAGTGTTAACAACTGGTTATTATTGGCCAATACTGCATATAGATGCAACACTTTACACCAATAGATGTGATACGATTCAAAGAATGAGTAAGTCTACCAAATCGATGAAATGTCATTACAACCTTAGCTAGTTTTGCTGACCTTTTCACAAATGGGGATTGGACTTCATTGGCCCCATAGATCCTAAATCTTAGTAGAAGGAATACATCTTGGTATGCATAGATTATCTAAGTGGACAGAGGTGAAGGCTCTACTAAGTCGAATAGTGAGAAAGTAGCCAAGTTTCTCTATGATCATATCTTCACTAGCTATGAATTTCTAAGGGTGATTTTCACTAATAAAGGTACACACTTTACTGCTAATGTAATTTCTGATCTAGATAAAGAATATGAAATCAGGCATAGGAAGTCTATACCATACCATCCCCAATCTAATGGCTAGGTAGAGGTAACAAATAGAGAGATATAAGCTATCTTGACAAAGACCATTGCACTTCACGAAAAGATTGGGCAGTGAGACTTCTAAAAGTAGTATGGGCATTCAACACAACATGGAAGACAACAAATGGCTTCACACCGTTTGAACTCTTGTATGGTAAGACTATTTTTTTTTTCCAATTTAATTTGAGCATAAAAACTTAGTAATGCACTTGAGCTAGGCATAGATATATCTTAAAATCAAAGTAAAATGATTCTCCAACTCAATGAGTTGAATGAAATAAGAAGATATGTTGTGCATAATATAGAAGTAGTGCATAAGAAAAGAATCAAATGGCATGACCAAGACATCAACACAAGGCAATTTCTAGAGGGTAATCTGGACATTCTTGTTTGACTCCAAGTACAAGGACCATATGGTAAAACTCGGGACAAGGTGGTTAGGCCCCTATGAGATAGATAAAATCTTTCCCAATGGAGTTGTAAAACTCACCACCATAGATCTTGTGAGGTTCAAATTATTGGTGAATGGCCATAGGTTGAGGTTGTATAAGAATCCAACTGACAAAAGTACCTTCATGCAGCAGTTCAGAGGAGGTCAAAACAGATGGAAGTAAGGACATCAAAATGGAAATCAGAAGTTGAACCTATTGGTTCATCTTCTGAGATTTCAAAGGATTGAGAAATTTCAATGGCCTTGGTATATTCAGCTTGTTGAATATTCCAAGGATAAATAAAAGTGTTGTGATCAACCCTTTAGGTGATCAACAACACTCTGCTAACATTTTATTTTCTTATAATTTTTGTTTTGCAGGGTTTTGATGTTAGATGGTTGCAAGAGTGCATGTTCTCCATCACAAGGAGAACATGTAATGAATGAATGCCTACTTGCGGTAGCATGCAAAAACCCCTTTTTCACATTTGGTAGATCTCATGATTGCATAAAAAGATCAAATGTATCTACACGCGTGAGGATGAAAAAGATAGCTAGTACCCCAACAGATCGGTGTTCCCTCTCGGGAGTTAGTTGATTGTAGTAAGGAGTATGCAACACAACTTTAACACACTCATGCAACATTAATACAAGCCAACATGCAATAAAGGAACAAATTCAATAAAGCATGCAAAATCATCATTCTAAGCATGCATCGAGATAAGTGCACTTAACTACCACTTTATTAAAGTATGATTAGAATAATACTTATTAATTCATATTTATGTCAAGTTATCAAGTATTCAATGCATTCAAAATACCGCTGCCCTTTATCCTATGAGGTGTCATTACACGTCGGCCCATATCTTGTCATATCAATTTACCTCACACGCTTCATGCAATCACATCAATTAATTGTCTCTCACGTAACCGTGATGTGTGTGTTTAAGCCTCAAAATTTGAAAATACTCAAAACATTCACATAACTCAATTGAGTATCATTCTTCAAGAAAAAATTGTGTGAATACGTGTTGAGACCAGAGGAAGCACCATGTTTAAGATGGGTGGAGACTTAATTCACCATGAACCTACATAACACTCTCAGCTTCTCAATAACCCTCAAATTTCACAGTATTTTCAAGATAACGGGTGGTTAGACTACATAAACTAATTCAAAGGCTTTGATGAATCAAAGGTTAAAGAGTTTTCTAGTACAATCAGAGATGGAGAAACAAAGATAAAGGGTTTAACAATGAGAATTAGTGATGACATCTTGGCCGACGAATGGACTTCTGATTGGGTGAAGTATTTCGAGAAAGAAAATCGAGAGGCAGCCGGAAGGGAATTTTCCGATGAAGATGATGTATTTGTCAATTATAGATAAGGTATGCACAAAACTTCTCTTAAACCTTTCTCGTCCAAGTTACAAATTATATTACCAAGTATTTTACTTGTGAGGGGAGATACTCTCAGTTAAATATTGTTCACTTTAAATTGTTGAATAACCTAAAAACAATAGACAAGTGAATGTTCCTCCTATGAACAAATATGTAATGAACCCTTCAATCTAGCAAAGTACCTTTGAAACCATACCCTTCACATTAGGAACTTCTGAAATTCACCAAATTCTATATCAAAGAAGATCCACAACAACATCTCAAGGCCTTTTAACACTCTTGTTACCTCATAGCTCATGATCAGGACCTTATGCTAAGGACGTTACTAATGTCATTAACCAGACCCACTCTTGACTTGTATAACATCATCCCTTAACATTATCTCCATTCATTTTCATAGTTATCCCAACTATTCCTAGAACATTTATCCATCAACATCACATGTAAAATATCCATCATAGATCTATATTCCATCAAAAAATTTGAAGCCGATTCTATCGTTGATTTTTTCGCTAGGTGGTGAGGAATCATCAATTAATTATACTTCTCTCTACCACATACTTAATTGATTGATTTGTTTTCTTGAGCTTGCATAAAAAAATTCTACTCTCCAAATCCAATCATTTAGGACATTCGACAAAGCTTTTACCATGTCCTATAAATTGGAACTATGAGAAATTTATTACATGCGATATTGAAAAGGATGAGTAGGGAAGCACATATGGGTAGGTTTACACTATCACACCACTATCTCATCACCCTAATTATCAAGCACACCCTACAAAGGGATCCCCAGAGATAGGATGGGGAGATTTTGCAAGAACTAAAAATATTTATGAATTGTTGAGAAATAAAAGAAAGAGGAGAAGTACTATAAAATCATCCACAAATGTATCTGAGCCCACAACTTCTGTCTCCCAACCTGAACCACAACCAGAAAAACACCTCACCTCTAAAAATTTACCACTTACTGAAGAAAATCTTATTCCTGTATCCCCGAAAGAATTTTCATTGTTGAAACCCTCCTTGAATTCTCTACTCTGAATCATCCACCTCAAAGGGTAAAATAAAATATTCCAAGTCCACCCCTATACCACAAAGGCGCTAAAAATTCACAAACCATATCACTTGATATTGATGTGGAAGATGCAAAGGAGAGCATTGAGCCCATGAAGACATAACATGGAGGTGTTGATGCTACATTCCATGAGCAACAAGGCCCTAAAGAGCACATGCAGGGACAAGAAGACCAAGCCTAAAATGTGGAGACAATGTGTGTGCAGGAGGGTCATGTAGAGAGAAAAGAGGAAGAAGTTGTAGGAGAAATTGCACAAGAGTACCTTGAGGAGTGCATGAAGGAGCATGCAATAATAATTCATACTGATGAAATAGTTTTTGAAATGAAAGGATTTGAGGAGAAAATGGGAGAAGAAATTAAAAGGAAAGCTTACCAAATAGTTCATGTATCAGAGTGTAATGAAGAAGAAACTGAACAAAATATTGGTGAACAAATTACACATGTGGAGAATGTCATTGAGCACTTGGTTCATGGAATTGAGGAAGAAAAAATTTATGTGGGAGTTGAAAAAGTACTAGAACATGCCCCTATAGTTTTGGCTGATGTAATTGAACAAGTTACACCATCATCTTTACCACATACTAGCATGCAACCACAAATTGTCATCAAAGAAGTAATAAGAGAGCATGTCAAACCAATTTGTAGGGAGATGGCAACACAAACAACTATGTTGGATTACTGGGTGAATCAATTTGAAACCTATATAAATAGGTTAAAAGGAAAGTATGAAAGAGAAAAATAAGAACTCATCTTCTAGCACAAGCAAGAAATTGAGGCAAAAGATAAATAAATTGCAAGGCTAAAGAAAAATCAGGAAGAGACACTTAAGGTGGTCCATGAAATATTTAAATACATGCCTCCTTCGCAATGTCTGTGTTATTTTCTTGAAAGAAAATATGTTTCACTCCTGCTCACTTGTATCAAATCTGACATGTCATTTGATATCAGTGGAGCAAGAAACTTCTTCAAGTTGTACCTAAACAACCCTCATGAAACTCAACTTCTACTTTGTGAACTCTACATGTATAATTATGCTCTAGAATATGATAGGGACTGGATTCCAGTCCTATACATTGGAGATATTATGATTAAAGCACTTTGTTCCTATTTTTAGAATGAATTGGATCAAGAAAGGAAAATGGAGGACTACGGGCATCCGGAGAAATTACAACCACGATGGTCGTCTGAAGCTAATAACACCAAAGAAATTGTGGAGCAATATGGAAAGTAAATACAAAAAAGGGTATGGAAGATGAGAAAAACAACTCATGAGGAGGTCAAAGATATGATTAAAGATAATGGAATTCAAATAGTTCAAGCCTGTAGAATGCGCTAGAATGAAATGTCTCCTAAACTGAAACAGAAGGAAATGCATTCATACCCTAACATAATACCAACTCTAAGAAGAGTGAATGCATACATTCACATTGCCACTGGCTATGTAGAAAAATGGTTCCCAATTGGGAGAAAAATGATTCCCAATTAGGCGTATCATCCCCCAATCTTCCACTTTCCGATACCACATTGGTTAGGTGATCAACCATTGAATGAAATAATACAAGACAGAGTCATGAACATGCTCAGGATGAATGGAGGTTACTTCTTCACATAACCAAAAGGGATGGATACTCCAGTGGATTTCAAATGAGTATGCAACACCATTTAGGTGGAACCTAAGGAACTTGAATGAGGAAATTCAAGAAATTAAGGGGATGTGATGAGTTGATTAAATTCCTTTTATAAACAACTCATCCTTTGTACTTTTGTTAATCCATTGAGAATATGTCCTTGTATTTCCCTGTCATATTGTTGAACATCATCATTATAACTTGAACTTATTGACATAATACTAATTAATATAGTTATTACTAGTTAAATGATATACATTTTTTACACCCCTATAAAATGAACAACTTCACAGGTCGAGTAATGACGGTGATGGGGAAAATAAATGATTTGCAATCTTCAAGGTAGCTCATGTTTTGGCTTGGTCGAGTTGGTATTAACTCATGGTGAGTCAAGCGAGCCACGACAAATGGTGGAGTTGACAGAGTTAAGCTCATTTAAGAATTGATAGAGTTCAACAGTTGGACAACCCTATGGTTAGATGCTTAGGTTGGACACTTAGGGTGGATGCCTAGGATGGATGACCGGGTTGGTCAACGGTTAGATGCCTCGGGGTTGGTTGGTCGGGGTATGTCAAAGGTAGGTAAATAAAGCTTGGTGTTTGAGGTGACAAAGAGACAACCGTCCAACCGGGTTGGATGACATAAGGTTAGACAACCATCCAACTGGTTTGGATGGCATAAGGTTAGAAAACCATAAAACCCCCATGTTGGATGTTAGAAAGAGACACTTTTCCAACCCCCTGGTTCAACAATTGGGTTGGATAGGTCCGATTTGGATGACCATCCAACTCGGGATGGATGGCCCATTGGTTGGGTGGCCGCCATGGATAAACCAAGCAGGTCGCATGCACATGAAGTTAGATGGTTGAGCATGTTAGATGGGTCATTTATCGGCATATGTGTACGGTCACAGGTTGGACAAGTCAAAAACATTGCGGAAGAGGATGGATGGACATCTACCTCCATGTAGTTGGACGGGTCACATGGTAAGTCGTTGCCGGTGGATTAATTTTTGGGTGTACGGCCTAGTGCGGATGGACATCGTCCAACCCAAATTAGTTGGATGGATCATAGATCATAGGTAAGGGCATACATGAAAAGACAACTTCATCTAGTTGTTAGAATATTTAATGTGACCTATCAAATATTTAATTGATACATAGGGATCCAAAAAATACACCATTCCATCAAATCCATTAACACCAAGAAGGAAAAGTGAAGAAAAATGAGGAAAAGGAGGTTTTGTCAACATTTTAACAAAACCACCTTTCAGCATTGCAGTAGTGGTTGTAGAACTACCACCCAACCTAGGTGGTGGTCCTACAACCGCCACTCAGATAGGGTGGCAGTCTTGTGACCACCGGTCTACACCAGGTGGTGGTCTTGTCACTTTTGGTGGAAAAATAAAATGGAGCCCGAATGGTTTGAATTTGAACCAATTGTCTTTGTCTCTTCCTTTCTTGCATCCCTTCACATCCTCCAGTGCACGGGAGGACATGGGAAGGCTATAAATGCATGAAGGAGCAAGGGATTTGGGCATTCGAAGATCCAAAGAGATCAAGAACAAAGTTTAATTATATGAGAGCAAGTGAGCAGAGATTCTTCAGTGCTGGAGTGGAATTGTAGGAGAAAAATTTAAAAAAATAGAGAAAAAAGTAATTGGAGAGAAGGTTTACATTATTTCTTCTTTTCATACTTATTGTAATTTGTAAAATTTTATTATTGGCCAATACAAGTGGGAAGAAAGAGCATTTTCCCTTCCCGACTGGTTTTCCCTCAAATTGGGGGTTTCAAGATAAAATTCTTGTGTTGTGTGTTTGAGTTTTGTTGGCACTCTCTTTAATTCAATTCTAAGCACTAGATAATCAGTCACTAAAGCTCTAATCTTCAAGCAAATCTGTCATTTTCCAAAGAGAAAGTAGAACAACATAATTGTGTGATTTTGTGAATTTCCAAAGTAGAAGTTTACATATCATTTTGGTATCAAATCTGATTATTTATCCAATATTGTGGTATTTGATTCTTTCTTACGATTTGTATGATAGTGACAAGGTCCAAAGGTGAAGAATTTTACCTTGGAAACCAGATATTTATACGAATAAGTGGAAACAGAGAATTTGAGTTTAAATGGAGAAGATAACTTGGTCCGTAGAGTCGAGATGCTAGAGACCATGATGGATAGGTTGCATAGAAAATAACAAGAGCTTTCAAATTTACAAAAGATGACTTCAGTTAAGCAAGATTCCATAGACTCAGTGGTTCAAGCATTGGCCAAAAAATTTGGTATCAGAGGGAGCCACGATGAGGAAGATTTGGAAGGGTGTGAAGAAGAGACTACAACTGTAAGCGAGAAGGTAAAATCTGCTCATACTCCTTTTAAAGTCGAAACAAAAGTTGAAATAAATAACTTTAAAGGACAAGTAGATGTAAAATTACTTGATAAGTGGCTAAAATAATTGGAATTTTATTTTAGTGTGCATAATGTTACTGAGGCACAAATGATTACCTTTACACGTCTCAAAATGGAAGGTCATGCTCTGGTTTGGTGGGAAACCCATCTAGCCACTTGTGAAAGGAAGAAACATCCTATTTTTAGTACTTGGAAAGGTTTTAAAGAATTTCTTAGAGCTAACTTCTATCCTATCGGGCATAAGGCGGCCAAATGATTAAGTGGCAATACTTTAGACAAGGGCAACAGCTGCTTAAAGTGTGCAGACTATACTACGGAGTTTTGAAGACAAGCCATGTTCTGAATATGGACTTGGAGGACGAGGACATTCGACCATGTATTTGGGAGGACTTCACACTCACCTTCGAGAGGAAGGTAATCTCCATGAAGCCCAAGGATCTCAATGAAGCTTGTATACAAGCATACTATATTGATGATGAAAAGAAGCAAGGATAAGTAGAGCTAAAGGAAGACCAATCAACAAATCAACAACAAAAGGAGTAGGGATCAACAAATTACAAAGGTAAATGGAAAGGTAAACATGCCACCACTGCTTTGCATACTTGTAAAGATCCTAAAAACTTATGTAAGAATTGTGATATAAATGGACATATTGATGCCACATGTTGGAAGTTACATCCGGAGTTACACCCAAAGCATTGGACCAAGGATTCCAAGAAATCCATGGCCACTATGAGAATAGAAGAAGAGGTGGAGATTAAGGATAATTCGGATGTAGACAAGAGGCTAGGATGCATGGCAACTAACATGTATGAGGAAAGAGAAGAAGAAGAAGAGATGAGTAAGCTATTTAAAATCACAATCCAAATCAATGAGACTAAGGTAAACAATTTAGTAGATTTTGGTTCTCACTTAAATTTTATTTCGATATGGTTGTAAAAGAGTTTGGGATTGTAACTTACGAGCATCCATGTCCATACCATTCATCATAACATCATCTCATTGTATAACTCCACAAGCAATCAGTTTTTTTATTCCCTTCGAGTCACTTCAATATTTCTCATTAAGCACCTACGTACATGTAGGATGCAATTTTGGAGAATATTTGATTATACACTATGAAGGTACATCTTTTCCTTCTTCTGAGGTCACACTCACCTTCTAGAACACATAAAAAAGTATGAGAACTTCTTAAGATATAACAATTGATCTTAACACACATACCTTTCAATTGTGAAGGCATCGACTTCTACCTTTTACACATACCCCGCACTCGGACCATAGTTAACAATACCCCGATTTCATACTATTTTTCTCAAAATGGTGAAACACATCCACTATTTTTAGTTTGAAAACAACCACCATAAAACAATTTCAAAGATCAACTAGTCCACTATAGGCTTGGAAACACAAACACCACATTAATGAGTCTTGATTCATAAGGATCTTTTTAACACACATGCATACCTTCGTGGTCTTCTTTCACCTATAACATTGTATCATAGTGATCCGAGACACATGTATCTTTTGATCTTCTCAAGTAATTATCATCCTACAATTAGTCATTCACATGCATGTAGCCAACTTTTTCCACTTACTAGCTTATCACTATAGATGACTAATGTCACCCTCTATCAACCGAATACCCTATTCCTTTCTCCTTAGCAAACCCCGATTTGAAGGTTATGATCCTATGTTATGACTTACAAGATCAATTTGTGACATTACTCGAGCTTTAAAACCAACTTTCAAGGACTGTTATTTATTATGCTAATTCAATAGGTCACACTTCCTCTAAAACTCTCACCATCACATAGGAATATAAGACCATCAACACCTAAGATACCTTTACAACCATCATACTCTTGACATCAACGTTTACTATGATTAATTTATACGTCATGCTTCTATAGACATCTTATCTTCATACTCAAGTATTCAAACCACTTATGACACAATCAATATATATTGCATCCGTAGGTCTTCATTAGCATCTTGAAACCCTTCCAATAAGTCATACTTGATAGTGACAATATTTGTTGAAACATGTGCATATATGACAACATTTTATTTCCTTGTGACAGAGAACCATACAATTTTTTTGGAAGCAAAGTGTATTCTTGTTTCAACACCATGGCAGACCACATAATGACATATAACATGCATTTTATACTATGTTAAGTCACCTTATCACCTTTCCTCATAATTGTTTTTTCTAATCCTGTAGCATCTCCCTTTTAAAGACTTATGTCAACATTTTAGTCCTTAAAATAAGCTATACAAATATTGTTCAACCTTTTATGATCATCCAAGCACTCGAGTCCCATAGCTTTCCTTCAAGACAACTCTTAGCCACTTTGTGATCATCATTAAGCACCGAGACACCGATCAAGTGTTGTACTCAATTCATTTAGGCTTATAAACACAAGTTATACATGTTGCACACTAAGCTCACTCTTCACTCTGTTAAATTACTTTGTAGCTCTTCATTTTTACCTCATAAGGTCTTCACAAACTACATTCTTCTCCTTGACCTATAAAGGTCACTTCATCAAGTAAAGAAGTCTATGCACAGACTTAAGTTCTTAAAGGACTCATTGAAAAGAACAAGATCCTCTTAGCAGTGTATGATCATACATGTAGGTGATATTTTCTTGTCAAGAGCACATCAACAAATATTCTACAAATTACTTTCACACTATCTAGTTCATTTTATGCCATCTTAATCAAGGAAATAACCATTTACTTGACCTTGAAATACTCTGCTAGAACTCCATCTTTCAACATTCCATGAGAAAACTACTAAATCAAGCCTTGAAGAAAGATTTAACCATGAATACAGTCCCACACTTCAAATTTTCTCTTTATGACTCATGAAGCATGATAACGAGCCCTTAATGCACAAGGTATCTTGATCAAGGACACACACCTATCACTGAGATATCCTTTCTTATCTTAATCATGATTAACTTTGAGAATCAACATGAAGACCTCATAACCCTTGAAGGAACTCAAGACACACTCTACACACATGTAGTTCATCATATTTTGGTATACATACTTGTGGAATATCAAGATGAAAGTATCTGGTACCCCTTCGATCTTCACATCTCCATTAAACCACTCAAACATCTATAACATGAATTTTGTTTATTCACAACCACAAATCCATCTAGATGGTGCCTTAACACCTTGATACAACACTTTTGACATGATCATATCTTGTTGAAATTTCTTATACTACTACATATTCACCCTTCAATAGTGTTACCTTGATGTTTGAGTTTCTTTCAATTGGACCTTTGACATAATTGAGAATCTATATGGACATCTTATAACACATAGTTCTTCTTTGAAATTTTGAACACAACTCAGACTCACACACACTTTCATTTGACAATACTTTCATGACAGAGAACTTCCAACCTTTGACAAGATCACTTGGATTGCATGACAAGCCTAAAACACATATACACTTTGATATATGAAAAGGACTTACAAGACACCCTTGAGACACATACCTTAACAATATGGTTCACAACTTATACAATAACCCTTTATATGATATGATGATAAAATTCAAACATGAAGATACTTTCAAACTAGATGAGATAGAATGGAGCACCATGGGATTATCTTAACCTCTTTTAATGATGAAAAACAGACCTCAACCTTTGATAGAAATATTACAAACCCTCTTCAAGACTTGAACTATATGATGTTTACACCTTTTTAATACCTACACCTTACACTTAGGATGAGATATATCCATGAATTATGAACAACACAAAGTAGACCATAATGTAGAATTTATAGCATATGATAGACCTTTTCTTGCATGGTATACATACCTATTACAACACTTGACTAAGAAATATATCATAATAATGATCGAACTCACACTTGGACAAATGAAAATGAAGACATTGACAAGGACCACTAAGAACACACACAAACTCAAACACCTATAAATAAACAAGACTAAAAATTTAAGGGAAGAGTCACTTTTCATACCTTACAAATTTTGTGGTGTCCCACACCCCAAGACTTCTTAGCTTCTCAAACATAGAGGAGTGCTTCACTTCAACTCTTGGATCAATTTTCTTACCTTCCTTTGCATGATTAGACCTCTTGTTAACCTTCACTACCTTTTTCTCATTTTCTTTGACTGGATCTGATTTAGCCTTGAATGATTTAGGAAACCAAACTTCCTTCATTTTGTGTGCAATAACCCTATTTACTTTCTTGGAAGAATCTTGGGAACAAAACCTTGCAATATGACCATTTTGATGACACTTGTGAAAAAAATCTTTCCTTTCCTTGGTGATCACTTTTATAGTATTTTCCATTGCTCCAAGGGTACACACAACTAAAAACTTCCTACAATCCCTTATTCTATGACCATAACCATTTCAAACATAATAATAACCATGAAATTTTACATACCTCATTGCATTTGGTTGTCTAATAGGATTAGGCATTGAATATAACTTATTGCCATGAACACCATCATCTTCACTTCATTTGGAGCTAGTACCACTACTGGATCTGTAAGAATAGGCTTCTCAACTTACTTGGTCTTTAGGGTTTGAACCTCTTCTCTAAGCTTCGATGATTCTTCTTCTTTGACCTTGAGTACAAAAAACATATCTTTGATTTCAGAATTCAATATGATGTTCTCCATTCTATGGAATGCTAAATCAACTTGTAATTAAAATACCAACTCTTTGAGGTCATCTTGTCTATGCACACATACATCACAGGGCTTGTTTCTCAGTCTTTCACATTCCTCTTCCTTTGTACTCAGATTTGAAATGGCCTTCTCCAACTGACTCTTGAGATCTTTTATGGTTTCTTCATCCTTCTTGGCCATGGCTTTCAATTCCTTATTCTCTTTCCTAATTTTCTTCGCCATATTGTGCTTCTAGGATCTCCTCCAAGCTATTAGACTCTTTTCAAGGAGTCACTTTGATAAAAAAATTGAAAGAAAAATGAACTGAGTGGGGGTGTTGAATAAGTTATTTAATCCTTTAAAGAAATTCATATTATCATACATGCACCATTAACATTTATCCATCCATCAATGTGTGATTAACAACATGAAACAATCAACCATATAAGCACAACCAAGAGAGCATACACATGAACACAAGATATAAGTGGGAAACCCTCATGGGGAAGAAAAACCACTAAAAATATACTTATATTACACAAATAAAATAATTTTAGTGAAGCACCAACTTCACAAGGATCACCAACCCCTGATTTAGTGAGGCACCAACCCCACAAGGAGCACCAACCCTACAAGGAGCACCAACCCCTAATTTAGTGAAGCACCAAATCCACAAGGAGGATAAAACACCCAAAATATGACCAAGCACCAATTAATCCACTTGAAGATGTCTGATATCTGATTTTTATTCGCCACAACTGATGGAGACCACAATTTTAGCTCACACACTAGGTCTTCAATCTCTCATAATATTTCTCTTTCTTCACTTGTCTTTTCTCTATCTTCTTGAATTCATGTCTTATATCAGTATTAAATATTTAATTATATTCCTCATCCTTAAAATCATGCACACATACCTGTAACTTACTCTCCTCTAGGTTGCACTTCTTCCCTCCAAGAGCACTAGTTCAAAAATGAACCCAAAACATCACTTTTATACATTTTTATTTCATCCAACCCAAAGGAGGTCGGTCATACAAATTTTTTTTGACCAATGCATCATTAAAAACATCCCATAAATTTTTCACAATAGATACAAATGACCCAAGTAGGTCGGCCTAGCAAAAACACACTTTCCATGCACCAAAATCACCAAAACCCATGCATTGGGATGCCAAAATTCTCCTCATTCCAAAACCATGCTTAGTCAAATCCAATATTCATCAAACATGATTAATATATCATTTAAACATCAAACATGGTCAAAATTTATCTCAACCAATCATATTATTTCATTTAATGGGCCTAATACTCTTTGTATTTCTCAAAACAACTGTTTCCTACACCCTTCAACACCATGGAAACTTCATTTGATCACCAAATCAATTCAACAAGAGAAAACCATGCCATGTAACCACTTGATGGAACTTTAATAACCTCTATAAAAATTTTAAAAAGTGATAAGCCTTGAATGAACCTCTTGCTCAAATCACAGCTACTTTTGCCTTCACCAAAACAACCTGCCAAAAAAGTTATTTCCAAAGGTTAGCTCATAAAAATATTTATACATAAAATAAAGACTAAAAATGGATTAATTGGATGAAAAATTCATCCCTATTCACATTACATGTGATAGAAAGCATCACATAATCCAACTCGTGCCTCAAAAACTACAAACTTGCACCATAACACATCATGTCTTGCATTGCCAGAAATCTTCCTATCCAAATAATGACATGGAAACCCTATGAAATAAAGTCATTATGAGGAAAAATAATATCAATGGAAATATCTCTGAATCCTATTTCCAACACAACTTGAATCATTTTCAAAATCCACATGTAGCTCAAGTTATGGCCATTTTACTAAACCTTGCTATTTGAGATCTCAAAACTGCCCTTTGACTAGTCAACTTGTATGGACCTCAAAACACCATGTACTAAAATAACATGTCTTTAAACCTTAATGTAAATCAAGATCGTCTCCCATACATCATGGACCATCAATTTTTCATGTTACTCCCGTTGTATATATCTTCCCCCTCAGGTAGCTATAGACAAACGAAAGAATATGGAAATCAAAGAAACTCAGACTCTGACATTTATTGCGTCACCTAGCGCAAGTTAAGGGCGCAGTAAAAGGATGTTGACATGAAAATGGATGTGCCCCAAAGTGCAAGTTAAGGGCATGTAAACGGATGTTGACATGAAAATGGATGCGCAATGGCACGGGTGCGGAGTTAAGGGCGCAGTAAAAGGATGTCGACATGAAAATGGATGTGCCCTAGTGTAGGTTAAGGCGCAGGTAAAAAGGATGTCGACATGAAAATGGATGTACCTTGGTGCGAGGTTAAAGGACATGTAAAAGGATTTGACATGAAAATGGATGTGCCTTGGCGCAGTTAAGAAGCGCGAGTAAAAGGATGTTGACATGAAAATGGATGTGCCCTGGCGCAAGTTAAGGGCATACGTAAAAGGATGTCGACATGAAAATGGATGCACCTATGGCGCAGGTAAGAAGATGTCAACATGAGGATAGTTGCACCGAGGCGCATCTTCAGGAGGTGCAACATTTTGAGCATTGACACTCGACAGGAAGCAAACCCTGGCGCAGATATTCAAATGGCCATAACTTTTCACAGGGAGCTCGGATTCACACAAGGTTGGACTTTTGGAAAGAACAAGTTCTTCAAAAATGAAAAATACAATTCGCCATTTTTGGGTTTGCTAGGGTCCTCACCTACCACCATAATGAGATGAATTAAATATAACCTAGAGGTGGTTGGGGTAGATTTGGAATTCCTCTCTCTTCCCTCTCTCATTCTTCCTATAAATTGTAAGGAGGGGCTTCTTTCTAAAGGTTGGAAATTCTTGTTTTCCCCTCCCTTCTTCTCTTTGGTAGGTGAATTTGTGAAGTTCAAACCTCCCATCTAAAACTGTAATGCAACTTTGCCTCTTGGCATTTTGTAGTGTATTGTGTTAATCTTTGGAGCAAATAATGCATGTCTATGGATGATTCTCAACCCTCTCTGTGTTCATTTGCATCCTCTTGATCTTTCACTGCAAATTTGGTTATTTGTGCATGATCTTGCATTACATTTTAATGGTTTGTGTTTATTGGCAAGACAGGTGTTCTTCATTCCTCAGTGCATCACTTTTGTTAGTTTAAGTTTATTTTATGCATCTTCTTACCCTGTTTCCTTGGCAAGTTATATTAGGTTTTGAGTAAACCCTCTGCATTTTTATGTGTGCATCTGAACAAAGGAATAGGAACTAGCCTTCATCCAGAGAGCTTTCCCAATTCACAAGGTCCCACACTTGGGAAAAGCTCCATGTTATGTAATCGCACTGAGAGTCTCAACCCATCGAGTCAGCAGACATTCGAAGTGCTTGTGATTTGCCATCAACATTTTTAGCATGCTCAAAGTGGGACCAAGAGGTCATTCCACAAGATTTGAAGGAATTTTCAAGAAATTTGGACTTAGAAATTGTAGGTTTTACAATTTCATATTTTTCACCTTCCAGTGAACTTCAAAATCAATTTTCAAGGGCTTAACTTGCTCAAAACAAGTCAAAATTTCACCAGTTGATAGATCGGGGGATAATCTTCAAAAGGGTATTCTTAGATTTTTGAGATTTTGACTTTCAAAATTTCATGGTTTTTAGTATTTCAGGTTTTCCCAGGTGTTGAGCATGTCCCAAGTTCCGACACAGTGTGTTTTAGGTTTTGTAAGTTACCTTGCATGACCTAAGTTTCACCTGTACCTTTCGGGGATTAGTAGCTGCACAACAAGACCCGATAACCAAATTGAAGAACTGTATCTTTCGGGTCCTTCAAATTTTTAAATTCTATTTTTAATATTGTCAAGTTTGGTGTGTAACTTGGCAGAATCTAGCCTTTTGAGGCTCATTATCTAACACATCTGGCGACTCCGAAGGGATAGAATTCAGCGGTGTAGCAACAAAAGTTTCCCAGGCATATGAGAAGAATTCGAACTAGGTCTGATACTCGAGAAGAGGGGCTATTTGTCCACTTGCAACTATCACCAGGAAGAGGAAGGAGAGGAAGAAGACCACAAAGATCACCATCTCCACCTAACAGGACTTTATCAACCCCTCCACCTGGTAGACCTTTCATCCAATCAACAAGGGTTCTCAGGCCAATTAGAATGGTGCAACAAAACCCTTTTGTCAACTTCACGCTGGCAAGACCCACTTACCCTCAATGCACAGAATCCAGTTCCAATTGTAGCATTGAAGAACATTCCATTTTTCACTAGAGAAAATCATACCACTCCTGGTGATCATGTCAAAGACATTGCTAATGTTTGTGCAATCCATGAGATAAATGAAATGGATGTTGTTGTCAAATTATTGGCATCTTCATTCAAAGGGAAGGCATTGCAATGGTTTAGGAGCCTTGGAGCTAGTTCTATCCAAAATTGGAATCAATTATGCATAGTTCTCCATGAGCAGTTTGGAGAAAAGGGAGACAATTTGTCTCTACTAGAACAATTGACAACTATCAAGAGAGCTCCCAATGAGCAGCTGACTGACTTCAACTTCAGATTTCAAAGGTCTTGGGATAGAATTCCAGTGGCCGTTAGGCCAACAGCTGAAGGTGCTTTTCTATACTATCTTAAGGCTTTGAATTCTGATATTTCTATGTTAATTCAATCTATGGGAGGCACAACCTTACTGCTGCATTATAAGCATTGCCATTAGGGCTGAAAACTATCTTATTCAAGCTGGTAAGCTGGCTCCTAGGCCTCCTATGCCCTTGTATCCAAACTTAGAAAATCCAAGTACTAGTCAAGCACCCACTTTGGCTCCTATTCCCACTCCTAGAAATCAAAGTTCAAATGAAACTTCTACTTCATCCTCTAGTGCTTCAAATGAACTCCAAGAGGTCATGAAACAATTGCAAAATTTGGGAAATGAGCTGGTTACACTCAAGAGGCAGCAAGCCCAAAGCTTTAGACCTTCTTATCAGCCTCAAGCTCAACCTAATAGGCCACCATACCAGCCCAATAGGCCACCCAATCCAACTGCAAATCAAAGCCAAGTAAGGCCTCCCGCCAATAGACCATTTCAGCCCTATAACCCCAATGTTGCATCTACTTCTAAAGCATTAGTGCCAGTGCAAAACAACATAGCTCAAGAGTATGATTGGTGTTTCCCATGCAATGAACCTCACAACCAATCTATGTGCTTCAATGGTGCTTTGAACCAAGCCTTGATGGTGACAACTACTGGCATAGAGGGTGAAGTGAGTCAAGAAACAAATCGAAACAAGGGAAATCTCAAGAAAAAACACTCCAAATGATACCACACTTGTGAATTAGCAAGCTGAGGATTTTTGTGGCATGAATCAAACAATTTCTCAAAGTGTAGCAGCTAACACAAGATCAAAGAAGAGGAATATTGGTGAAGGGCAGTCATTGGCTCCAAGTGATCTACAACCTTCCATCACTCCACAAGGTGTTGGTAAGCAAAATATAGTTCCAAACATGCAAGGACAGCCCAAACCACCTTCTAAACCAACTCAAATGCCAGCTATTGCTGCCCATGTGCAAGAAAGGAATGTGCAGGCTAAAGGACAACAAAGAGATGTTTCATCCCCATTTAGCATCATTGATCAAATGAAGAAGACAAATGTGAATATATCAATGTGGGAATCTTTATCCATCCCAGGCCAAAGAGATCTTCTACAAGTTGCCATGAAGAATTGGTTGACTTCGAACCAGCAGGTCCATATGCAAGAGAATTTCCTCACAAATGCTACTCAGCCTGAAGGGAATCATGGAGGATAACAAGGTAAAGTTTTGAAACCCCCTCCATTCTATGTTTCGTTAATCATTAGGGATAAACTAGTACACATTTGCATGATTAATTCTGGGGCAAGTAGTTCTGTCATGCCCAAGCAAATAGCTTATCAACTGGGTCTCCAATATGAAGTCATATCAAAGGGGGTAGCAACTTGATTGGATGGGACAACAGTAGCAATGGTAGGAGTGATTAAAGGTTTGAATCTTACCTTGCATGCATGCCCCAACGTTACCATTTTGTAAGATGTGTCAGTGATAGATTTGCCACCACTCTTTGCCCTATGCTTATCAAGGGATTTCATAGCTAGAATTGGAGGCTACTTATCTGCTGACTGGTCACACATGTTGTTCAGAACAAGATATGGTACTAAGGTCATAATCAGATCCGAACCAATTGCAAATTTTCATATTGAGCCTCATACTCCAAGCCAAATCAATTCCAACTGCTCAAACATTTGATCAAGAAGATTATCCAAGCGAGATGAAGTCGACACCAAAGTTGGAAGCATCCCAGATTTGACTCTTGATGAATGGGAAAGCAAGGTACATGCTTTTGATCCCTACTAAGAAGTAGAAGAATCTGAGCTAGGAGTCTATTGCGTACATGAAGAAAACCATCCTATTCCTATAATCACCAAATCAGGCCATAAGGATGACAATTAGGTATGGCGGTTATTTTTGATGGATCAAGGAGTAGGTAAGGCACAAGAGGAGGAGTTATGGTTGTTTCACCTCAAGGCATCGATATTATTCAGCCTTTCCGTTTCCATTTTTCCTGTTTAAACAACATGGTGAATACGAAGCATTGATTCATGGACTTAATTGGGCGGGAAAAAGGGCATAAATAACGTGCAGTGTGTTTGGAGATAGTGAGCTAATCGTCAACAAAGTCGGGGGACAACATGGCTACAAAGAATGACCTCGCTGAGGAACTACAAGAACAGGGTATGGGACCTCATTGAGGATTTCGAAGCTTTCAACATCGTGTCCATACCCAGGAAGAAAAATGAAGCTGCAGATAGGCTCGTAGCAGTTGGAGCAACGTTTGATGTGGTTGACAACATCAGAAGGGGAAAAACACAACCACATATGCATGTGATTGTGAGGCCAGTAGTTCCAGATAATAACACAAGCTGGTAGGTGTTTGAGAACGATCAACAGATCGTCAATTTTTTACAAGAAGAGGCTGAATTCTTAGCTAGGAATCAAGACAAACTAGAGTAGTAGTACGGGGATCAAGTAGTGCAGCTGCGGACAAACAAGCTTCCTAAAGGTTTAATAACATTGGAGTCTATCTTCAACCCTAACGACCCGATTTCGTAAGGAAAATGCTAACATACTGAGTCAAGAGAGGAGATTTAGAGCCAATTCTAGTTGGGAAGGCAAAACACTTCAAATTGGTAAAGTGGCCCTTTGAGGGAGAAATCAGATTTCATACAGCTTTGCAAGAATTTCTAGATGTCTTCACTTAGAGCTATGAAGACTTGAGAGGATTCAATCCAAAGTTGGCACAACATACCATAGAATTGGATCCAGATGCTAAGCCCATCAGGCAGAAGTAGAGACCAGTCAACCCTCACATTAAGCCTCTAATGAAGAAAGAGCTAAACAAGCTAATAGAGGCAAGCATTATATTCCCGATCAAGCACTCAAGTTGGGTTGCAAACTTGGTTCCGGTCAAGAAGAAGAGTGGAGAAATCAGGTTATGTGTGGACTTCCGAGACCTCAATAGGGCATCTCTCAAAGACCATTACCCACTTCCTTCAATGGAAAAAATATTGCAAGTGGTGTCTGGTTTAGAGAGATTCTCTCTCCTAGATGGCTACTCAGGGTATAATCAGATAATGGTGAAAGAAGATGACCAGTTCAAGACGACTTTCACAACCAAATGGGGCACCTATGCCTACAAGAAGATGCCATTTGGGCTATCAAATGTTGGAGCCACTTTCTAAAGGGTGATGGATATGGCATTCAAGGGATTGATCAACAAAATAGTTTTGATATATCTTGATGACATCACTGTATTCTCAAAAAATGCAGCAGATCACCTCTTTCATTTAAGGCAGGTATTTCAGAGGTGTAGAAGATTTGGGGTATCATTGAATCCCAAAAAATGCATATTCTTGGCTCACAAAGGAAAAATTCTAGGCCATATTGTTTCAAAGGAGGGGTTGACGATTGACCTAGAAAGAGTTGAAGCAATTCGAGCGTTTCCATTACCAAGTCACAAGAAGGCTCTTCAAAGCTTCTTGGGAAGGATCAATTTTGTCCGCAGGTTTGTTCCAAACTTTGTAGCTCTCATAAAGCCAATAACGCTGATGTTGAAGAAGAGCATGGCATTTAAGTGGACATCTGAAGGCAAGGCAAGTTTTGAGGCAATAAAGAGGCTATATCTCAAGGCCCAATTCTCGTCAATCTAGACTTCTCCAAGGACTTCATGTTATATGCCTTCGGTGGTGGAGACACCATTTCTGCAATCCTGGTACAACAAAACAAAGAAGGATTAGAACAACTAGTTGCTTTCTTTAGTCAAGGCTTGGAGGAATACGAAAATAGGTACTCTTTCATTGAAAAGCATGTCCTTGCAGTGATCAGGAGCTTAAAGAAATTCAAGCACCTAGTCTCAAACAACAAGATCCAATTATTGGTCTCTCATGCGGGAGTCAAGGACTTCCTTCTAAATAAGGATCTTGAATGAGAAATGTGTAGATGGATAACCCATGTCATGGAATATGACATCAAGATCAAGGTCACAAAACTAGTACGTGGAAAAGGACTATGTGAACAACTAGCTTTGAGTCGGCAAGTTGAAGCAGGTGATGAAAAAGAGACTGTCTTGGTACTACAAGATGGTCAAGAACAGGAAAATGATGATGTGCCCACTCCTTGTTGGACTCAGAATATGATACACTTCTTATAGGCAGGCTTATGCCCTTCAGAAATGAGCAAAGCAAAGAGGAGATACTTTAGATTACAAGCCATTCCATATGTGCTTGTTGATGGTGTTTTGTTCAAGAAAGACATCAATGGAGTTCTATTGAGGTGCATTGGGACAGGTCAAATTGAGAGGGTGTTACGAGATTTTCATGATGGAAATTCAGGAGGACATTTTGCCCCACAAGTAACAACTCTCAAGATAATGAAGGCAAGGTATTATTGGCCAACAATTTTCAGAGGATCAAGTTATACATGGATAAGAAAGTGCAAGAAATGTGCACTCTTCATAGGAAAAGAAAGACTAGCAGCACTTCCATTGCACCCAATTTTGGTTGACCAACCATTTATGCAATGGGGATTGGACTTCGTCGGGGTCATCAACCCAAACTCAAGCCAAGGCCACAAGTGGATTCTCACAGCAACGGACTATTTCACCAAGTGGACCGAAGCAGTAGCGCTCAAAGAAGAAAATGAGTCTAACATACTAGAATTTTATGAAGGAATAGTGACCAGGTTCGTTGTGCCGGCCACTATCATATCAGACAATGCATTGGCATTCATAGGTTCCAAGATTACAAAATGGGCTGTCAAGATTGGAATCTATTTGAGCACCTCTTCAAATTATTACCCACAGGGTAATGGACAAGCATAGTCCACGAATAAGAATTTACTAAGGATCATCAGAAGGACTCTAGATGAAAACCAAAGAACACGGCATACCAAGCTAAAATCAGCGTTATGGGCTGACAGGATAATGCTAAAGAGGTCTATAGGTAATTCTCCCTACAAGTTGGTCTATGGGAAAGAGGCGTATGCCTATATAATTAGAATTGCCAACATTGGAGCTCATGAAGCGATTGGAGTTTGTGCGAGTTCAAACCAATGGAGGCCGGATATGCGAGTTGATGGAATTGGAAGAAATAAGAGAACATGAGAGGAGATGATTGAGAAGGATCAGGCCTTAGTAAAAAGATGGTTTGATAAGAAGGCAAGAGTTAAGACCTTCGGGGGAAGGGGACCTAGTTCGAAATGGGATGCAGTCGGGCAAAACGAGGAAGGCATTCCAAGTTTGATGCCATTTGGAGTGGCCCCTACGTGGTCACAGGATGTAAAAGTAGTAATGCCTTCCAATTGTCTACATTGGATGGAGAAGAACTTCCGATTCCGGTTAACGGAATCTATCTTAAACATTCTACTAAAAGGAAAAGGTTTACCCTTGTAAATATTAGCCTAGATTTTAATTCCTCTAAGTGCGGATGCACATTGTCTCTTCTTGTTGTAGTTAGGTTTCAATTTCCCTAAGTGCTTCGGCAATGCGAGTTTTGTTGCTCTGAGTTGAATTTCTACAATCTAGTGTGCTCTCGAGAGAGAAGTTGCGGTATCCCCTGTTTCCTTGTGAGGGCTGAGTAAACCCTGAGACCTACATTTTTATGGATCGAGATATCAAGTTGGTTCGTGCGAGGTTATTGCTCATGACTCCATGCCTACAATGGATTGCTAAAAGGCCCACGATCTTCTACCTAGCGATGGCGGGTGATCTGTTGTATAAATCACCAAATTGTTGTATATATCTTCTCCTCGGAAGATATAGACAAATAGAAGAATATGGAAATCAAAGAAACTCGAGACCTTGACATTTATTGCATAAGACGCATTGCATTTTAATGGCACACGGAGTTAAGGGCGCGAGTAAAAGGATGTCAACATGAAAATGGATGCACCCTAGCGCAGTAAGAAGATTTCAACATGAGGATAGTTATTGCGAGGCGCATCTTTAGGAGGCGTAACATTTTGAGCATTGACACCTTGAGTGAAGCAAACCACAGCGCGAGATATTGAGATGACCATAACTTTTCACTTAGGGGATTTTAAGAAACCTCAATTTACGAAGATTCATACTGAGGTTGGACTTTTTGAAAGAACAAGTTCTTCAAAAAATGCAAAATACAATTCGCCATTTTTGGGTTTCTTTAGGTCCTTACCTACCACCATAATGAGATGAATTAAATACAACCTAGAGGTGGTTAGGGTAGAGTTGGAATTTCTCTCTCTTCCCTCTCTCATTCTTCTTATAAATTGTAAGGAGGGGCTTCTTTCTAAAGGTTGGTCACATTCTTGTTTTGCCCCTCCTTCTTCTCTTTGGCGGAGTGCATTTGTGGAGTTCAAACCTCCCATCTAAAACTGAAATGCAACTTTGCCTCTTGGCATTTTGTAGTGTATTGTGTCAATATTTGGAGAAAATAATGCATAAAATCCCTTCTGTGGATGATTCTCGACCTCTCTCGTGTTCATGCATCCTCTTGATCTTTCACTTTATCAAATGCCAAAGTGTGCGGTTATTATGCGCCAAAGGGCATAATCTTGCATTGCATTTTAATGGTTTGTGTTTATTGGCAAGACAAGTGTTCTTCATTCCTCGGTGCATCACCTTTGTTAGTTTAAGTTTATTTTATGCATCTTCTTACCCTGTTTCCTTGGCAAGTTAGATTAGGTTTTTGAGTAAACCCTCTACATTTTTATGTGTGCATCTAAACAGAGGAATAGGAACCGGCCTTCATCCGGAGAGCTTTCCCAATTCACAAGGTCCCACACTTGGGAAAAGCTCCATGTTATGCAATCGCACTGAGAGTCTCAACCCATCGAGTTGCAAACATTCGAGGCCCGTTGGTCATTTAAGCAAGGTCCTCATTGTGATTCACCATCAACAACTCCTTTAGACCACCTTTTGCAAAACCTTCTTCTGCACCAAATCGAAAAGAAAATGCTATTTGTAGGTGGGGCCCACTTATTCTATCCTACATTTATGGAAATCATGAAGATTCCTCTACAACATCCAATCATCACTTTTGATGAACCAATAAAAACTAGGTCACTATACCTCTCTTTCTACAAACTACTCCTAGTTAGGGTTTAACTAGGGTTTTAGACCACTTTATCTTCTTAACATTCATTCATAAAAACGTGAAAATTAAACAAACCCATTATTTTTGTGAAACCTTATAAAATAATCATATAATATTTCCTAAAATCCAAAAGGTCCCATGAAAATCACACTATTCACAATGAGCATCAGAAGTTCAACTTTGAGCTAGATTTTCACTTGTTTTTGACCTTGTCTCACATAAATTGTCATAACTTGCAAAATTCACATCCTAGAAACCTAATTTTTTTCTCAAAGCACCATGACACATCACACTAACATATAAAATCATCATAATTTCAATACCATACATCAATCTCTCCAGCCATTAAGACTTACCTTTGCTTACATGTATGTTTCTCACTATAGAAGCTAGGGTCAACTGAAAGAATGCAATAACTCATCATGAAACCTATGAAAATGACCCAAAAATACTTGATACATCATGGTATGTCTGAATTCAAGCTTTCATGCTCTCATATGGCTCCAAACCATAGTCTCACACCTCCTAGCTAAAGCTACCATGCCTCCGCTCCCGATGAACACAGTAACATAGTGAACCACATGTATCTATACCATGCCACTCGGCCATCCGTGAGTTCTAAACACCCTTAAAACATGTTATTCATCATTTCAACATGCTTCCCAAACATCCAAGAAGCTCATACTTGTCATATTGCATCTCCCTAGACACATGTATAGGCTTGTGAGGTGATAAGAGCAAGCAATCCTCACTAAATTGCATTGTACCAACAAAAGCACATTTGAAACATCATGTCACCATCATGAACATAATTATAAGACCATAATCTAATATCCACTTTTATCTTTGTAAATAATGTTGTTTTTCATTAATGACAAAACCTATTAGGACCACATGAGCTAACAATTACGAAGAACTCTTTAAACATGAAGGATGACACTCCAAACCCAGTACATGTCATATAAATAAATCTTCGACCTTTACGCTTTGGAATTCATTTCTTTTCTCCTTCGGACACTGTTCTTTCTACCTCCTCTCTAAAAATAAACTAGAACATGAAAACTTGGAGATAAATAAAATCTATATCTGATTATTCATTACAAATAAATGAGGAAGTGATTGATTAAAGTCATGATCTTAGAACTAACTAATTGAATCCGATCGATTACTTAAGTTATGTATTTGACATCTAAACACATGTTGATTAATTTTATTACATGCATCAAATCTCCGGATGATTTGTTTGAGATATTTTACTTGATTTGTTTGAACTCCTAGTTGAACTTTGTTTCTCACGTTCTGTTGCAAACAAGGAATATAAAAGAGAAGGATTAATCTTTGGGAATTAAAGGAATGTGTAGAGATCTCAGAGAGAATTATAATAGAGGATACACAAATACATAAGTTGTTTTGCTCCTAAATGTAATCTTCATGCCAATTCAATAAAGAATATGAGTTTTGTTCAAGTAACTTTCAAATACAAGCCTTAGGAGGGATTAACACCCAAGGAAAGGCCCACTTGTGGTCTACTAACCCCCTCCATAGTTTGTTGCTTTGTTTTATTGCATGGATAGACTAACAAGCAATTCATTCCTTTATCTGTATTCTAAATTTACAAGCTGGTTCAGCTTATAGTATTTGAAAGCTATTTACTTTCATTCCGAGTTTAATATGTTTTCAACATTTTTATTTCAAGCATTGTAGTGACAAAAATTTATTTCCTTACCTCTTAGATCCTTGTAACTGTGCATATAACACTAACATTATTTAAAGTTTACGTCCCTTTGTTTGATGATTAAATGACTGTAGATTAATGAACAACATATTAATTGCTGCAAGTTAATTTACACAACCAGAATGGTTGACGTGAATTGTAAAACAAGAGTATAGATGTGTATGTGAGTAGTATGGATATGCAATTATGGATTAGAACATGTGACTATGATGGGGGCTCAATGCCCCCTAACCATTCAAGTGATGGATACCTATATGAGGAAGGAAGTGATATTTTTCCATGGTGGCAGATGTGGCAATGTGTCAAGAGTATCGGTGTTTGTGTTAGGAGGATTAGATTTTCCAAAGTAAGATGTAGTATTGAGAATAGATGGGAATTGATTTTTGTGATGGTGAGTATGTGAAATAGTGTAAACCTCGGGAGGAGATGTGGTGGGAATAAAAGGAGAAAGCGAAGGGAGATATCTAATGCCGAGTTTGGTGGATTGTGTGGGAATGGAAAGAGGCTCTTTGACTCCTTTTGCATATTTTCCTAATCCAGTGGCAGTGAAACCATAATGAAGCATATACCGATACCAGGACCATAATTTTTGAAATTAGGAGGGGTGATCAAAGTAGGGGCTTCAGGTGAATGATCAATAATGTTGCAAAAGGAAAATGGGGAGGGATCTGCCAAGGTCTCATAGACCACACCCTGGTATAGGAATTTAATATGCGCATGAAGGTTGAAGGGACCATATACATGGCATGGATCCAAGGTCGTTTGAGGAGAATATTATAATTAAGATTGTTATGCATTACATGAAATAGGACAGACAAAGTGCATGGCCCAATAGTAATGGGAAGTGTGATTGTGCCTAAAACATTTTTAGGAATATTGTTAAAGCCACAAATACAAATAGATGAGGATGTTAATATGCTTTAAAAAATCCAACTTGATGAAGGAATGGTAGATTACAAATGTTAAGGTCGAATCCATTATCAAATAAAGCTCGTTTAACCCCTATGTTATTAATTTTAACTTGGATATAAAGGGGTAGATCATTATCTAAAACAACTTGAGAAGCAATTTCAACAAATGTAAAAGTAATATGTTCTTCGTTAAAAGAGAGTGATGTAGTAAGTCTATGGTAAACATATTCAAGAGAGGTATTAGGATGAAGATAAGTATTAGACAAAAAATATTGAATTTTATTTGCACATTCAAGATTGTCCTGCAAGAAGGCAGGAGGAGACACTCATGTTGGTAAAAATGACAAGAAAGAAGGAGCTAATAGTGTTCGAATGCGGGTTCACCAAATGATTTAATATAAATGGAAATTAAATCTATATTTAAGATTAATTATTGTAATGTATAATGCATAAATTATAAATACAACAATGACACAAACAAGTAAGCATGTGAATATAAAACCCTAAACAAGAAGGAGAGATAGGAGGGCTTAGCTGATTTTGAAGTAGACTAAAGGTGATCTAGGTAGGAAAAATTGATGAACAAACTAGAAACAATGTCGTTAATGCTCACTGTAAATTCTTGAACTCGGGAACAACGCAAGACATGGGTGCCCATAGGAGGGCAGAGGCACCTTGCCGTTGGTGACCCAACTTGGGCACTAGTGGCCATGAAAATGCTCAAGAACTAGTTTCTTCGTGTCACAATAATGTCATTGTTGATTCATGTTTGTCAATTAATATTCACTATTTGATCACCGAAGGTACCTTGTAACCTTTAAAACAAACTACTCCGCACATGTCCACAAACCACATCAAATTTATAAAAAATATGCAGAATGTGGAGTTGGAATAACCCCGATGGTCACACGAAGAGTGAAATTACGACCGAGCACTACACTACATCTTAGAATCCATGTAGTTCTTGTGTGTGTGTGTGTGTAGAAATGGTATCGTAGAATGCCCTTGTGTAAGTTTCACAGTAATATTGGGCTAGATCTAGAATGTAAAAATGTATAGAATGTGTGGATGGAATAGAATAGAACTTCCCCTCCTATGTAGTGTATGCAGAAGTGATGCAACCCTTGTCCCTTGTATGAGTGCTAGATGGATGCCTTTGAAGTGATTTAGTGCATTTGGAATGCAAGCTTAGGTGATGATAGTAATGTTTAGTGCTTGGTCCTTATTTTTGAGAAGTAACTAAGTATATATATGATTTCCTTGTTTGAATTTCATAATTGAAAACTGGAAGGCCGACCCATAAGTGAAAAATATTCCCAAAAGATAAAATAGACCCAAAAAGAGCAAGTAAAGGTAAGAAAAGGTGAGGTGCACCCAATATAGACAAAAGCACCTAGGTGTTGGTGTTATGACTTTGTGCTAGTGTCTCGAGGCCATAAAAGATAAGTCATCAGGTTCCATTAGGGCTATATGGTGTGTAAGACTAAAGAGAAAACAAGAAACAAAGAAAAGAGGCTAAAGATGGTTATTAACCACTAGTTTTCTTATTTTAGGAATCATATATACATTATTATGCTTTCAGACCTAGACATGTACCCAAGTGCGTGATTTTGTGTCTAAAATTCCCTTACTAATTTCTACTCTACCATACATGATAATCTAACCCATATTCCACATATCCTAGATGCTTTATTTGCTTCCCAACGTGCCCGTGCTAATTCTACACATAATAGTATGATTCGTACCTTGAAACTCTCTACCACTACTACTTCTTCTATCCCACTTTCTTCCTCTCCTAATATTGGAGTCTCCACCATCCACATGTTTATTCCTACCCCTTCTACTCATTATTCTTCTCCTCTTATTTCACACATCTAGCCTAATTCCTCTTTAGGCACCCATGCTTTAGAGTCTCTTTATCATGATTTACAAGCACAAATTCATCAATTGCAACAAGCTACTTATTCCTACTTCCCATCCCTTGATTCTTCACTTCTTCTTCATAGTCCAATTGCACTTGAAGTGTCATCTTATCCACTCCATGATAAAAAAATTTCACCAAATTTTCCTCTATTCGATGGCCATGGAGACCCTCAAGAGATCCTTTCATGTTGCTTGCTTGGACTATGCATGTGATGACACCCTCTTGACCAAGTTGTTTCATAGGAGCTTACATGATTATGCTTTGTGCTCATTTTATAACTTTCCCTTACATTCTGTTAAATAATTCACTACTCTTGCTGATTTGTTTTTATATCATTGCTATCATGTAAATTGACTAGCCCAAAAATGCAAAATTTAACCCATGATAACTAAGCCATAATGCAAACTTTTGCCTTCCAATCTTCTTGAATCTCTCCTGGACAACCTACCTCCCATGTAATTATCATCCCAACCCTTAAGGTAGTATGAAATCATTCGGTAAATGTGTTTCTATGTGTAAAAATGAGTAACAAGGTTCATGAGTTCATTCAGTGAAGTTCAGTAGAAGACTCGTTTCCTTGGAAGCCTAGAAAGGCTGATTTTGACTATTTTGGAGCATGTGTATAATCCCTAGAAGAGTTATGAGAATGTATTAAGAATATGGAGGTGGAATTTGAGATGCCTGAAAGTGTTAGAAATAGTTTAGGAAGATTTAGGAAAGTTTTTGACCATTCAGGGTCAGTTTGTTCAACAATGGGTTTTCAAGTGCAAGGAATGAGAAATTCAAAAGAAAACTCGAACTTCTCTAGATGATTTTGAAATCTTCGTAAGGAGTTAAGAGGTAAACAAGTAGGCACTAGAAAATCGTAAAGAGTTATATACATGGTGGGAACATTAATTTTGATCTTAGGTTTGATGGTTTCATGAAACATTCTAGATAGTGCAACTACCCTCGCAGATTACGAACAAAAAGGGGTCATTTTTTAGAGTTTTAGGAAGATTAAAGTTCTTAAACAACCTTCATTGGTCTTCAAATGTTATTTTGAGTCAAATTAATATAAAATTTGACCCCAAACATTATCCTAAGCCTTCGAGGTGAAAGAAGTAGGTTCTCAGGCTATTTTTGGACAACTAGTGTAAAATCGGCTTTCCAAATGAGGAAAGGCACACTTTTATGCCCCTCTTATCCCTTTTTCCCCATTGAGGACATGAGAGACATGAAGGAAAAAAATTTCACCCTTACACACTCCCCATAGGCACACTTTATAGCACTTATCTGTGTTGTCCTTGTTGTCCCTTGTATCCCCTTTTTCCCCATTGTTTAAGGAGACAAAAGGGACAAAAATTACACCACATGAATTTTCATAACTCTCTCTAACCACCCATATGCAATTAAGTTAACCCAAGTTGATTCTAAGTTGAGTGTGAGTTAGAGAGAGATTGTAAATCACATACCTAGCCAACTTTATAGTATGCCACATGTCACCACCTTGCTTCAAGGTGCACTTTTGTGTACCTTATGTCCCTTATTTCCCAAGGGGAAAGAGAGGACATAAAATTTCACCCATGATCAAACATAAGCCCCCAAACTTCTATATGACCTTCTTCAAGCTCCGCAGGTGATTTTCCAGCCCCTCAATCTCATCCTTACTTGCTCTCATGCTGCCACTTGTCTCAATCTTGTTCCAAGGTGAATTTTTTTGTCCCTACTATCCCTTGTGTCCCTCATGTCCCATTAAACCTAATTTTTAAACCTCACATTAAATCTCATCCGAACTCGGGTTTGATTCATGGTTTGTAGAGAAGAATAAAGTGAAATTTAACTTAGTTTTAAAGAATTTATTCACCATAAGTCTACCTCCCACCATTGTTACTGCTGAAAAACCTTTAAAATATCAATTTTTACCATAAGTTTTGGAAAGAAAAATTCAGAATAACCATAGCCTTGAAAACTAAGATTTTTTCATATCTCATTAACTTGAGAAACTAGATTCTAATGTAACTTTGTCGATATGTTATTCTCCAAAATTCCTTTGGGAAGATTACAACTATATATCATATGATGACCTAGCTTTTTGATAGAACTTTTTAAAATAAAAACCCGGGAGTTTCCTTTTTGATTTCAGATAGTTCCAGTGGATGAAAAATAGTGAAAAATTGGAGTACGAGATCTTGGTGCAAAACATAACAAAATGATGGTGGATTCATTGCAACCTAACACCAGTAAGTTCACTTACAAAAAATAGCATATACTTTGAACACTGACATGATACAAATAGTAAGTTTCCTAAAAATCGACCTTCAACATTTAGAGCATCCTAGAACAATGAGAAATACTAAAGAGGGTAAACTGCAGACAACTTTCTAAAAATAACAAGTTTGAAAAAGTAAATGTCCCAAAATAGAAACTTTCTAAAAATAGAAAATCATCATCAGTGAGAGTAACCTAAGTGGATTAGGATCTCCAGGGAACAAGGATTGTGAAAAATCATCAAAATTCTAAAAATAACAACTCCTGACCCCATCTACTAAAAATAGAAAGTTTCAAATTCTAGTGCAGAAATTTGTTGTCGAGCTTCATTTTCACTCATCTTGTTGATTTTTGGAAACATAAAGTTAAAATTATTTGGTATGGAACCTATTTCAACCTTGATCACCGAGTATTTAGGTGTGTGTGATAGTGATGTCACTCACAAGGACCTAAAAAAATAGGATGCTCGGAGGACAAGAGAGCTTGTTAAAGAGAATATTTCCACTAACATGTTGTTTACAACATGAGGCCATCATTTTTAGTATAGATGAAAGAATTGGTATTAGCATGTGCTTAGAACTATGAACCTAATTCTAGAATAGTGATGATAGATGACAAATGCATCCTTGAAGTTTTTACACCCAAGGGTATCTCGTAGTGTATGTAGATTCCAACTAATAATAATAGTATGGTCATAATCTCTAAAGAGTTTACATCTCATGAATGGGAAAAGACTGAATCATACCTCTACGGCCTCGCACTAGGGTCATGGATAATACAAGGTAGGAAACCCTCTAATATGCTAAAAACCCTTTGAAGAAGTGAGTTCCACGAAGGCTACTTTGATGATATCATCTTGTTAAGTAGGGTAATGGGTGAAGAGATGATGAAATATTTATAGGACTGGATGGCCCAATTCATCCTCATTGCCATAAAGGGGAACCAGGTGGTAGATTGAGGAAAACTCATAAGTGACAACATTGACCATCAATTGATCCATCTCCCTACTACAATAAAGTTCACAATGACCACACATTTGGTGTATGTTCTCGCAAGTACAAGATAATTCAAGGGTCTAACTATCACTCAAAATGTTTCTCAAAAAGCACTAGCCTTCAAAAGGTATCCTCAGCTCACTCTCAAGGAAAGTAACCACCATTTTTCTAGGGTGAATGATGCATTCACCATGTTCATAATCAAAATTTTGGAAGAAACCCAAAGCTAAGGTTATCTTCTCAAGTTGTAATAATGATCGAGAGGTATGTATGTTTCTTCACAGTTCACAAATTTCTCCTACATCTAAGTTTTAGGATTCAATCTCACTCCTTGCAAACTCCCTAGGTATCTATGTTTCACTGTTTTCTTTGTGGATTTGACAAAATAGATAAGGGTATGGGCTAAGGAGGAATACCTATAGTGATGGTTGGTTTAAAGTTTGTTGCATGTGTTCTGACTTCTTGATCCAATGCTAACTATGAGAGCTACCTTTTGGCTAAGAGGAACTACTTGAAATACAAAACAAGACCACAAAAGAGAGTTAAACAATATATGCCAGTGGGCTACCTAATGTGTGCTAGATCCAAGAAGTGTGGTACTTCCTTGGTGGCAGTCAACCCACTGTTTAATACAACTTAATGTAAGAAATAACGTAAATAAATAAAATCCTACTATAGTTGATATGATTTAGGTATCTCATGCAAATACAATAAGAAAACTTAATATACCAGCTAGGTTATGATTAGATCGGGAAGTAGGGTAGGTAATCAAGGTGTTGGAATAGGTTAGGGTCAGATTCTGGGTAGTTTGGGTTACTTGGGTGTAAGTTATTAGGTTTTTGTTATTGGCAGGATTACCAAATACAGAGACCGACGTTGGTCAAGTATGACCAATGACATTTAGAGAGAACCGACGATGGTCATGGATAACCGGCGTCGGTATAGGTGAGATGATAGAAACTCAATAAAACTTGATTTTGGGGTTTGTCTGAGATTAAACAAAGATGGTAAGGAGAATGGTTAGGTCTATGGAGGTGTTGGGAATACTCAAAGATATTTAGGGATCAGGTATAGGTGATCAAATGATCATGGGTGGTGGAATGGTTGGATTCATAGGGAGGTAAGATTGGTGGGATAAAAATGTAAATGGAGGTTGATAAATAGAGGTGAAGAAACTTTATAAATTGAGTAAAGATGAAATGATGTAGGTTATAAGAACACTTACTAGTGTTGCAAGTTTGATGGCTGGATGTTGATGATGGTTGATGGTGAAATAGTGCTCGGTACCACGATGGTGCTTCCTGGAATGATACTGTGAATGGAAATACCTTTGGATCTGTCTTGGTGCTAACTATGGCTATCTGGATGTGTGAAAGAGCTCGATTCTTGCTTGCATGCATATCTCCTTCATTTAAAAACTCGAGAATGTGGCCAACCTCTTAAACAAGGTTACCAAAATGAATATATGATAACCGACAATGATTTAGGGTGACCGGCGTTGGTTAAGGTGGGAAATCCTAGGTTTACTAAAAATGACAGATCTTGGCAATTTCTTGACCGGTTCTATCTATTCTCGCAAATCAAAATGGGATTTTTGCACTTAAATAAGTGGGAATGTGGTTAGAGGAAGAATAGGCATGTGATTTTAGGGTTGAACTAAGTCTTAGTTCATTAAGGTAGGTAGGACTAAGTCTTAGTTAGTTATGGTGAGTGAATATTGAGTCCTAGTAAAAGGGAAACATGCTAAGAATAGGTTTGTGATGAGGTGTCTAGGTGAGGTGGAAATTAGTTTTAATTAAGGTAATTAAATAATGAATATTGTGAGCATTAGTATTACTTTAATTATAAATAATTAAACCAATATTAATTGTGGGGTAAAAAGGGTCATGGTTAGGTGAATATGTTTAAGTTGGCTTATTCGAAAAGGGACCAAGGGAGTGTGACCCAATTTTGGTTTCTACATTTTGCCCCTTTTTGTTGCGTAGCTTGTATTGGTAAGCGATGTTGACAAAAATAGGAAGTGATTGCCCCATGTGTGGGTGAAGGTGATCCCCCTTAAACCAGGCACTGATGAGGTGTAATACAAAATTAGTGAGTGGTTTGATAAATGTGTAGTGGGTGAAGATAGGTGGGGATGGGTATGAGTACTATGGGATAGGGTGATGGTCAAATCGGGTAATAGGTAATAGGCCGGGGTCAAAAGTGAGTCATGGTTAATGACAATCAAACGTACGTACATATATAGATTGTAACATGGTACTAGGTTAAAGAGCTTACAAACTCTACATCGTCCAAGGTCGATAGGTTTATCCAAACAAGGGTGAGGTGATTTAAGTATCCAAGGTATAGGATATGGTCTAGAAACACAATGTAGGTCAGGTGCAGGAACATTTAGGTATGTTTCAGTACACGAAAGGTTTGGTCGAGATAAACGGCATGACAATAGGCAAGGTATGGTTGGTAGGCTAAAACAACATAGGTAACAACATCATAAGGTATAACGAGTGCATAAGGTCAATGGTCACACCAAGTAGGTTGGGTTCAAGAAAATAGGTCATGGCACGGGTAAGGCCAAGGTATAGGTAAAATAACAACTCCTAAGACACAACAAAGGAAATGTAGGGGTAGGTTGAGCTTGTAGGTATGTTTCAATGGGTGTCCAGAATGATAAAAGGTGCATTGGCACTAATGGTTACAAGCAAAAGGAAGCTTAGAAAGGCCAAATAGTTATAAGGGTTGACCGATGTCGGTTATAGGGTGATCGACGTCGGTTGTCTAGGGAACAAATATGACCTAGTGTTAGTCAGATCGGGTTGGGTTTATAAAACAAAAATTCTATATTTTACGGAATCATTGTTGTGTTGTGACTTTGGAGAAAATGACAGAGCCGTTTGAATTTTGGTACTTTTTCTAAGAGAGAAGGACATGGCATTGTACTTGGCTAAGGTGGAGAGTACAAGTTGGTGAGAGGAGCTAGGGAGACGGGTCCACGAGCCTGGGGGATCAATTTGATTGGTTGGATTAGAGGAGTGGATTTGGGTGATTTAGGCACACGAGAGGCGGGAGAGGGTTCAAGTGGGCCATCGGTGTAGTGGCCAGATGTACCACCATGCCGACGACACCGTAATGAGGTAGGATTTGATCCCGATTTGTCATTTGTTGTTAAAATAGGTTGGTAAAATTGGTGTTGGGTAAAACCGTGTTGGGTGGGGGGTATAATTTTGAATTTGTGGTTAAAATGTTGTAATGAGGGAGGGAGAGGTCCTAGGTAGGGTAAATAGGGGTGGGGAGGGGTTTAGGTTAGGTTTGGGTAAGGTAGGATAGGGTTCTAGGTTAGATTTGAGAATTTTGGGAGAAATAGGGGGTTTTTCAAATTCGGTGGCAGCGACGAAGTGACCGACACCGACCAAGATTTGGCCAACATCGGCTAGCATTGGATGACATTAGTCAAGTAACATGTGACCGATACCAGTCATGATTGGACCAATTCGGTCGAAGTGACCAATGCCGATCAGATTTTGGGAAAAATAGATCAAGAAACAAGGTAGGGTAGGAGAAAAAGATAGGTAATTAGGTGGAAAGGAAAGTTTATTGAGAATGAGTAGGGTAATAGGTATAAATGGTACGAGTGGGTGGGTGTAAAATGGGGTAATCTGTAGGGTTGGGGTATAATAAGCAATAAGGGTTTGGGAATAGGTTTGTCGGGTAAGAGATGTGTTGGGTATGGTGAAGGTTTAACAATGGTATGATTTGTTGGGTGCAGGCTAGGGACTAGTTATGGATGAGAGATAGAGTACCACCTTTGTTACTAGCGGACAAGGGAGTGTGATGGTAGAGGAGTGGTGACATGTTACAAATGTTGGCCTTATTGGGGTCGAGATGGTGTAGGCACGTAGTTAGGGATCCGAGCTTGATGGTCACACTCATTGAAAGATAGGATTTAACAACCAACACATTTCATCTGCCAATGGGTGATATCATAGTCACCCTACGGGACATGCACAAGATCCTGCAGATTCCGATAGTGGGGATGCAGGTGTATTCTATTTCTTTAGAGGCATCAGAGGAGTTGATGTTGACCGTGTTTGGAGAGGAGATGGTAAAGATGAGGTTCCATAGTGTGAGCCCATCCTAAGGAGATGAGGCTAGTGGCCCTAATTATGGAGGCAGTGTGTTGTTTTACACTACTAGATGTGGAGGGTGGGAGATTCCCATGGGCACTAATGGGGGTTCTCCATGACATGATGGAGGATAGGACCCAATTTTTTTGGGCACTAGCCTACTTAGTGCAGCTATACAGGGAGTTATGGGCCTACAAGTGATTATAGAGGTTTATTTTGTGTTGCACCTTTCTTCTCCACTACTAGGCATATGATCACATTATATGTGTGTGTCCATTTGGTATGCTCTATCCAGATGTGTTTGATGTGGGCTTGGTTTGAGTTGGGTATAGGCGTTGGGTGCATGTTGTTGGAGAGTGCAGGGCTACCAGGGCTACTCATGATGTGGCATATTATAGGTAGGTGTTGGAGGGATTATCTGGTGTTGACATCATTTGGAGGCCATATGTCAGCTTCCCTTCATATAGGTAGATGACGGTGGAGCTGGACAAGTTACAGCTACTCAGGCGTAGATACAGGGACGTCATGTTGGTGAGTATGAGATGATACTTATAGACAAGGTTTGATGACTTGAGTTTGGGCTGCTACACAGACATGCCACCATCGTTACCTCAATACATGAGGGATGACATGGAGATGCCTATGCCTCTACCACAACCGACAATGCTGACTGGGCAGGAGGAGCAGGTAATGGACCAGTGGATTGATGATGTTGGGGTTATAGATAGGTATAGGCAGTGGTGGGTAGTCCAGCTACGAGCAACACCACCTAGGCCAGGGAAACCAGACTTGGATACCCTTACAGTTCAGAGGGACACTTTACAAGGGTAGGTTGCCACCCTACATGCCTAGATTACATGTTTATAGGGGATTGATAGGTCCGAGGCACGGGTGGCCACATTATAGGCACATGTGGTAGCTTTACTGACCCAGATGGCCTAAGGAAAAACAACCGCGAGGGTGGTTGAGATGGAGATGGGGACATGTTTCCACCCTAGGCACATGTAGTAAGGTTTCAGAGTTGGCCACTACAATGGCCTAGATTATGACCCTTTAGGCCTAGGGTGCAACAAAAGCACCAAGATACTGAGGCTTAGGGACAGGGGTTAGGGACAAGATCCCATGATATAGGCGGTGAGCGGGATAGAGTCCCATGGTATAGGTAATAATTTGAGACTAATGGTGCTACCGTAGACATTACCGATGGCCAGGTTCAGGGATGCCCTGAGTGAGGCATGGTATTATATCGGGGCCATCGACTACGCAGGGGATAGATATCCCCTTGTATATAGAGTACATAGCACAATAGGCCTCAAGTGAGAGGACCAAATCTCACACACATATTACAGAGAGTATAGGGGCGGTGAGCCCACATACGGGGTCAAGGAGAGGTGACTAGCTCATGGAGGCTGGACCTAGCTACAAAGCCGAGGCATCGGTGAGGGCTAGAAGCCGTACGTGGTGGAAAGATGGTGGTAGGGCACCACACTGGGGTAGAGGAGGAGGAGACAGATGAGACTAGCATAGACATTAGGTGGGGTGATGATTAGTCACCATATATGTTTAGTATATAGATTTTTGTAAATGTTGATTTATATCGTCTCTGCGTGCCAAAGATAATGAGGATGTACATGAGAGTTTTTGAGATTTTTGATTATTATATCGGCTTGTGTGCTGAAGATGGTGAGGCTGTATATGAGAGTTTGATATACATGTATGTATTTGTATTGGCGTACATATGTATTGATTTTGCTTCTGTGCATATATGTATGGACACATAAATCCTGATGATTTTTATAGAGATGGTGATATTTATGGTATGATGTTGTGCTTATGTTGGAATTTCCAGTGTTATTGTTTATGTGATGGAAACTAGGTGGATTAGGCATGATTGAGTCAAGGTCATAGGCATGATTGAGTGAGGTCACTTAGGCATGGTGGAGTCAGTTTGTTAGGCATGATGGAGTTAGGTTGATTTAGGCATGATGGAGTCACTCACTTAGGCATGTTTTTATTATGTGATTTAGTTTCCAAGTTATTGGTAACATGGGAAAACATGATGAGTTATATGTATGTTATGGTGTAGATTTTCAAAATCTTTGATAGTATGGAAAGGTGAAATGATTGATTGGATGTTGTTATGATGTGGTAACATGGTAGATATGTATGTTTGTATTAATTTCCAAGTGTTGTAGAAAGTGGAAACAAAGATAGAATATGAAATAGGAAAATGGAAGTTAAATAGGTTAGGGTAAAGAGTGGATGAACTAACCTTCAAGGGCCCCATGCCCTCGAAGTTCTTCCTACATAGCCCCGACGAAAAGGGGCCTCAGGCGATGTAGTTCTCCCATAAGCTAGGGAAGAATATGATGAGGGAGAGGAATGGGTTGGTAGGTTTTAGGTATGATTGAGTGTAGGTCATAGGCATGGTTAAGTCTTAGGTGATAGGCATGGTTGAGTCTTAGGTGATAGGCATGGTTGAGTTGTTTAAAATGTAGGTGTCAATGGTCTGGTCATGTATAGGATAATCAATAAGTAATGAGGAAGGTGAATGGTAAGAGGTGGTAAAAGAGCCGCGTAGTTGATAAGGACCCTAGTGAGTCTACCATACCCAAGATGGGCTTATGAACGTAAGACCCTAAAGGCATTACATAATGGACTATTCTATGGGTGAAGAAAGTCACATGATCACAAAATGTCGCAGTTACGGAAAGTCCCTTGAGTAGAGAGAAAATAAGGGTGAAAAGGCAATGAGGTGAAAGTGGGTAGTTTAGCGTAACTTAGTGTATGACAACATGTTTACCTAATAAGAAAACCCATGATCAAAAATAGGAAATTCCATGAAAAATGCTTATCATTTTCTTCTTTTGTTTTTGTTTTTGATAGAATGATTGATGCAGGAAGAATATATGGGATGAGTATATTATCTCCTTGAGGTCTTCGTGAATCTGATCAATGTGGGAAGCTTCTGATCATTTTATTGTATTTTTGCAATGACTCTATATAGTTGTCCTTCGAGGAGCAATCTATTTATAGCGGTGAGATATAAGAGATTTCCTTTTTGAGGGAATCATATTTTTGTTGGGAGTTTGACTCAAGGAGTTGCATCCTATTTTTTTTTGGACGTTTAAGTCATGGAAAAGACTATAAAGGAAGATGAGGTTTTGTTTAGAAGACAAAACCATAGTACAATGAGGTTAACTATGAAAGAGATGGTTTCAAGTGACAAACCACCATGGGATTCCATATTTTGAAAAAGATGAAAATTATCCATGAGAATCATGCTATGAGTAGAGCCATGGTACTCATATTAAAGATAAGGCTGAAAAGTGATGGGTAATCACATGATTCTTTTTTAGTTGTTGATCCTCAAAACAAGTAACATGGAAGGTGAATGGCGCTCAAAGGATGAGTGGTCAATAAAGCGGAAGGTGATATAGGATTGCATTTCAACAATAAAATAGTCTAAGATGCAAGGAATTGAGGGCCTCAAGTTCTAGTTTACCTTCAAGTGAAGACAAATGATAATCATTTGATCCATAGGCATGAGTAACGATATAGGGTCAAGCACATTAGGAGAAAATTTACCCCGCTTACTTTTCTCTTCTTTGGTTACATGTTGATTTTCCTTCAGGACGAGGTTGTCGACTTGGAAGGTCCATTCGTGGACACATTTGTCGTAGGTATGTTTGATACGTTTTTGGTAGATTTGGAGATGGTCAAGAGAATTGAGACAACATTCATCTAACAACTCAAGTTGTGTTAAACATTCATGGTGAAAGTCATCATTGTTGAGTATGTCTTGTAGTGAGATGCAGAGAGATGGAATCTGGACTTCGAGAGTCAGGACAAATTTGGTACTATAGACTAGAGAGAAAGGTGTGGCAACAGTTGAAGTGTGAATACTAGTGTGATAAGCCCACAAGGCAAAAGGAATGTGCATATGCCAATCCTTCCTAGTATCGTCAACTACTTTCATAAGAATTTTGTTCAAGGTTTTATTGGTTGATTCTTCTTGGCCATTGGTTTGTGGGTAATAAGGTGACGAGAAACTGAGTTAGATGCCAAAAGTGTCACAAAGTTTTCATAGGGTTTTGTTTTTGAATTGCTTTCCATTATCAGTGATGAGGTGAGGAACACCAAAGCAACAAATGATGTGGTGGTTGATGAATTCACATATTTTCTCGGCTTTTGTAGAAATGAGGGGAATGGATTCTACCCATTTAGTGTAATATTTAGTAGCGGTTATAATCCATTGATGGTGTTGTGAAGAATGGGATTTATCTCTCTGAAAATATCCAAACCCCATTAAGAGAAAGGCCAAAAGTCTTGTGCGACCTGTAAGGCATGAATAGGTGTGTGATGAAGATTAGCATGTTGCTGACATTTTACACAACATTTGACATAGTCACAATAGTTGTGGTTTATGGTTGGCCAATAATAGCCAAGGTGAAGAATGCATTTAGCGATAGCTAAACCACTAAAGTGACCTCCACAAATTCCGTCGTGAACTTCCTTGATGGTGTAGGGAATTTCAAAACTTGTAAGGCATCGTAAGAGAATATCGTCGAAGATGTGCTTATAAAGGAGACCACCCATGATGACATAGTGAGAGACACTTTTAAGAAAGGAACGTTGTCTATTATGAGTGAGATCAGGAGGTAGAATGGAAAGGGAAAGATAGTTTACAAACTGCTTATACCAAAGGTCACGTGGGTCAGGTGTAATGGTTCTAATGGAGTAGACCTCACGAGGTAAATAAGAGGGTGATTGTAACCTTTGTATTGTGACAAATATTTTAGAGTCGGAAGGTGAAGTAGGTATCTGAGAATCCAGATAGGCCACAGTATCTACAAATTTATTAGTAGAAGGTGGGGTGGTTTGAAGTTCTGTAATGGTCAAAGGTAGTCAAAAATATGTCTACATGATGCTTATAATTTTGAAGTATTTCATTATGACACTAGTATATACCATTGAATTGGTTTACAACCAGTTGGGAATCACCAAAGATATTGATTGACTTAACATCTAAGACATAAGCAACCTAGAGACCCAATACAAGTGCTCGTATTCAACGTTATTATTTGTACAATCAAAATTCAATTTGAAAGATAAAGGCATGGGTTCACCACCAAGAGGAATTAGGATAACACCAACACCGACCCCACACCGACACTTGGAGCTATCAACAAGGGGTCATTTGGTAAGTGGTATCATCCAAGGAGAGGGTAGCTATGGATTCGTCTGGGAAATCGAAGTTAGAGGGTTGATTCCCGAGAAAGAGGTGCATCTGCTAGTTGGTTAGTGATGGTTTGGCCTTTGATGGATTTTTGATGAATGAATTTGAGGTCAAGGTCTGCGAGAAGCATGAGCCAACGTGTAACACATTGATGTTGATAGGGTTTGGCATACATGTAATGTAAAGGGTTAGTGTTAGTGATGACAAAGGTTTTGTGGTTAAGTAGGTAATGATGAAGCTTGGTGGCAACAAAAACTAAGGCTAAGAAGAGTTTTTGGCATGGGTGTATCTAGTTTCATAGTCCAAAAGGGTACGACTTATGTAATAAACCACTTGCTCTTTGTGTTTCTCATCGCGATGAGTGAGCATAGCACCTAAAGAATGGTCAGTGGTGGAAATGTATAGGTAAAAGGGTTGGTCATCCTTAGGAGGAATGAGCACTGGTGGTTGAAGAAGGTATTGTTTTAAGGTGTCAAAGGCTTTGTGACATTCATCATCCCATTTGAAAGAGATTTCCTTCTTGAGAGAGATGAAAAAGTCGAAAAGAGAGATAAAATGACAAATAGATTGCAACTTACCTTGCAAGCTTTGAAGTTGATAGAGATTAGTAGGTGGGGAAATTTCTAGAATAGCCTTTACTTTAGCAAGATCGACTTCTATGCCATGCAAAGAAATGATGAAACCAAGGAGTTTTCCTGAAAGTACCGCAAAGATGCACTTCTTAGGTTAAAGGTGAACATAATACTTGATGAGGCGGTCAAAGATGACCTTAAGGACTATCAGGTGTTTGGCCCGATGTTTGGATTTGGCAAGAAGGTCATCTACATAATCTTCCAATATGCGATGCATGATGTCATGAAATATATAAGTCATGGCTCATTGATATGTAGCACCAACATTTTTAAGGCCAAAAGACATGACTTGATAGCAGAAGGTCCCCCAAGGAGTGATGAAGGAGGTTTTGTGTTGATCTTTTGGAGCAAGTAGTATTTGATTATAACTCGAGAAATCATCCGGGAGTGATAGTATCTCATGGCCCGGTGAGATCAACTAGTTGGTCAATACTAGGTAGAGGAAAGTTATCTTTAGGGAAAGCGAGGTTGAGGTCATGAAAATCTGTGTAAATGCGAGTCCCCCTATCACTTTCGATAGGGACAATGTTAGAAATCCATTGGGGATAGTCAATGGGTAGGATAAAGGAAATTGAGAGAGAAGGCGCCAAGTTCTTCTTTGACGAAAGAGCAATGCGAGGATGAAATTTCCACGACTTTTTTATGGGTTTGACATCAAGAATGGTTATGATATTGTGGACCATGATTTTGGGTCAATACGGGCATATCCACATAGGACCAAGAAAAAGCGTTGATATGGTCTCGGAGGACAGAGGTAAAAGCTTCTTGTTTAACAACATCTAAAGATTGGCCTATCTTGAGAATGTGCGGGTCGTCTTGAGTGTTAATGTTGATTTTGATAGTTGATTCATTTAGCATGGTTTGCATCGTAGAAGGTGATGACTGGTGAATATAAGAATCTTCCGCACCAAGGTAGGTGAGGATAGACTCATCATCCTGACATTGAATGACATTAATAGAAGGTGTATCTTCATCGAGCATATCGGGATCATGAAGGTTAGAGAAGAGGAGCCTCGCCATCGTGTTGATAGGTCAAAGGTCCGAGGGAAATTGTGTTTACAAAAAAAAAGTTAGGAGGAATAGATTTGGGATCTATGAACTCCATGGGTGAAGATGGCGACGTTGGTGAATGGGGTGGAGAAGGTTTGTCTTCCTCAATGAGGTCGACGCGGGCTTTCTTGGGAGGTGGTGCGAGTAAATCCAATACCACTGTGATTGTTGTGTTTATGGGTGGTACATGAAATGATGGTATGGCAGCCTTGTTTGTAAAAACCAAAACCAAAGCCTTTCCATGCGCAACGGTGAAGGAAAGTGTGGGTGAAGTGACGAGTATTAAGAGATTGGAGGTCAGATGAAAATGGTCATGTTTAGGAGGAAGGTTCAGCTGAATAGGTGGTAGTATCAAGTCCCCCATATGTTAGATTAGTGCGAAGGCGGGGAGGAACATAAGGAAAGACCTCACCTACATGGTAGTCATAGCTAGGGTGCTGGCGCAAGTTCCCATACTCTTGTGGAGTGAGAAATGTGTTGATATTGTATAGGCAATACTCCCCCAGAGTGAGGCATTTAAAAAAACCTTCTAAGGGATCCGTAGTTGATATGTGGGTGGTGGGGATAAATGACTCACTAGATGATTGGGAAGGACGGGTAATGGTTGGTTGGGAAGCGAGACGATTTAACGAGAGGTCAGGTGTGGTGGTAGTAGGAATAGAAGAGTTAGATGTGGGAGGGGTGGCGGCAACATTGGTGGATGGGCTCATAGGTGAAGGAGAAGTAGGGGTAGTGGCATATGCCTTGATGGGTACAAGTACATCGTTGGATCAATATAACATGTTACAAGTTTTGAATGGCGATGAGCTGGTGGGGATGGTATAGTTATGTCCTTCATGTTCAAATTTTACGTAATGGTGCAAAGTTGAATGGACACAACCCATGATGTGAATCCAAGGTTTTCCGAGTAATAGGTTATACTAGAACTCTCCCTTTAAAATGTAGAATAGTTCGGGAGAATGCGAGGGCCTACGTGAACATGAAGGATAATGGTGCCAGGGTAGAGGTGATGATGTCGTTGAAGGAGCGCAACATAACTAGGTTATCATGCATACAGTTAAAAGGGATACACATTTGATTATATGTGTGGGAGGAGATAATGTTAATGTTAGCACCACCAACGATCATGATGAGTCGTACATATATGTTATCGATATAGACGGAAATGAAAAGGCGGGATGGGGTCATCGACTCAGAGAGGTATAATATCCTCATTAGAGAAGCGATGGCGGTGACTTGAGGAGTGGGCATGGGGGTAGAAGAAGGAGCTGATTTAGTAAGCAAGGCTACATGGTGAGGGGTAATAATGGAGGCCATTGGTGTGGGGTCATTGGGTAAAACTTTAATGGATTGCAAAACCTCAATAAGGGCTTGTTTATGGGATTGAAGTTTGGACGAGATCATACAAAGACATATTTAGAGGAGACTGATGTGATTGTTTTATCATTGTGCAATGGGTGAGCCCATCGAGAGATAGGGTATGTAGGTTTGTGGAAGGTGATTTTGGGTAAGGGTGCGAGATAGTATATTGGGCACAAGGTTGATTGATGGGCTAGTTGCTTTTTCTTTGCCTTTGTATTTTTAAGCGCGGGTGACAATGTGAACCATGTTAATCTGAGGGGAGGTGGATGGAGAGGGTGTGCCATGAAAGGTGTAATGGCATGAGGGATAAAACCATAATGGTGGATAAGAGCCTTGTGAAATAAGTAGGGTGCACTAATATTTGGGTGGTGATTTTGCCAACTCTCTAATACGGACCATGTTGATCTCAAATTTTGGAGGTGGATAAAATGGTTGTGGGGGTGGAGATACTGATCACAAAATGGGTAAAGGACAATGATGTGTAGTAGCAGGTGAAGGTGGAAAATGGTCCTCATCAAGAAGGTCATCATCATCAAAATTTTGTTCAAGAGGAAAAATTTGGTGAAGAACGATTTTAAAGCCTTATAATTTTATACATCATGTCCTGACACACAATGATAGGCACAAATATTTGTTTCATCAAACCCTTTTGGTTTGGATTTGAGAGGATTGAAAGGTCGAAGCGGTGGTAGTGTGATGACGGAAGTCTCTAAGAGATTAGTTAAAATGTTAGCATAAGACCCGCTAAAGGATCACAATGGGAAGTGAGTGTGGGTTTGGGCAGAGGTGTGGATGATCGTGAGGGAAGATGATTTATAGGAGGGGGAATGAGTTGGTCTCTCTTTGGTTTGATAAGTGGTGTGGTCTTATGTTTTGTTAGGATCTTCTTGGGTAAAGGTTGGGTAGAAGAGCTGGTGATGGAAGGTTTTTTTGTTTGACTACCTTATTGGAGGGTAGTGGATTCTTATCTTTGGGTTGTACCTTCTTTAGTAAATGTGACACGGGAGTACTAGATGCGAAGGGAAAGTAGATGGTGGAAGAGGACGGGTTACCCATGGGGGTAAATGAGTTGCAGTGGAGGTGGTTGCTTTAGAGGTTGGGTAGATGGCATGGGTTGAAGTCGTATAGGTAAAATTGAGGGGATAGTAAGCTGGTGGAGGTATAGGTGGTAAAAATTGCATGACAAAGAGGGTGAGGGTGTTTAGTTTTTGGGTGAATGAGGTGTAACAAGGGCTCATGAGGCAATAGTAGGCTATTTAGCTTTTGACTGGCCTTGGGTAGGAAACTGTTTGATCAAGGTAGATGGATGGGGACCTAGGATAGAAAAAACAGGGGAAGGTGACAAGGTGTGGTAGGTGAGACTGGTGCATGTGGCCTAGAAGGTTGGATTTTATTTTTGGGTGGAGGGATTATATATTAGTGCGGGTTTGAGATGATGTTGCTAAATGAAATTTTACTTGGTGGGTGAGTAAGGCTTGATGTCGGCATGACACCCAAGGTAGTGATGGGTCTAGATACAGATGAAGACATAGGTGTGGGTAGGATTTCAAGTTTTGAAATGGTTTTAGTCATGGGTAAAGGTTTGGATGTAGGTAGAGATGATGAAGAAGAAGCCATTTCAATAGGCATGGTCAGTGTTGATTTGGTTGCTGAAAATACCTTTGGGTAGATTGTGGAAGTATCTTCAGGCAACATTTGAATTTGGGTTGAAAAGGGGAGCTGAAGACATCCCCAGAGCATGGAATTATCAACGTAATCCAAGTGATCAGACATTTGTGAAAATGGGACTATTGAAGAAGAAGATGGAGTTGGTTTGGTGGCAATCCTTGTGAAATATGTCTGTGAGACAAGGAATTGGCTAGCCTCGGAATTTGTAGGTCACAGAGATGAGATCAGGTCAATGGGGTCTTGGAATGTTGGGGAAAACTACCCCTAATAGGTAGTGGCATGTCTAAAGAATCTCCCATGGGTAGGAGAGATAACAGGTTGGGTGATGTAGACTTCATCCTTGGTGGAGGAGAAGGTGGCGATGATTTTGTTGGCCCCATTATTGAGTTTTCATAATGTGCCCTAATTTCTTCTATCCAAATTTGCTCACAAACATTTCATTTTTTCGATTTGATGATTTGCAACTTGTTTATCCCAGTGGAATCCTTTGAAAGTGCCTAGGTTGTTATTATTTTGCCCTAATTTGAACAAAATTCCAAGTTCCCCCTTCGTGCCCTAATTTCTTCTTTCCCATGGGTTGTGTCGCTTCTCCTTTGTCAAAACATGCAAGAAACTTAGATTTGATCGAATTCCATTTATGTGCAAGTGAAATCCCAATCCCCTGGTCGAAACTAATGTCAAAACATGATTCAGTTGGTTTAAAACCAAGAAATCTGTCCTCCTTGTGAAAAAATTTGATTTCTAGGGCATCCCATGTATTTTTTACATTTTGACGGGCATACGGGTGTCATTTTCCCATCAAATTAGTCATCGCAAACTTTTGGTGATGTGGCAGGCTCCTATTGGCCGAGGATATGCGGGAGAATGTTCTAACTTGTTACTTTTGAAATTTTGACAAAGAAAAAAATTTGCCCACGGCCCCGCATTGCTACAGTGAAGTGCCTACGTGGCACAATTTGATTGGCTGGAGGATCGGTGGGTGGCGGAGGGCACTTAGAAATTTTTCCTTCACTTTTGCAAATTTCTCAAAATCAAATTTTTGCCGGAGGCCCTGCAACGATTGGAAGGTGACACGTGGCACAGGAAGGTCAGGTGGGTGGAGGAAGGACTTGGAAAATTTTATTGTTTTTTTTCCTTGGATGCTAAGGTAAAATTTTGACCCAAAGGCCTGCCTCCAATAAGAAGTGGACACGTGTCTAAGGGAGCCAAGGGAGGAGCGGGTTGTGCATGTTTTTGAATTTTTGCCTTTGGAGGCAAAATTTCAAAGTTAAAATTTGAGCCGGATCTCCACGCAAATCACGAAGTGACATGTGTCCAAAAGGGTATAATGGATCCACGGAGTTTGTGATAGTTTTGAAGTTTTTCAATTTCAAAGGGTAAAAGTCAATTTTTGGCGAAGTCCCATGCAACCAATGAAAATAGGACACATGTGGCGAAGGTTCGGAGCTAGGGAAAATATTGAAAATTTTACAAATTTTGGCAAAGACAAAAAGTTGTCCGTGGCCCCAACAGGGAAACATTGGACGTGTGCCCCCATAGCCAATCAGGGGGTGACACATGGCATTTTCAAAGGGTCGAAAGAGGAGCGCGGGCCCACAAAGAGTTTTGATGCTTCCGGATGATTGAAGGCGAGTTGGAGGCATGGCCCCGCGACGAATCAGAGGGTGCCACATGGCGAGGAAGAGAGCGGGTGTTCGGGCCCGAGGATTTTTTGAGAAAATTTTCCTTTTCTCAAAAAAGTGCCAAAATTCATCAAAATTGGCCCGTGGTTTTGTGGGGCCCACCTAGGGACACGTGGTGGGTCCAGGGGGCAAGTGGGGAAAATTTTCAAAATTTTCCAAAGGCATAAAAAGGTTACAAATGCAAATTTTAAAGGGGAGGGGCCCGCGCCAATGGTTTTTGGACACGTGTCCACCTTGTCCAAAGGGAAAAAGGGGAATATCTTTGACACGTGGAGGGCTAACATTAAAAGTTGATTTTTAAATCAACGGTTGCTGTGCGTTTTCATTTCTTACGCCATTGGAGCTCCAGGAAGCTTGGAATTGTCATTTCTTCACCAAATCACATGAAATTTTATATGGTTTCACATCCCCTCGGCCTTCTGAATGCAATGGCATCATTTTTATGAGCTAATTCGGTGCCCTATGGTGTTTTTGATGAAATTTTTATTCAGGCCCGTGTAAAAAATGTGAAAGGTGAAAATTAAAGTTGCAGAGGTGAAAAATGATGAAGTAAAAGGTGGAAAATGATTGCAAAAGCATGCTAACATGTCTAAATGCCAAAAACGTGACCCTAGGATGGATAAGGATCCAAATTCATGCAATATTTTAAAGTATTTGTGCATCCCTGGCATTTTACGAGCTATTTTACAGTTTAATGTCATTTTCATGAAATGGATAAGGTTTCTTGTAACAAATTTTATCCCTAAGCATATTCTTTGCTTGGGATGCAAGGATCCAAGCTGGCATGAGGTATAAAATGTATTTTTCAAGCATTTGTAAAAGGAGGAGACAAAAAGAGAAAGGACTCGAATTTTCAAGCAAAAGGCTAGAAGAATCCCATTTCTCTCGGAGAAAACCACACGAGAGGCGTTTTTAACTCCATTTTGTATCAAATTTCATCATGTTGAGTTGGTTTCATTTGTAAAGCCATCAATGAGCTCACGAGATTGTTCTTATAACATTCCCCCTGCTGATGTATTTGATCGATTTTGGATTATATGGTGTTATCTCTTGGCAAAATTTGCATATACTTATGTCTCAAAATGTTTTCAATTTGTGTTTCTTGCTCATGTTGCAATCTTGTGTTTAGGATCTCTTTGATCATATAGGGTCTCATTTCTTGTTGATGGTTTAATGGAATTTGCAATCTTGTATTCAGAAGAGCTTTCATCTGATAGAAGATAAACAGACTTAAAATCATTCTACTGTCCTTGAATAATGAGACTGTTTGTAAACCTTTGGGTGCACCTTAGGTCATGATTAAACAAGGATTCCCGAAAACTTTGTTGGTATTTTGCTTCAAGATTTTGTGGTAGGTTATCAAAGGTTGTGTGGAGGAGTACAGATTTGGGCCTCCATTTGTGCACATATCTTGGTTGAATGAGCATTTAAAACCCTTGGAAGCATCCCTGTTGTGTAGGTATTACAAATTTCCTACAAAGGTTTTCAAAGAAGTTGGTAATTCCCAGCTAGACTTGTCTAAGCATCTCCCACAAAATTTCATTCGAACTAACTCATCCTACCTATACTACCCCTGCATTTGCATTGTGTGTCAACAAAAGAATACAATCCTTCCACAAAAATGCATAAAGCATATCAGGGTTTCATCATGTCTTTAGTAGTCCTAGCCTTGTTTTGAAAGCATTTCCATCATTTAGTAGTGACAACTCCTTTGAGTTTAGATAATGGATAATTGATCATGTTCTCCAAGGCCATCTTCCTTACTATGTGTAAAACACAAGGATATCTCCATCTCCTTTACCATACAAGGGCTGCAATATAGGTTCTCTTGCCTTGGTTGATAGGCACAACCTAAAACAGTGAGGGTTAGATCAAAACCCTTTTGAAGGTGCTATCCACTCCCCCAAATCTTGAATGCAAACAAGCAGATAGGTGTGCTCCCGACTACAAATGATATACAAACCATCTATCTATCCTTGAGTGTCTTGTGCAAGTTCATGATGCTATTCAAGTTATGAAGGAGATTAAAATTTGAATATCAACAGATTCTCCTTATGGATGGGGAATTAAAAGTGTTGATAGTTTGGTAAGTCGTGGGGTACAAAATGAAATGGCATCGATAGAAAGTGTGGGTTCCTCCATGAGAGTAGGGGGAGATGAGGTGGAGTCCTTTGTGGGTGAAGGAGTAGAAGAGGTATGATCCTCTATGGGTAGAGGATCCCATGCCAAAATTTCTTCAATAGAAGAAGTAGGTAGGATTTCGGGAATGAGCGGTATGATATCAAAAACCAAGTGGAATTTGTGGACATTGTTGTCGTTGGATGAAGGTTCACTATTTTGATTACATTATGGTTTATGATTAGGAACGAATTTTTAAAGATGTGCAAATTTTGGTTTACTGGCGTATTTGGGTTGTCCACGACAAGGTCTCCATTATCTATCATCTCTTGTACAATGTTCTTAAAAGTAATGTAGTTACCATCACTACAACCTTTAACACGATGGTAATTACAGTAGTCATGTTTTTTTATACCATGCAGGCATAGGATGGGCATGATCAAAACCTGTATGAGGTTTTATGGGAGGAAGTGTAATGGCTCCAGCTTTAAGAATCTTTTCCAAGACTGAAGAATAAGGCTCTCCAATTGAAGTGTACTTCCATTTTCTTGCCGAGTTGAAAGGCCTAGATAGGGGAAAGATTAGAAAAATGTTGGGTTTGATTAGAAGGATGAGATGGTTATGCCTTGAGGACTACCATGTCGGTAGATCCTTTCAGCTTTGAATAGTTACTTTGGGGTTTTAAAGATGAAGAAGAGTCGTTTGATTTGAACAGAGTGTTCTTATTTCGTAATTGGATTTTCTTTTCTTTAATGACATGAATTTCTAATTTTTTTGCCATGGTGAACACTTCGTTGAAGGTTCGGAAGGTTTGTACCTGCAAATTTGGTGAGATGTGTCTAGCACAAGCCCTAGTGAACAACTCAATAAGTTCAGTCTGAGGTAGCTAGAACATCAACTGGTTGATAAGATTCCACCAGCGGGCAATGAAATATGTGATAGATTCGTCTTCATACTATCAGGTTGAATATAGATCGGTCATGGTGACTTTTTTGATAACATTGATTGAAAAATGATCTAAGAAAGCTTGGGCTACTTGATTAAAGGAATAAATAGAATGTCAAGGTAGTCCACTATACCAATCCAATGTTGGTCCTATCAAGGACATTGGGAAAGTTTGTAGGAGCAAAGTGTCATCGTGGGTGATTAGGTAGCACCCATGTTTGAATGACCGCAAGTGTTGTTGCGGGTCTTCTTTATTGTTGAAGCAATTGAATTTAGGCATTTCCCAATGCACAAGGTAAGGAAAAATGGGAATATATGGATGGATAGGCTTGTTATAGATTTCATCATAAGTTAAAGAATTATGGGAGCCAAAAATAGATGCTTCTAAGGTCTACATCTTTTCCATCATCATTTTAATGAGGTCGTTGGTAGGTTCGATGAATGGGTAGGGCGAATGGGAATAGATGGATGGATAGACTCGTTATAGATTTCATCATAATTTAAAGAATTATGGGATCCAAAAAAGATTCTTCTAAGGTCTATATTTATTCCATCATCCTTTTTAATTTCAAATAGTTCCAACGGATGAACAATAGTGAAAAATTGGAGCACGAGATCTTGGTGCAAAACATAACAAAATGATGGTGGTTTCATTGCAACCTGACACCAATAAGTTCACTTACAAAAATAGCATATACTCGAACATTGACATGATACAAATAGTAAGTTTCCTAAAAATCAGACCTTCAACATTGAGCACCACAGGAACAATGAGAAATACTAAAGAGGGTAAACCGGACAACTTTCTAAATACAACAAGTTTGGAAAAGGTAAATGTCCCAAAATAGAAACTTTCTAAAAATAAAAAATCATCATCAATGAGAATAACCTAAGTGGATTAGGATCTCCAAGGAATAAGAATTATGAAAAATCATGAAAAATTCTAAAAATAACAACTCCTAACCCCATCTACTAAAAATAGAAAGTTTCAAATTCTAGTGCAGAAATTTGTTGTCAGCTTCATTTTCACTCATCTTGGTGATTTTTGGAAACATAAAGTTAAAAATATTTGGTATGGAACCTATTTCAACCTTGATCACTGAGTATTTAGGTGTGTGTGATAGTGATGTCACTCACAAGGACCTAAAAAATAGGATGCTCGGAGGACTAAGAGAGCTTGTTGAAGAGAATATTTCCACTAACATGTTGTTTGCAACATGAGGCCATCATTTTTTAGTATAGATGAAAGAATTGGTATTAGCATGTGCTTAGAACTATGAACCTAATTCTAGAATAGTGATGATAGATGACAAATGCATCCTTGAAGTTTTTACACCCAAGGGTATCTCTCACGGTGTATGCGATGCAGATTCCAACTAGTAATAGTATGGTCATAATCTCTAAAGAGTTTGCATCTCTTGAATACAAAAAGATTGAATCATACCTCTAGGGTCTCGCACTAGGGTCATGGATAATACAAGGTAGGAAACCCTCTAATATGCTAAAAACCCTTTGAAGAAGTGAGTTCCACGAAGGATACTTTGATGATATCATCTTGTTAAGTAGGCAACGGTGAAGAGACGATGAAATATTTTCAGGACTAGATGGCCCAATTCATCCTTGTTGCCACAAAGGGGAACCAGGTGGTAGATTGGGGACAAATCATAAGTGACAACATTGACCATCAATTGATGCATCTCCCTACTACAATAAATTTCACAATGACCACACATTTGGTGTATGTTCTATGCAAGTACAAGACAATTCAAGGGTCTAGCTGTCACTCAAAATGTTTCTCGAAAGCACTAGCTTTCAAAAGGTATCCTCCGCTCACTCTCAAGGAAAGTAACCACCATTTTTCTAGGGTGAATGATGCATTCACCATGTTCATAATCAAAAATTTGGAAGGAAACCCAAAGCTAAGGTTATCTTCTCAAGTTGCAATAATGATCGAGAGGTATGTATGTTTCTTCACACACTTCACAAATTTCTCCTACATCTAAGTTTTAGGATTCAATCTCACTCCTTGCAAACTCCCTAGGTATCTATGTTTCACCGTTTTCTTTGTGGATTTGATGAAATAGATAAGGGTATGGGCTAAGGAGGAATACCTATTGTGATGGTCGGTTTAAAGTTCGTTGTGCGTGTTCTAACTTCTTGATCCAATGCTAATTGTGAGAGCTTCCTTTTGGCTAGGAGGAACTACCTGAAATACAAAACAAGACCACAAAAGAGAGTTAAATAATATATGTCAGTGGGTTGCCTAGCGTGTGCTAGATCCAGGAAGTGTGGTACTTCCTTGGTGGCAGTCAACCCACTGTTTAATACAACTTAATGTAAGAAATAACGTAAATAAAAAAAATCCTACTATACGTTCTCACAAGTACAAGATAATTCAAGGGTCTAACTTTCACTCAAAATGTTTCTTAGAAAGCACCACCTTCAAAAGGTATCCTCGAGTTCACTCTCAAGGAAAGTAACCACCATTTTTCTAGGGTGAATGATGCATTCACCATGTTCATAATACAAATTTTGGAAGGAAACCCAAAGCTAATTTTATCTTCTCAAGTTGCAATAATGATCGAGAGGTATGTATGTTTCTTCATACGGTTCACAAATTTCTCCTACTTCCAAGTTTGAGATTCAATCTCGCTCCTTGAAAAATCCTCAGTATCTCTGTTTCACCATTTTCTTTGTGGATTTGATGAAACAGATAAGGGTATGGGCTAAGGAGGAATACCTATTGTGATGGTCAGTTTAAAGGTGTTACATGCATTCTAACTTCTTGATCTAATGTTGACTATGAGAGCTTCCTTTTGGCTAGGAGGAACTACCTGAAATAAAAAACAAGACCACATAAGAGAGTTAAATAATATATGTCAGTGGGTTACGTAGCGTATGCTAGATCTAGGAAGTGTGGTACTTCCTTGGTGGTAGTCAACCCACTGTCTAATACAACTTAATGTAAGAAATAACGTAAATAAACAAAAAATCCTACTATAGTTGATATGATTTAGGTATCTCATCCAAATACAATAAGAAAATATAATATAACATGCTAGGTTATGATCAGATCTGAAAGTAGGGTAGGTAGTCAAGGAGTTGGAACATGTCAGGGTCAAATTCGGGTAGTTTGGGTTACTTGGGTGTAAGTTATTAGGTTTCTGTTATTGGTAGGATTACCAAATATAGAGACCGATGTTGATCAAGTATGACCGATGACGGTTTAGAGAGAATCAACGACGGTCATGGATAACCGACATCGGTATAGGCGGGATGATAAAAACTCAATAAAACTTGGTTTTGGGGGTTTTTCTGAGATTAAACATAGATGGTAAGGAGAATGGTTAGGTATGTGGAGGTGTTGGGAGTACTCAAAGATATTCAAGAATCAGGTATAGGTGATCAAATGATTGTGGGTGGTGGAATGGTTGGATTCATAGAGAGATAAGATTGGTGGGATAAAAATGTAAATGGAGGCTGATAAACAAAAGTGAAGAAACTTTATAAACTAAATAAAGATGAAATGATGTAGGTTATAAGCACACTTACTGGTGTTATGTTTGTGGAGCCTATTTTCATGTTAGAGTTTGGTACACCTTCCATGTGTTACACTCGGGTATTTTTACGGCGGTCCCGTCACGTGAGCGGGTCAGGGGGGTTCGGGGGCGAAGCCCCCGAAGCAAATTTTCATGGGTGGTTCATTAACCCATGGGTAATGGGTAACCGTTATGGGCTGTTTTTGGGCCCATGGTTTTTTCGGTCTTTTGCCCATTGTTTTGATACCCACGGTTTTTTTGCCCTTGGTTTTGATACCCACGGTTTTGTATCAAACTGCTTAAGTAGTTGTCTATTTATATGGTCTTATGCATATGATAGATGTACAAGCAAATGTATTGCAGATGTGTTTTGAATTCGGCTGTGAATTCTGTAGAGTTTGTTGAGCATAGCCGCAAACGGATCAGGTATTGTATTGAGAGAGCAAAGTGGCTTGTAATAAAATCTGAGCAAGTGATTCTTGGTGGACGTAGCCCAAATTGGGTGAACCACGTTAAATACTGTCTCTTTGTGTTGTGTTATTTTGTTCTGCAATTTTATTTCAGATCTGTAATAATTTCTGCATATTAGTTTCTACTATTGCAATTCTGTGAGGGATTATTCCGCATATTTTATCTCTTATTTCCTAACAATTGGTATCAGAGCCTGGTTTGGTTTGCTGAAGTGTTGAATCGTAGGGAAAGTTTTTAGCTTGAGTGGGAGCTATGGCGAGATGAAGGAAGATCTAGGGTTGATAAATTCAACGGCAGAATTTCAGTCTTTAGAAGATGCGAGATGGAAGATTACTTTTATCAAAAGGATCTTTATACTCCGTTGTCGAGAAGGTGAACAAACCTCGAGTATACAGATGCGGAATGGGATTTGTTGGATCGGAAGGCACTTGGAACGATCCGCATTTGAGTCTTGCATCTTCGGTATTATTTAATGTTTCAAAGGAAAAGACTACAAAAGATCTAATGGATGCATTAGGGAAGTTGTATGAAAAACCCTCCGCCTCTAATAAGATATTTTTGATGAAATTTTTTTAATATGAAGATGTCGAGAATAGTTCGATAGTAGATCATTTAAATGATTTCAATATGGTTGTGAATATGCTAGCTTGATTCTAATAGAATTTGATGAAGAAGTTAGGGCTTTATTAATTTTGTGCTCTTTACGAGAGTTGGAATACGATTTTGTAATGGCGGTAAGTAACTCGGTTCAACTAACTCGAAGTTGAAGTTTGAGGATGTTGTAGGGGTGATTCTAAGTGAGGAAATGCGAAGAAGAAGCTCCGGGAATCTTCTACTTGGGAATGATTTGTGACAATGGAAACTAGAGGGAGACAAGAATAGAGGAAACCGTGGAAAATCAAAAGATCGGGCAAGGTCAAAATCCAAGAACAAGATTGTATCTTTGGAATTGTGGAAAGCACAGGCATGCAAAGAAGGATTTGTTGGGAGCTTCGGGATAAGAAGAAACAACAGGAAGAAAACAAGGAGGCAAATGTGGCATCGGGTAATGTATGCCAGGATGCTTTGATTCTTTCTTTGCATAATATTACTGAATCTTGGGTTTTAGATTCAGGGGCTTCTTTTCATGCTACTCCACATAGGCATTATTTTGTTGATTATGTTCAAGGATTTTGGGAATGTTTTTCTTGGTGATGATGAGCCTTGCAGCATAGTTGGAAAAGGTTCTGTTCAGGTTAAGATGCAGAATGGGAATACATGGCTATTGAAGGATGTCAGACATGTGCCTACATTAAGGAGAAATTTGATATCGGCAGGGCAGTTGGGAAGTGATGGTTGTACTGTGATATTTACAGCAGACTCTTGGAAGGTTACCAAGGGTGCTCTTGTGGTGGCAAGAGGTAAGAAGGTTGGAACCTTGTATTTAACCACTGATAATACTAATGATTGTAATCTTGTGGCTTCAGATGCAGATACAACATTATGGCACTATAGGCTCGGTCATATGAGCCATAAGGGCATGAACATCATAAAGAAGAATTTGCCCTGGATTACAGAAATAGGTTTGGATTTTGTGTGAAAACCGCATATATGGGAAACAAGCGAGTAAGGTTTCTCAAGGTTGGACATATAAAGAATGACAGTAAGTTAGAGCTAGTACATTCTGATGTGTGGGGTCCGACTCGAGTATCATCTCTTGGGGTTCAAGTTATTATGTTACTTTATTTGATGATGCAACAACGAAAGTTTGGGTTTATTGTATTAGACACAAATCGATGTATTTGACACTTTTGTTAAATGGAAAGCCTTGGTAGAGAATGAAACAGGTCTTAAGCTAAAATGTCTCAGGTCAGATAATGGAGGGGAGTATTACAGCAATGAATTTAATGATTACTGTTCTAAGAATGGAATCCGCAGGAAAAAGACGGTTCCAGGAACTCCGCAGCAGAATGGGGTATCAGAAAGGATGAACAGAACTATAATGGAACGTGCTAGGAGCATGAGATTACATGCAGGACTGCCTCTTTCTTTTTGGGCAGCGTGTGAGCACCTTTGTGTACTTGATAAACAGAGGACCCTCAAGTGCTTTGGATGGAGGCATACCTGAGGAGGCATGGTACGGTAAGAAAGTTGATTATTCATTTCTTAGAGTCTTTGGATGTGAAGTGTTTGTTCATATAGACAAGGATGGTAGGACCAAGCTAGAGGCTAAATCGGAAAAATGTACTTTCATTGGTTATGGTGGTGATGACTTTGGGTTTAAATATTGGAGTATTAAGGACAAGAAAATCATTCGGTCTAGGGATGTGGTCTTTAATGAGAAAGTCATGTATAAGCAAGCGATTGCGGGAAAACAAGGAAGAATCCAAGAAAGAATATGCAGTGGTAGAGGATCTTAGGATGGGAAAGTGACCCATGAATCGAGTTCGAGAACCTATTCAACAGAACCCCAAACTCCTACGGTGAGGAGGTCTTCTAGGGTAAGAAAAGAACACGAACGGTTTTCTCCTTCTCTTTATTATTTATTACTCACCGATAGTGGAGAGCCGAGAGAGCTTTGATGAAGCAATGCAGGTAGATGCAGTAAGAAGTGGGAGCAAGCCATGGATGAGGAGCATAAGTCTCTTATGGAGAACCAGACTTGGGATTTGGTGAAGCTACCTAGGAAGGAAAAAGAGCATTGCGAGAACAAGTGGGTGTACAGAGTTAAAGATGAAGAAGGAGCAAAGAAAAGATATAAGGCCGGTTGGTGGTCAAGGGTTTGCAGAAACAAGGTATAGATTTTGATGAGAATTTTCTCCCTGTAGTAAAAATGACTTCTATTAGAACTGTTCTTGGAATAGTTGCACAGAAGACTTGCACTTAGAATAGTTAGATGTAAAGACCTGCATTTCTCCATGGTGATTTGGAGGAGGAGCTATATATGCAGCAACTGAGAGGGCTATGAGGTCAAAGGTAAAGAGGAGATGGTGTGTAAGCGAAGAAGGGCTTGTATGGCTTGAAACAAGCTCCACGTCAATGGTATAAGAAGTTTGATAGCTTCATGATGGAGCAAGGTTATATTAGATGTCATTCTGACCATTGCGTGTATACAAAGAAATTTGAGGATGGAAGTTATATTATCCTATGTTTGTATGTTGATGACATGTTGGTTGCAGGTAAAAACATGCGAGGAAATAAAAGTACTCAAAATGACTAAGTGAATCCTTTGATATGAAGGATTTGGGGGCAGCCAGACAAATCCTTGGTATGAGGATAACTCGGGATAGGAAGGAACGAAAGTTGACTTTATCTCAGGAAGAGTACATTAAGAAGGTATTAGACAGGTTTAACATGCAGGATGCTAAACCGGTTGGGACTCCTTTGGCGAGGCCATTTCAATTTATCAAAGGAGCAGTGTCCCAAGACAGGCAGGAAAGAAACCAAGATGTCAAAGGTACTACACATCTAGCCGTTGGCCAGTTTGATGTATGCTATGGTGTGCACTAGGCCTGATATTGCCCATGCAGTGGGAGCTGTGAGTAGATTTATGAGTGATCCAGGTAAAGAGCATTGGCAAGCAGTAAAGTGGATCCTTCATATTTGAGAGGAACCATGGGGACAGTTACGTGCTTTACTGATGGATCGAGACACCACTTTACGTGGTTATGTAGATTCAGACATGGCTGGAGATGTAGACAGCAGGAGGAGCACAACAGGTTATATTTATACTGTAGGTGGGACAGCAGTGAGCTGGATTTCACGACTACAGAAGCTGGTGGCTTTGTCAACCACGGAGGCTGAGTATGTTGCTGCCACAGAGGCAAGCAAAGAGATGATTTGGCTACAACAATTGCTTGAGGAGTTGGGGCATAAGCAGGAGGAATGTAAGCTATATAGTGATAGTCAGAGTGCTATACACCTAGCTAAGAACTCTGCTTTCCACTCCAGGATGAAGCATATACAGTTGAGATATCACTTCATCAGGACAGCTTTGGAGGAAGATAAGTTGAAGTTGGAGAAGATTCATACCAGTCAGAATCCTGCAGACATGATGACCAAGGTGGTCACAAGGGATAAACTAAAGCTATGTTCAGCTTTGGTTGGCCTTCGCGGATGACAGTGAAGGGTTGAGAAGCTTGCTCAGTGGAAACTAGTCTCCAAGTGGGAGATTGTTATGTTTGTGGAGCCTATTTTCATGTTAGAGTTTGGTACACCTTCCATGTGTTACACTCGGGTATTTTTTTACGGCGGTCCCGCTCGCCGGTGAGCGGGTCAAGGGGGTTCGGGCGAAGCCCCAAGCAAATTTTCATGGGTGGTTCATTAACCCATGGGTAATGGGTAACCGTTATGGGCTGTTTTTGGGCCCATGGTTTTTTCGGTCTTTTGCCCATTGTTTTGATACCCACGGTTTTTGCCCTTGGTTTTGATACCTGATTTTGTATCAAAGCTCTTGCGATTGTCTATTTATATGGTCTTATGCATATGATAGATGTACAAGCAAATGTATTGCAGATGTGTTTTGAATTCAGTTGTGAATCTCAGAGTTTGTTGAGCATAGCTCCAAAGCGGATCACAGGTATTGTATTGAGAGAGCGGTGGCTTGTAATAAAATCGAGCAAGTGATTCTTGGTGGACGTAGCCCAAATTGGGTGAACCACGTTAAATCATGTCTCTTTGTGTTGTGTTATTTTGTTCTAAAATTTTATTTCAGATCTGTAATAATTTCTGCATATTAGTTTCTACTATTGCGATTACGTGAGGATTATTCGCATATTTTATCTCTTATTTCCTAACAATTGGTGTTCCGGTTTGATGGGTGGATGCTAATGATGGTTGATCGGTGAAATAGTGCTCGGTACCATGGCGGTGCAAATATAATCCTACTATATTTTTACACTTAGATAAGTGGGAATGTGGTTAGAGGAAGAATAGGCATGTGATTTTAGGGTTGAACTAAGTCTTAGTTCATTAAGGTAGAGTAGGACTAAGTCTTAGTTCATTAAGGTAGGTAGGACTAAGTCTTAGTTAGTTATGGTGAGTGAATATTGAGTCCTAGTAAAGGGAAATATGCTTAAGAATAGGTTTGTGATGAGGTGTCTAGGTGAGGTGGTGGGGTGAGGTGGAAATTAGTTTTAATTAAGGTAATTAAATAATGAATATTGTGAGCATGGGTATTACTTAAATTATAAATAATTAAACTAATATTAATTGTGGGGTAAAAAGGGTCATGGTTAGTGTTGTTTGCAAATCAAGTAGCACCCCTGGATGTTGATGATTTCTAGTTTGATCATACTAGCATCCAAAGGTGTGATTGCACAACATTGAATCCTTTCCCCAAGTGTGGGACTTGCAAAATGAGAAAGGAATCTCTAGTTTAGAGGTTGGTTCCTCAATTCCCTAGTCGATTTATCACTTACAAGTCATGAGAGGTCTATATTCCTAATCCTACCCTAAATTCCAAAGGAGACAGAGGTAGAGAATGCAGATAAACTAAAACTAATGCTAATAGGTGATGCACCAAAGGAGTGGTGAGCATTTTTTACTTCTGTAGATTGACATAGTCCATAAAATGCAACAAAGAACCTCATGCACAAATTGATAATTGTAATGAAGGATCATAAATTAACCAAACAACACAGGCAGAGGATGAAAACTAATCACAGAGGTTGTATTGTTATTTTAATCATCAAAATCACTTGCATTACAACACCTGAGAGGAAAAATAAAGTTGCATCTCTTAGAAAAGGTCTGATATTCCACCAAAATCACTTCCAAGGTGAGAAAGGGGACCTGCAATACACAAAAAATGTTCCACACTTTGAAAATGAGCCAAATCTGGCTTTTACAGTGCAAGGGACGAGCCCAGGAGAGAGAAACACGGGAAAATGTGGGAGAGGTTCAATCATTGACCAAAATGCATTCAAAACAGCATGGGCATCCTTACAGACCCATTCCCTGACATTTTTAACCATGCTGGGAGAGAATGCGAGCCATTCTTCATTAAAAACGGTGGTTGAAACGTCATTTCTGCTCATCACCACGTGCCAGAGATGTTTTTCAATTTTCTCTCTCCAAACTCCATCAAAATGAAAAATTGACCCTAGAATCTTGTAGAGAATTTCACCATATTTCCATTGATATAAAGAACGCGAAAAACCGAGCTCTGGATCGAAAGATATGGCCATTTGAAGTTTTAGGGCAAAACAGGGCCAAATCGGGTTGGCGGGCAAAAATTTGAATTTTTGCACCTTTTTGGTCATTTGGAAAATTTTCTAAAATTTCCCGCACTCCACCACTCTAGGTGCCATGTGGCGGCATCTCATTGGCCACGGGCCTTTCAGGGGAAAATTTTCCCAAAAAACTCCGCCGAGCCATAACTTCAAAAATACATGGAGTTAGGAGGAAAACTTTACCTTTCTAGAAAGCTGAGAAAGAGCTCTATCCAATGGTGCCATTTCCAGAAGGTTTTGAGTGCCTAAAAAGCAAAATATTATGTCTGAGGCACAAGAGAAGGAAAGATGAAAGGGAGTTAGCCACAAAATGAGCAGGGGGCACATTTTGGATAACAATTTTGGTGACTCAGAGGGTCATCATGCCTCTTTGGATGAAGTTACAATTACGCAAGCAATCCATTGGGCATGGAGTCACCTGATTTTCTGTATGATACCCCAATTGACTAGAAAATTGCAAGGAGGAACATGGAATATCACCTGATGGAGCAAGGCCTGCAAACACATTCCCAGGAACAACAAGCCTGTGCCAAAGCACTTAGGGAAAGCAAAACTAACCTACAACAAAACAATGTGCACAAGCACTTGGAGGAATGAAAACCTAAGCTAATATTTACAAGGTGGAGAATTTCCCTTTAGTAGAAATGCTTTAGATGGATCCCATTGACTGGAATCTGCAGTTCTTTGCCATCCAATGAAGACAATTGGAAGGCGTTCTGTCCTTACACTTTGTGACCATGTATGGGCCACTCCAAATGGCATCAAATTTTGAATGCCTTCCGGTTTTGCTCTGTCTGCATCCCATTTTAACACTAGATCTCCAACTTGGAAGGATCTATTCTTGGCCTTTCTATCAAAGGTCTTCTTTATCAAATCTTGATCCTTCTCCATTGCTTGGGATGCCTGATTCCTAATTTCTTAGAGCTCCATTAATTCTCGCATATCTAACTTCCATGGGCTCAAACTCCAACAACTCAACTATTTCATGAGTTCCAATGTTGGCAACTCAAGTCATATGGGCAAAATTTCCTCTCTCCCATAAACAAGCTTGAATGGAGAGTTACCTGTAGATCTCTTGGGAGTTATTCTATCAGCCCATAAAGCTGATTTCAATTTAGTATGCCAAGACCTCTGATTTTCATCAAGAGTCCTCCTAATGATCTTCAACAAGTTCTTGTTTGTAGACTCAGCCTGGCCATTACCCTGAGGGTAATAGTTTGATGAAGTACTTAGGTAGATCCCATTCTTGATAGCCCATTCAGTCACCTTAGATCCAATGAATGCTAATGCATTATCTGATATTATTGTAGCTGGTATGCCAAACCTGGTTACTATTCCCTCATAGAAGTCTAGGATACTAGCTTCATTTGCTTCCTTGAGTGCTACTGCTTCAGTCCACTTAGTGAAGTAATCTATGGCTATTAAAATCCACTTGTGCCCTTGGCTTGAATTAGGATTAATGACTCCAATGAAGTCTAAACCCCATTGCATGAATGGCTGGTCAACTGAAATTAGATGCAATGGGAGGGCAGCTAGCCTCTCTTTACCTGTGAAGAATGCACAATTCTTGCACATCTTGATCCATGCATAGCAATCACTGAAAATCTTGGGCCAATAATAACCAGCCCTCATGAACTTTAGAGTTGTCACTCTTGGTGCAAAATGACCACCAGCTGGTCCACCATGGAACTCTTCCAACATCCTATGAATCTGATTTGTACCAATGCATCTCAGCAGTACTCCATTCACATCTCTTTTGAACAAGACACCATCAACAAGGGCATATGGGACAGCCTGCAATCTGAAGTGTCTTCTTTGGGTCTTGTTCATCTCTGGAGGGCATAGGCTTGTGCTTAGGAAGTGCATTATACTTTGGGTCCAGCAAGGAGTGGGGACACCATTATTTTCCTCTTGAGTGCTTCCTTGCTCATGGCTATCTTGCAACTTCAAAACAGTCTCTTTCTCATTGCATGCTTCCTTTTGCTTGCTCAAAATCAGCTGCTCACACAGTCCTTTTCCTCTGACCAACTTGGTGACCTTGATCTCTATGTCATACTCCATGACATGAGTAATCCAACCTGCTCTCTTTTCATTCAAGTCTTTGTTGAGGAGGAAGTCCTTGACTCCCGCATGAGAAACCAACAATTGGACCTTATTGTTTGAAACTAGATGCTTGAATTTCTTCAAGCTCCCGATTCGCAAGAACATACTTCTCAATGAAAGAATATCTCACCTCATATTCCTCCAGGCTTTGGCTAAAGAAAGAAATTGGCTGCTCATCATTTTCCTCATTCTGCTGTACAAAAATTGCAGAGATAGTATCATCACCCCCAAATGCATAGAGGATGAAATCCTTGGAGAAATCTAGGTTGATGAGAGCTGGGGCTTGAGAGATGGCTTCTTTGATTGCTTCAAAAATATCCTTGCCTTCTGCTATCCATTTGAAAGCCATGCTTTTCTTTAACATCTTGGTGATGGGCTTGACAAGGGCTGCAAAATCTAGGACAAACCTCCGAACAAAATTTATTCTCCCCAAGAAACTCTAGAGGGCCTTCTTGTGGCTTGGCAATGGTAGTGCTCTTATGGCTTCAACTCTTTCTGGATCAATTGCTAATCCTTCTTTGGAGACAATGTGACCAAGGAGCTTTCCTTCATGAGCTAAGAAAATACATTTTTTAGGATTCAAGGAGACTCCAAATCTTCTACACCTTTGGAACACTTGTCTCAAATGAGAGAGTTGGTTTCTTTGTATTTTTGAAAAAACAGTGATATCATCAAGATATATCAGCACTATGTTGTTAATCAAACCTTTGAATGCCATGTCCATTGCTCTTTGGAAGGTAGCTCCGGTGTTGGACAGCCCAAATGGCATTTTCCTGTATGCATAAGTTCCCCATTTGGTTGTAAAGGCTGTCTTGAACTGATCCTCTTCCTTCACCATAATCTGGTTGTACCCTGAATAGCCATCAAGTAGTGAAAACCTTTCGGAGCCAGCGACAACTTGCAAAATCTGCTCCATGGAAGGTAGTGGGTAATGATCCTTGAGAGATGCTCTATTCAAATCTCTGAAGTCAACACACAATCTGATTTCCCCACTCTTCTTTCTGACTGGAACCAAGTTGGCAACCCAACTAGAATGCTTGATAGGGAATATGATTCTTGATTCTATCAACTTATTCAATTCTTTCCTCATGAGAGGCTCCATGTGGGGGTTGACTGGCCTTTGCTTCTGCCTAATGGGCTTAGTATTTGGATCCAATTCAATGGTGTGTTGAGCTAACTCAGGATTGAAACCTTTCAAATCTTCATAGCTCCAAGCAAACACATCAGGGAATTCTTGAAAAGTTGTATAAACTCGTACCTTTCTTGCTCACTTGACATCTTGCCAACTTGGAGTGATTTGCCTTCTTCCACCAAGATGGACACTGAATCTTCTCTCTTCACTTGGATGTTTGCTTTCTCCTTCCTAAACTGATCATTAGGATTGAAAATGGAATCCAAAGTAATAAGCCTTTTTGGTAGTTTATTGGTTCTTAGCTGTACCACTTGGTCACCATACCGCTATTCCAACTTTTCCTGATTTTTGGTTGAGAATTCAGCCTCTTCTTGCAAGAAATGGATGATTTGCTGATCATTTTCAAACACTTGCCAACTTACATTGTTGTCCGGCACTGAAGGCCTTACAATCACATGGATGTTTGGCTGTACCTTTCCTTTTGAATGCTCTCCACAACGTCAAAGGCTGCCCCAACTGCTGCAAGCATGTCAAAGACTTGGTTCTCTTTCCTAGGAATGGATTTGATGCCAAAACCCTCAAAATATTCAATGAGGTCCCACACCCTATTCTTGTAGCACTTGAGTAGATCATTCTTGACAACATGTTGCCCCTTAACTTGGTTGACAATCAACTCATTGTCACCAAAGACTTGCAAGTTCTTTATTCCTCTCTTGATTGCCCAATGCAATCCTTGCACCAAGGCTTCATATTCAACAGTGTTATTAGAGCATGCAAACTGAAATCTAAAAGCTGAATAATACTTAACTCCTTGAGGTGAAACCAGCATGGCTCCCCCTCCTGCACCTTGTCTACTCCTTGATCCATCAAAAAACAACTACCATACCTCATTGTCATCCTTGTGGTCTGGCTTGGTGATGCTAGGGATAGGCTGATTTTCTTCATGCATGCAATAGACTCCTAACTCAGATTCTTCTATTTCTTGATAAGGATCAAAAGCATGCACCTTGTTTGCCCATTCATCAAGAGTTAGATCTGGGATACTTCCGACCTTGGTGTCAGCTTCATCAGTGCTTGGGTGATCTTCTTGATCAAACGCTGAACAATTGGCATTTATCTGACTTGGGGTGTAAGGCTCAATGTGAAAGTTTGCAATAGGTTCAGACCTGATTGTGGCTTTGGTTCCATATCTTGTTCTGAACAACATGTGTGACCAATCAGCAGATAAGTAACCTCCAATCTTAGCTGTGAAATCCCTTGACAAACATAGGGCAAAGAGTGGTGGAAGGTCTATTACTGAGACATCTTGCAAAACAACCACGTTGGGACAGGCATGCAAAGTAAGACTCAAGTTTTTAATCACTCCAATTGTTGTTACTGCTGTCCCATCCAATTGTACCACCCCTTTGGATATGGTTTCATATTGAATTCCCAAGTTTGATCAACTATTTTCTTGGGCATTACTTGAACGACTTACCCCGGAATCAATCATGCAATTGTATACTAATTGGTTCCTAATGATCAATGAAACATAGAATGGAGGGGGATTCAACATCTTACCTTGCTGTCCTCCATGATTCCCCTCAGGCTGGGTGGCATTTGTGAGCACCTTCTCTTGCATTTGGACTTGCTGATTTGAAGTTGACCAGTCCTTCATGGCAGCTTGTAGCAAATCTCTTTGGCCTGGGATAGATAGTGATTCCCACATTGATATGTTTACATTTGTCTTCTTCATCTGATCAATGATATTGAATGGGGATGAAGTATCCTTTTGTTGTCCCTTGGCCTGCACATTCATCCCTTGTATATGGGCAGCAACAACTGGCATTTGAGTTGGCCTAGGAACTATTTTAGGCAGTCCTTGTGTGCTTGGGATTGCATTTTGCTTGCCAATAGTTTGTGGAGTGACAGAAGGTTGTGAATTACTTGGGGCCAATGGCTGTTCTTCACCCAAATTTCTCCTCTTTGACCTTGTGTTGGCTGCAACACTTTGGGAAACTATCTGGTTCATGCCACAAAAATCTTCTACCTGCCAGTTTACAAGTGTGGTATCATTTGGAGCTGATTGCTGCTGGAATGTTTCTTATTCTTGGTCATTTCTTTGACTACCTTCACCCCCACACCAGTTGTTGTCACCATTAATGCTTGATTCAAGGCACCGTTGAAGCACATGGACTGGTTATGAGGTTCATTGCATGGGAAACACCAATCATACTCTTGAGCCATATTGTTTTGTACTGGCACTAATGCTTTAGATGCAGATGTAGCATTGGGATTATAGGGCTGAAATGGTCTCATTGGCGGAGGCCTTGCTTGATTTAGATTTGCAGCTGGATTGGTGGTCTTTGGGGTTGATATGGTTGCCTGTTAGGTGAGCTTGGGGTTGGAAAGAAGGTCTAAAACCTTGAGCTTCTAAGCTCATTACCTAGATTTTACAATTGCTTCATGACTTCTTGAAGTTCATTTGAGGCACTAGAAGATAAAGTGGAAGCTTCACTTGAATTCTAATTTCTAGGAGTGGGAATAGAAGCTAAATTAGGCACTTGGCTAGTACTTGGGCTCTCTAAACTTGGAAATAATGGCATTGGAGGCCTAGGAGCTAGCTTGCCAGCTTGAATCAAACAATTTTCAGCTCTAATGGCAATGCTATAAGCAATGGGGATAGTTGTGCCTCCCATGGACTGAATTAACATAGAAATATCAGAATTTAAAGCTTTAAGGTAATAAAGAAAAGCACCTTCTGCTATTGGCCTGACTGCCACTGGAATTCTCTCCCAAGTCCTTTGAAATCTGAAATTAAAATCAGTTAGCTACTCATTGGGAGCTCTTTTGATAGTTGTCAGCTGCTCCAAAAGGGACAAGTTGTCTCCCTTTTCCCCAAACTACTCATGGAGGGCTATACATAGCTGATTCCAATTTTGAATAGAACCTAAGGCAAGACTCCTGAACCATTGCAAAGCTTTCCCTTTGAATGAAGATGCCAAGCAGTTTGACAGCAACTTGCATCTCATTGATCTCATGGATTGCACAAATGTTAGCAATATCCTTAACATGATCACCAGGAGTGGTTTGATTTTCTCCAGTGAAGTATGGAATGTTCTTCAATGCTGCAACTGGGATTGGATTTTGTGCATTGAGAGCAAGTGGGCTGCTTCCAGTGAAATTGACATAGGGGTTGTTTTGTGCCATTCTGATTGGCCTTAGAACCCTTGTTGATTGAATGAAAGGCCTACCAGGTGGAGGAGTTGAAAGAGTTCTGTTTGGTGGAGATGGAGACCTTTGGATTCTCCTCCCACTTTACCTTATTCTTGGAGATAATTGTAGATATTCAAACAACACCTCTTCTTCTCCAGCTCTTGACCTTGTAGTGATTCTTCTCATGAGTTTTCAGGTCTACACTGCTAAAACCAGTTGATTCTTCTTCCTTGGAGTCACCAGATGTGCAATTTATAGCTCTTTTAAGCAAGAAACTTGCAACAAATGCACATCAATTTTGTTGTAATGAAGATGAAGACCTCTAAGGTCCCACTGGCATGCCAAAACTGTTGTTGCAAATCAGCAGCACCCCCTGGATGTTGATCAGATTTCTAGTTTGATCATACTAGCATCCAGTGTGATTGCACAACATTGAATCCTTTCCCCAAGTGTGGGACTTACAAAATGAGAAAGGAATCTCTAGTTTAGAGGCTGGTTCCTCAATTCCTCTAGTCAGATTTATCACTTACAAGTTGCAGAGGTCTATATTCCTAATCCTACCCTAAATTCCAAAGGAGACAGAGATAGAGAATGCAGATAAACTAAAACTAATGCTAATAGGTGATGCACCAAAGGAGTGGTGAGCATTTTTTACTTCTGCAGATTGACACAGTCCATAAAAATGCAACAAAGAACCTCATGCACAAACTGATAATTGTAATGAAGGATCAGAAATTAACCAAACAACACAGGCAGAGGATGAAAACTAATCACAAAGGTTGTATTGTTATTTTAATCATCAAAATCACTTGCATTACAACACCTGAGAGGCAAAATAAAGTTGCAGCTCTTAGAAAAGGTCTGATATTCCACCAAAATCACTTCCAAGGTGAGAAAGGGGACCTGCAATACACAAAAATGTTCCACACTTTGAAAATGAGCCAAATCTGGCTTTTACAGTGCAAGGGACGAGCCCAGAGAGAGAAACACGGGAAAACGTGGGAGAGGTTAAATCATTGACCAAAATGCATTCAAAAAAACATGGTCATCCTTACAAACCCATTCCCTGACATTTTTAACCATGCTAGGAGAGAATGCGAGCCATTCTTCATTAAAAACGGTGGTTGAAACGTCATTTTTGCTCATCACCACGTGCCAGAGATGTTTTTCAATTTTATCTCTCCAAAATCCATCAAAATGCAAAATTGACCCTGGAATCTTGTAGAGAATTTCACCATATTTCCATTGATATAAAGAACGTGAAAAACTGAGCTCTGGATCGAAAGATATGGCCATTTGAAGTTTTAGGGCAAAACAGTGCCAAATCGGGTTGGCGGGCAAAAATGAAAATTTTCCCAAAAAACTCATTTGAGCCATAACTTCAAAAATACATGGAGTTAGGAGGAAAAATATACCTTTATGGAAATCTAAGAAAGATCTCTATCCAATGGTGCCATTTCGAGAGAAGGTTTTAAGTGCCTAAAAATGTCCGAGGCATAAGAGAAGGAAAGATGAAAGGAGTTAGCCACAAAATGAGCAGGGGGCACATTTTGGATAACGATTAGGTGAATATGTTTAAGTTGGCTTATTTGAAAAGGGACCAAGGGGAGTGTGACCCAATTTTGGTGTTTACAATCTCAGTGAAAGAGAGATGTTTTACTTGTGTAAGTAGCTTGATCAAGTCCATAATGAGTGTAAGAACTGCAGAAAATAGGTGTGTTCTTCCTCATTTGTATTGGAATATTTTCGTGCAAAACTGCATTGCAGATGATGCCTCTCTCAAAGCCCCAGTTTCTTTCCTTAGCCTCTACTCATACACCTCTAGGTCTAATTTTGACATCCAAAATAATCCTAAAACATTCAATCTCCTTGATTTGCACCATATTCCCCAGATTGAAGATTATTGGGTCAATTGCTTGGATGATTTTGAGGTAAGGAAAAGAGATCATATGAGAATGAATGTTGATCAAATGAGGAGATTTGGTTTTGATTGGTTTAGTGAAGGTGTGGAAGATAACAAATCTGATTTATTCCATCTAGAATATAAAGTGGTAAAGTCTTCACCTCTTCCACCTATCTCATGGAGCATTTATGAATTGGGTGATATCAACGAGAGAACTACAACAATGATCCAAAGGTATAAGGAATGGTTCAGAAGAAAGAGGGTTTATTTTATAGAATCTGGTGGTCTTCTAACCCTCTTGAGGAAAACATCTCATCTCTCATCCTTGAAGGTATTTGAGAAGGATACGATCTCTGCTCATTCAGGAGAGCCTGTAAAGAGGAAAACAATGGACATGGAAGGATTTCACTATATGAGGCTTCACAAGAAGGATAAAGTCACCAAGGATCTCATCGAGGATCTTGAACAAGGGGAAATTGATCCTTTACAACCCCTAGTTCCACATCAATCTCCAAGTATCTTGATGAGTGCCATCAATCCTCTTCATTAATAATGTTAATATAGGGATGGTATTTGATGGTTATATGTAATGGAGAAAGAGATCTTTGGAAAACAACTCCTTCAAACATAATCCAAACTTGTATAAATTGAAAACCATGCTTACGAAATGGAAAAACACACTTGCATTTGTAGAATGTCCAAATTGAGCAAAGATGAATATATTTTGCGTTTGAATTAAGTGTTTCCATTTGTTGATTTCTTGGATTTTGCGTCGCGTATGCTCTTCTCTTGTGTCTTAGGATGATCTTGAGAATCAGAAACAAAATTTATTCTTTTCATGGAAAATTACTAATCCATTATGCAGAACCAAAAATGCTTGTCAAAGAAAGGTGGAGTTGAAACAAAATTAAACTACTAATACAGTTTCCATGTAGGTTGCCAAAAGGTGTTCAAGCAAACCACATCCATTTAAAAAAGATAAAAAACACACCATAATCATCACATTGTATTTGTAGGTTCGAGATAAGGGTACACTCATCTCGCTTAAAACTAGGACATAACCCCTTTGGCATAAGCCTTAAGCTACAATAATGGGGGTGGTCCTAGGAACCCCAAAGTAGTCCATGCAAGAGGGAACCTTGTGGACAAAACGGGAAGTGCTCCGCACAACCTACTTGACTAGTATTACCATTTGTGATATTTAGCATCACAAGTCATCCATATCGTGACCCCAATGAGAGTACACGATGGACGCATTTATTGCCCATTGTGCTTGAAGGGGGTAAAGTAAAGCCGAGATACTCCAAGAATTAGTCAATGTGACTTTTCTTGGTAAATCAAGCTCGCTCTTAGATGACTTGTGACACCTAGTTGAGTGAACCACCTAGGAAGCTATCTTTGACTAGGAGCCAACTTTGACCATTTCAAAACCAATTTGAGTTGAGATCCATTATTCATCATGAAACGTGTTAAGTGTTAATTTTTCTTAGTTTTTCACTTGCCCTAAGGTGAGGCAAAACTCTGCCAAAGTGAGGCCAACATTTTTATCCCCAATTGATCTACTTCCTTCACTTTCTTTTGACGCTTTGTTGATCAAGAGACAATTGACTACCCTTGTGTTGCTAATTGATTGTATTCACCACTTTTTTGTCCATTTACACTCATCCATGTTTGCAGTTGAGTTGTTAAACGTCTAAAGTGTGTGGAGACATTTTCATGTATCATTAGTAACCTTTTTGATTTTGATACCCAAGTCAATATCGTCATTGTAGTTAGGCTTGGTTCATCACCGTGAATCTCCTTTGAACGGTTATTTTTTTATTTTGTATCACTACAATTTGGTATTTACATCTCGTTGCTTGTAAACTTGACCTAAATATTTACATTGTGAGGTTACTCTATATACACTTTAACAATTCCTAGGTATACTATCGCTTTAGTTTGATTCCAATTATTACCAAAGTGTTAAGTGTTACCACTTGTGCGTGTTATATCAATATCATCTTGATATAGATACCTTACTTTCTCGTAAAGTTTGGTTATTATATCTTGGTGAAATTTTTGTGTCACTCTCAATCGTGAATCGACACTTTTTGGAATATAGGTCTTGATTGAATTTGGGCTTGCTTTTAGTATACTTTGTTTAGAGGTCATGTTAACTTCTTGTTATTACTTATGCCTTGTTCATTTCTTTGAACTCGATATAAGTAGGGACATTTTGTTAATCATCTTACGACACCAACTACCTTTTTGAAAACAAATCTAGGAAGTGCTTCATTTGATTGATTGGTTTGAAACTGAACATTGTGTGATTTTGTTTTGTTTATCACTATTGACTTACTCATTTCAGGAAATCACTTTGTCACATTGGTACTTTAACATTCATTGTGATCCTTCAATTCTTGACATTCTTTTTGTGTTTCACTTAGGTTTGATAGAAAATATTTGAACAGATTCATAGACACCTTAGTGAAACTATTACACGTCATGGCCCCTAAAACAAGATTAGGGCTCGAAATCAAAGCTATGGAAGAAAGACAAACACAAAATTGGGAAGCCTCAAACAAACAATGAGTCAAAAACCTTTGTTGGCCATGATCTTGGGCCTTTATTCTTCATAGAGAAAGAAGTATAATAAATGATAGATCATATCGGTGATGAGTTAGAATCACCACACATGGAATTTGATTTTGACCCCACCTTGTTAGATGAATTCCTCTTTAGAAACAAAGACAGTGCTTAGCATGAGTGGTGGATGTTGTCCAAATAGCTCTCCTAGCAATTTGGATAACTTGCATACACATTCTAGCCCTAAGCTATTCATCAAGAACTACGCATGCTCAAAATCATTTTACACATTCCCATGGTCGCAGATTTACCCTGTGTGCCCCTTTCCATTTCTCCTTCCACTTTCCCTCGCACCCATCTTCCATGCATTCACATTCTTCCTAGTTAGTTTCTTCTCATCTCGTGCGCCTCACACTTACTACTAAGTCCTTGGCCCTTCACACGCCGCACCCATTACTTTGTAATAGTTGCGCCTTAACCATATGTTCTCTTCTCACTAGTTTGATTCATCTCCCCATGTGCATCACGCACGCCCCTCTACACATTCCTCTATTTTCTTCACATGCCCTTCCTCATACCCCCTCGTGCGAGATCATCTTTTGATACACTTAAGTGTTTCTGCGTAAACAATCAAAGCGTGCCAACAGGCACCAAATCCTTACAAGAAATCAATGATTGATATGTGGAAGAAATGACAAATAGTTGTACATATGGCCATCCTCTCAGCCAATCTGCACGTGCCACGTGTTCGTGTAAACCAATGACTCGACATCTTATGACAGCCGTATCTTATGCCACGAGCCGGATCGACGCATGCCCGGACTTGTCGAAAGCTTCCGACATCAACTACTGTGCCAAAATTCAAAATTCAAATTCTAGTGGATCTGGTAGGTGAGAAACGGAAAATTTCTTTCTAAAAATTGATCAAGTAGATCCGATTGCTCCAACCACCCAATTTGGTATGATCTGCCCTTCTTTGTCTTCAACACGTCAAACATGCATGTGGAAGCATACTTCATAGATTTCCAAGTGGATTTACAGACATTGAATGCTTCTTGTTGGTGGTTGTGTTTCAAATTTAGGTTTTCCCTCCTTTTCCCTTCTTCCTCCATAGATTCATCTATAAATTTAAGAGCAGGATCATTTGTTATGTTGGACATTCTGGATCCTTATGCATTTTGCTAAAGACACCATATTTTTGTATTTTGAGTTGCATACCTCTATGTATGGCTCTTACATGTGGATATCGGCCTCCTTCATCATTGTAATAGTTATGTGCATTTCTAGAAGTAATAGAAGCATCGTTTTATTACTATTCTCTGTCCTAACATGTTTGCATTCCTTCTTCTTACCTTTTTCTTTTATGTTGTGTGTTGGTTGTGCTACTTCAGGTCCCATGTAGTTCCATATTTGGTTGTGTTCTATGAGAATGATTTGGTGAATGCATATTTTCACTGTGCTACTCATGCCTAGTCTCTTTTCATGCATTCCTTGTCATTCTCACACAGAACATATAGTGTTCATCCCTCTTTTTGGTGTTATACCTTTTAGTGTAGTTTACTTCATGTTATCCTTCTTTCCCTAGTCCCTTGACATTCTTAGCTTAGTTTCCCCTTTCAGCACTAGGAGTAGCAGTAGCAGTAGAAATAGATAGAGGAACCAACCTTCTCCAGAGATCCGTCCCAAGCTCGCAAGGTCCCAAAACTTGGGGATGGTTCCATTGTGGTCTCAAACACCTGGCCCTTCTAAGATCTAAGATGTAGGTGCACGTTTGAGAAACCAACAATTTCTAGCATGCCCAGTGGGACCAACATTGAAAGCTCAAATTTCATATCTCTAAGTTCTAGTGTGTGAACTTAGTGTTTCAACCTTTGGAGGCTCATTTCAAACACATCTGGCGACTCCCAATATTTTAAAATCTCTGTTTTAGTAGTCTGAGTGCCTTTCATGAGAAGAGTGCACACAAGAAGAAGTGCAGCAGCTGAAGATTCTTTTGAATACCTCCAATTATCCCCGAGGAGAGTTTGTTCCAAAAGGCCCACGCGTGCATCTCTATCTCCAAAGCATGCCGCACCCATTCAACTCCTCCTCAAAACACACAATTTGTGTGCCCTGCAATGGCGCATCAACAACCCCCTCCATTAAGAAGCTTTGCAAACTTTGATGGAGGGAGTCCCTTACTCCTAGCCGTGCAACATGATATGCCAAATGGTGCACTCAAGAGTATTCCTTACTTTACTAGTGAGAATCAAGTCACCCCTCAGGAGCATATCTAAGATGTAGCAAATGTGTGTTCACTCTATCTGATCACACATAATGATGTAGCAGTCAGGTTGCTTGCAACCTCTTTCAAAGGTAAAGCACTTCAGTGGTATAGAGGCTTGAGACTTGGATCTATTAGCACCTGGGATGAGCTGGGAATAACTCTATGCAATTATTTTGAAGACAAGTCGATCACCTATCTTTGGTGGAGCAACTGACAACAACAAGAAGGGCACCCAATGAGTAGATGACTGATTTCAACATCAGATTTCAGAAGACTTGGGACAAAATTCCTCTTGTGGTAAGACCTACAACCCAACATGCTTTCCTTTATTATCTAAAGGCACTCAATAGTGACATTTCAGTTATGATCCAATCTATGGGAGGTAGGACTTTACCAGTTGCTTATAGCATTGTAGTAAGGGTAGAAAATAGTCTTATTCAGGTGGGAAAGTTGGCTCCTAGACCGCCCATGCCCTTGTTCCCAGAGATGTCACAGTGCCCCAACCTTTATGGCCCCTATTCCTATCCCTGAGAAAAGTGCACAACCAATTTCCTCAACATCCTATTCTCCATCACGAAAAAAGAAGATGAAGAATTGAAGGCCTTGATCAAAAATTTATCAAACAAGGTCATATCATTAGAAAAGAAGCGGTGCAAGCCTATAGAGGTAGTTCCAATCAGGTGCATGGCCAAGGTAATCAGCCCTGGTAGAATCAATATGGAAATCAAAGATATGTGCCTAATCAATGAATGACAAATGACAACCTAATGCACATCTTCCCTTGCAAGTTATTCCTCCCGTGACTTCTCTCCTAGCACCCAACACGAGCCGAGTACTTGTTCAAGTTTAAAACAACTTGAACAATAGTAAGAATGGTTCTTACCTTCGCAACATGCCTCATAATGTATCATTTATGTTGATGTTGTGCATGCCCAAGCCTTCATGATCCAGAATGCTTCATCCTATGAGCCCTCAACAAGCGCCCATGAAGTAGATAATCCAGATAGACCAAAAGTTCCTTTGGAGTCCAATTTGATGTTCTTTGGCATGGAGGACTTCTACACAATCAACCAAGCTACAGAAGATACAAATAGACCACGCGCCCAAGTTGCGGACAACACAAGATACAAGAAAAGAGTGTTAGAGTTAGGTGCATAGGTTATAATCTCGACAACGCAAGTAGATCCTCGAAGAAGAAAGAATCAGATAAGGCATCATGCAAGTAAAAGTACTCAAATCCCTATGTAGGAGGCCCTCGTAAAGCTCCGTTTGAAAAAGCACGCGCCCCTCATTTGGTAGGCCAAGCTTCTGCCCCAGCTAAAATTCAAGCTTCCGCACTTGAACAATCAAGAAGGGATGTTGTTCCCCAAATGCACAAGATGGGGGCTTCCATTCAACATTGTTGACCAAATGAAGAGAACAAACATAAACATCACAATGTGGGATGCCCTGACCATTCCATCTCAAAGCAGGATATGTTGCATGAAGCTCTGCAGTACAACTCCCGTGCGTTGATTTAGTTATACAGAAGCCACACACTTCTGTCAAAATCTACCAAGAAGAGGAGAAACAAGTAAGTAAAGTTGTTAAAACCCCACCCTTCTATATGTCCTTGATTATAGGCAAACACCTAGTGCATAATTGCATGATTGACTCAGGTGCTAGTACTTTTGTTATGCCTAAGAAGATAGTTGATGTCTTAGGTTTGAAATATAGCCCTTTGTCTAAAGGATTCCTACAACTTGATGGCTCAATTGTAACCACCTTAGGAGTCATCAAGGATCTTGAGTTAACCCTCCATACATGTCCAAGCCTAATAATTACTCAAGATGTGTCAATTATTGACCTGCCTCCTTTATTTGCCCTATGTCTATCAAGAGAATTTACTGCCAAGGTGGGTGGTTACTTGTCTTTTGATTGGTCTCATATGTTACTCAAGACAAGGTATGGTACCCGGTTTACCATACAAGCTGAGCCTATATTTTCCTATCATGTAGAGTCATATGTCCCATCCCCTCTCCAAGCCAATTGTCTTATCCAAGAAGAACAAGTTTCAATTCCTGAAGAGCAGTCTCTTCCACCCTCTGTTCCAGACCTAGTGCTTGATGAATGGGCGGAAAGGCATCACAAATTTGATCCCTATGCTAAAGAACTGGAAGCCTATGAAATTGGGCTTGGTACTTATTGCATTCTAGAAGAAGACATTACGCTTCCACGTGCGCTCATGAGAGACAAAATTCAAACTGGTCTATAGAAGTTATACTTTGATGGATCCAGAAGTAGAAATGGTGCGGGAGCAGGAGTGGTTCTCATTTCCCTAAGGATGAAAAATTCTTCTTCGCATATAGGCTATAGTTTGCATGCTATGACAATGTGGCAGAATATGAAGCACTGGTGCATGGCTTTCTCATTACTGAAAAGAAGAAAATTAAAGCGCTGCAGATCTTTGGGGAAACAGAATTGATCATCCACCAAGTCACCAAAAAATTCTAGACAAATAATAAGCTTCTTAAAGCTTATAAATATAGAGTTTGGGACCTACTTGAGAGCTTTGATGCCCTTAATCTGTAGGTAGTTCCACGCAGAATGAACAAAGAAGCTGACCAAATGGCCACGCTCGGTTCACAATTTTCTCCTATTGAGGACTTTGTCAAAGGAAACACTTAGCACATTAAGATGGTAATCAGACCATCCATTCCAGACAATAACACCAGCTGGTAAGTGTTCAAAAGTGATGCACAAATCATCTAGTTTATCCAGAATGAAGCTAAATTTTCATCAAGTATGCAAGTGACTTATAGGATAGCTATGGTGACCAAGTAATATAGCTGAAGACAAATAAGTTACCTAAAGGGTTTGTCACCTTAGAGAAAATGTTCAGCCCTGATGATGAGTTCAAGGGTGAAGAAAGATACATGTGTACCATGTAAGAGGACTACTCCTCTATTACTATTGTGCATGAAAAAGAATTGCTACTCAGCAGGACTTGTGTGCATGAAGAAAAATAGACCTTCATCTTTCTCTATCAAAAATACAGTGATATTTTCTCATGGGAGTATTAAGACCTCAAAGGTTTTGATCCAAGTGTTGTTCAACAATCCATTGAACTTGATCTTGGTATAAATCCTGTTAGATAGAAGCAGCTACCAGTCAATCCAAAAATAGAGCCCCTCATAATAAAGGAGGTATCCAAACTCATTAAGGCAAAAATTATCTTTCCCATCAAATATTCCACCTGGGTCACGAATCTTGTTCCGCGCACATAAGAAAAATGGTAAAATCATAGTCGTGTTGATTTTAGAGATTTGAATAAGGCATCTCTAAAGGATCATTATCCTTTGCCTTCAATGGAGTAGATTTTGTAGACCGTAGAAGGTGTGTAGACATTCTCCATGCTAGATGGGTACTCGGGTTTCAACCAGATCTTGGTCAAGGAAGAGGATCAATTCAAAACAACATTTACAACCAAGTGGGGAACATATGCATATCAGAAAATGCCCTTTGGTCTATCAAATGCGGGCGCAATGTTTCAACATGCCATGGATATTGCCTTCAAAGGTTACATCAGTGAGTTCATCTTGGTTTACCTTGATGATATAACTATCTTCTCAAAGTAGAGCATGGATCACATGGCGCACCTGGAAACGGTCTTTGAGAGATGTAGAGAATTTGGGGTATCTATTAACCCCAAGAAGTGTAATTTTGCGTGGGCACGGGAAAGCTCTTGGGCCATGTGGTTTGAAGGATGACATCACAATTAATCTTGAGTGCATTTCAGCCATCCTAGCTCTTTCCCTTCTGGTGCACAAAAAGGCATTACAGTCCTTCCTTGGCAAGATTAGCTTTGTTAGATGTTTTATCCATAAATTTATGGGACTAGTTTGGCCCATCACCCTTATGCTCAAGAATAACATAGCCTTCGAGATGGAAAACACAAGAAGAGAGAGCATCATCAAGATCAAGAAAGAGATTGCTAGTGTGCCAACGCTCATCAATCCAGATTATTAAAAGGATTTCATCCTTTATGATTATGGTGCGGATGTAAGTGTTCTTATTGTTATGACATAAGGAAATGAACAAGGACTAGAAAAACCTAAAGTGGTTTTCTTCAGCCGATCTTTCAAAGATTATGAATTGAAATACAATCCACACGGAGAATTAAGTCTTTGCCATCATGTGTGCGCTCAAGAAATTCAAAAGTATGCTTGCCACAAATCATATCAAGTTGTTAGTCTCCCACTCATCTGTCAGAGAATTCATCATGGGAGTAGAGATCAGTGAGAAGAGAGCACAATGGGTGACTAAAATCATGGAATATGATGTGACTATTAAGGCCAAAAAGCTGGTAAGAGGTAGTGCACTCTACAAGCATATTGCAGAGGATGCGCAGAATGAACCTGAGGCTTCATTATTTCTGGATGAGTCTCTCCCACGCGTAGAAATTGAGTAGAACATAGATTCTAGTGCACATGACTGGATGAAGGACATGATCACATTCCTTTCCAAGGGCGTGTACCCTCCTGGTTTGAACAAAGAAAAGAGAAGGCATCTGAGGTTGTAATCTATCCCTTATGTTTTGATTGATGGACTTCTCTTCAAAAGGAATCTAGATGACATACTATTAAGATGTATCAACGGCACGTAGACTGAAAAAGTGTTAGCAAAATTTCATGATGGATTCTCTAGTGGACACTTCTCTACCAAGACTATAGTAATGAAGATCATAATGGTAGGTATCTTTTGGCCTACCCTATTTGTAGATGCACATAGGTGGGTCACAAAATTCAAGGAATGCACTTTCTTTGTAGGAAAGAAAATATTGGTAGCGCTTCCCCTCCGACCAATCCAAATGGATCAGCCCTTTGCGCAATGGGGTCTCGACTTCATAGGCATGATCAATCCGCCTTCAAGTGCTAGACATAAATGGGTCTTTGACATACTACAGTTACTTCACCGAGATGAATAAAGCCGCCGCGCTTAAGGAATCAACTGAGGTAGTCATCCTTGACTTTCTCGAGGGTTTAGTCACAAGGTTTGGCATTCCTCAAACCATTATCTTTGATAATGCAAAGGCCTTCCTTGGTGCTAAAATCACTGATTGGGCTCTAATTCTAGGCATTTACTCGAAAACGTCTTCCAACTATTGCCCTCAGGGAAACGGTCTGGCATAATTAACAAACAAGAACTTAATCAGAATTATGAAGCGCACAATGAACATCAGCCAAAGATAGTGGCATATAAAGGTCTTACGCGCACTCTGTGCAAATAGAATCATAGTAAAAAAGGCAATAGGAACTTCACCTTACAAACTTGTCTATGGAAAGGAGGCTTCCATTCCTTTGACACTAGAACTAAATTCACTAGCGCTTTCCTAGCAGCTGAATTTAAAGGCACAAGCCGAGAGAAATCAGAATGGTGGAGTTGATTCATCTGAGGAAATCGAAAATTTGCCATGATCAAGCTAGAACAACATCATCAAGTAACAAAGAAATGGTTCGACAGAAAGGCTAGGTCTCAAGCTTTCAAAATTGGGGACTGGTTCTAAAATGGGATCGACAAAGCTAATCTAGGGTTCCATTCAAAGTTTGATGCAATTTGGAGTGGCCCATGCATCATCAAGTCTCGCAAAGAACCTAACTCTTTCGAGTTAACTCATCAAGATAGAAGTGCACTGCAAATCCCAGTAAACGAGATCTATCTCAAATCCTTCCATTAGGTTTGTTACATCATGTTGTATATATTAAAGTAGTTTCAATTCCTCCAAGTTTGCTCCACACACATTGTTTGTTTGTACATAGTTCTTTCCTCTCACACGTGCTTCTTACGCACGCTCTTTCATTACGTCTCCAGAGTGCAGAGCTTCTCTCAATAGTTGTGAGATTCAAAATAGAGTGCATAAATGATTCTCAAGTGATCACAGGGGCATTTTCATGATTGAACAAGTAGACTCCATGCCCAATGGATGCTTTAAGCTACTGATCTCTTTCATCTAGTAGGTAGATGGCCCCGAAAGTCACCAAAACTGTTATCCAAATAGCTCTCCTAGTAATTTAGATAACTTGTATTCATTGAAGAATTATATGTGCTCAAAATCATTTGGCACATTCCCTTGGTCATAGTTTACTTGCGCGCCCCTTTCCTTTTCTCCTTCCACTTCCCCTCGCACCCACCTTCCATGCATTCACCTTCTTCCTAGTCATTTTCTTCTCATCTCATGCGCCTCACACTTACTACTAAGTCCTTGGCCCTTCATGCGCCACACCCATTACTTTGTAATAGTTACACCTTAACCATATGTTCTCTACTCACCAATTTGCTTCATCTCCCCACGCGTATCACACGCCCCCTCCGTACCTTCCTCTATTTTCTCCGCGCACCCTTCCCTCATACCCTTTCTGCTCCAAATAATATTTTGATACGATTAAGTGTGTCACATGTAAATAGTCAAAGCGCCCCAACAGGGTGCCAAATACTTGCAATAAATCAATGATTGAAATGTGGTAGAAACAACAAATAGTTGTACACATCCTCTTGTGCATGCACGCCATGTGTTCTACATATGCCGACAACTTCGACATCTTTTCGTGACCATATCTTCTACCACAGAGCCTAGATCGATGAACACCTAGACTTTTCATAAATATGTCGACATCAACTACAGTGCTAGAAATTCAAAATTCAAATTCTGGCGGATTGGTAGGTGAGAAATGGGAAAATGTATTTTGAACATTGATGTGTAGATCTGATTGCTCCAACCACCCGATTTGGTATGATCTACCCTCCTTTGTCTTCAACACATCAAACAGGCATGGGGAAGCGTATTTCACAGATTTCCAAGTGGATTTGCAGACATTGAATGCTTCTTGTTGGTGGTTGTGTTTCAAATTCAGGTTTTCCCTCCTTTTCCCTTCTTCCTCCATAGATTCATCTATAAATGTAAGAGCAAGGCTCATTTTTTATGTTGGACATTCTGGATCCTTACGCATTTCACTAAGGACACCATATTTTTGTATTTTGAGTTATAGACCTCTATGTATGGCTCTTGCATGTGGATATCGGCCTCCTTCATCATTGTATTAGTTCTATGCATTTCTGGAAGTAATGGAAGCATTTTTGTGACTATTCTCTATCCTAACATGTTTGCATTCCTTCTTCTTACCTTTTTCTTTTGTGTTGTGTGCAAGTTGTGCTACTTAAGGTCCTTGCAGTTCCATATTTGGTTGTGTTCCATGAGAACAATTTGGTGAATGCATATTTCTTTGTCTGCTACTCATGTCTAGCCTCTTTTCATGCATTCCCTGTCATTCTCACTCATAAAAATAGTTTTCATCCCTATTTTCTAGTGCTATCACCTTTTAGTGTAGTTTACTTCATGTTATCCTTCTTTCCCTGGTCCCTTGGCATCCTTAGCTTAGTTTCCCCTTTCAGCACTAGGAGTAGCAATAGCAGTAGAAATAGATAGAGGAACCAACCTTCTCTGGAGATCCGTCCCAAGCTCACAAGGTCCCACAACTTGGGGATGGTTCCATTGTGGTCTCAAACACCTCGGCCCTTCCGAGATTTGAGACGTGGGTACATGTTTGAGTAACCAACGGTGGACTTAGGAGCTAGAATGCCTATCAAACAAGAGATAATCCCACCTACAAATGACGTTAATGATGAGGAGTAACCTCTCATTAACATGGAGGATATCTTAACACATGGACATGCTTCTACCTCTAACATGGGAAATGATAATGTAGTGGGATATAGAATGCCTTTCCTTAAAGTACCACGTAAAGTCAGAATAAAACATGAAAATGTTAAACAACCTCTGCATCATGAAGAAGAAGAGGAACCTATGGAAGAAGAAGTCACTATTCAATAACAAATTTGTAACCTTAATCAAAATTAGCTTTTTTAACACCTCATGTATGAAAAGAAACAAACAAGAATGTACAAAAGATAAAACCTAAGTGTTTCACCTTTTTCTTAGATTGTTTCTTTGAATTGTTGACGAAACAGATAGGGTAACAGGTGTAGGAGGAATACCTGTTCAAATGTCAGTTGATGGGTTGTTGTGCACGTATGACTTCCGAATCCATAGCTAACCATGAGAGCTTCCTTTTGGCTAGGAGGAACTACCTGTAATGAAAATAAAACCACCAGAAAGAGTTAAACAATATGGGTAGTGAACTACCTAGCGTGAGCTAGATCCAAGAAGCGTGATACTTCCTAGATATGGTTTGTCAATCCACTTTGTTTTAAATAAATTAATGCTGAAAACAAGGTAAATCCTATTGTTATTTTGAAATGATTTAGGTATCTCACTTAAAAACAAAATAAGAAAACAAATCTAATCTAACAAGCTAAGCTAGAATAGAATCCACGGGTCAAAGGGTTGGTTCTGGGTTTTGTAGGTCTGATAAAGGTCTTAGGTAGGTCACAGGTGAGTGAGAGTGAGGTAAACTTAGGTGGATAGGTATTTTTTAAGGTTGTGTGCGCAAACACATAGATTGACATCGATCAGGGGTGACTGACCGTGGTTAGGTATAACCGGCGCCGATTACTGTGAAATTTGGGAACGTCACGAACGGGGTTTTAGTGTCTTTGTGATTACACGAGAGGATTTGATTGGTCAAGATGAGGTATTGGGTGACTAGAATAGGTTTTTACGAGGTTTTGATGGGTCTATGGAGGTACAAGATGTTGGAGATGGTTAATAGGATCAAGATAAACAATGGATGATAAAATAATGATAAAATGAAATAACCAGAAAGTATGATGTTGTACTTACTTGGATTTCGTTCCTAAAAGTCTATATGTGAAGGATGGAAGTTTTGATGATGGGTTTCAAGGTGTAAGTGATCACCAACTAAAGAAAAGCTTATACATGGGCTGCATGCACTCCTCTTGCTTGGATAGATAAGAATGTGGCTAGGAAGGCATGCGGCAGGAGAAGATTCTCAATCTCCTTCCTTGGATGTCAGTTTTGCTAGAATTGGCTCTCGAAGATGTGTTATCTCTCTCGTTCACATTTCTTCCAATGTTTTCCCACTTTCTTCCAACTTCCAACTTCCAACCTTGAGAATAAGGTTGTTTTGGGTTAAAATGGGTAGCGACGGCGGTCGGGTTAACTTAGGTGATGGTTAGGGGTAATCGATGTCGGTCAAGGTGAGATTTTCTAGGTTTACCAAACTTATGGAGATCCTCTTGATTTCCTTGGATCTTGTGTCGTTATCTCGTGAATTATCTTTGGGAGCTTCTTGTGAGCATGCGGGAATGTGGTTAGAGGGAGTGTAGGCATTGATTTTTAGGGTTTGGGTAAGTCTTAGTTAGTTGTGGTAACTTCTTGAAGAATAGGTATTAGGTTGAGTTAGCTTGGTGAGGTGTCTAAGTGAACTGTTTGTGTAGATATTATTTAAATAATAAATATAGTGAGGGTAAAGCATTAATTAAATTAATTATTAATATTAGTAGGGTGAAGGGGGTCATGGCTAGGTAGATGTAATAAAGGGGGCTTATATATCGAGGGACAAAGGAGGAGTGTGACCTAATTTAAGCATCTACACTAAGGTCAAAATCAATGAACTTCACATGGAAAATCAAGGAGGAGAGAATATGGAATACAATCGCATATATATCCATGCTTCTCCTACTAAAGAACAATTACTTACGTAAGAAATGTAATTAATGAAAGTGACGCTACAAGCCTTCAAGAGAGTAATGTGGGAAATAATAGAAAATATCAATAAAAAGAACTATGTTCCCATCCATTTGATAAAACTATGATTCTTTATCCCTTCCCTAATAAATTCGACATGCCAAAATTTGAAAAATATAGAGGAAGGGTGACTTATGAGATCATGTGAAGGATTTTTACATGGCATGCCAAGAGGTGGCCTATAGCGAAAATTACCTCATATGAATCTTTCCAAAGAGTCTAGGAGGTCAAACCTTGGAATGGTTCACTCGCTTACCTCGTGGTTCTATTTTCACCTAGTCGGAATCGGCGTAAAGGTTTGTACAATACTTCTTGTACAACATAGAAAGTGACATAACTATGAAAGACTTGTGTGGCACTAAACAACACCCCAATGAGACATTCACTAGTTTCCTAAAAGATGGAGAGGAATAGCAGTACCACTTCTCTTGCGTGTTCCCTAAAAAACAACTGGTGAGTATATTTGTGCCCAATCTAAACCTAAACATCGATTTTCATCTTCAAATGCATTTTGTTCACACCTTCGAAGAGGTCATTGAAAAGGGCATTCAAATAGAGAAAACCCTTATTTCCAAAGGAACCATTAAATCACACTCTAAGGATAACCAAAATGTAAAACCCGCAGAAAATCCAAAAATCTTTAACAAAAACAAGAATGTGGTGGGAGACGAGATCACAAATTCCAAACATATACAAACGGTTCAAGTTGGCCAACCTTTTAAACTAACCAAAGGATCTATTCAACTGCCACCCAAACGTAGAACATTCACTCCCCTAAATAAGCCTTTGTCCACAATATTGAAACAATTGGATGTAGCTCACATGATGACTTATCCACGACACAACCCTTTGATGAAAATTCTCCAAAGCCATCATGGTACAAAGAGCATGATTATTGTGATTTACATCATGTCAAAGGACACAAAATAGACAAATGTCTATGACTTGGCACTACATCCAAAATATAATTGACAATGGGGAGATCGAAGTTGACACCTGGAGAAATATCGACGACAAACAAAAAGATGGGAATATTCAAAGAACCATTCCCCAACCATGGTAAATCAAATGAGAAAAAGCTGAATCGAGGAGAGCCATCCTAGAGTTACAGAGCAGAGCAACGAATTATCTACATACCAATAATCATTATGATTCACTCATTAGATGTATTCTCTCTCCTAATGAACATGTGAATACCATTTGTATCAAAGGAAAGGATTGTGTTGCGGAAGCAAGGTGCGTTTGTCTCATGATCCCCGAAACCTCTCCGTCGACCCCCGCAAGATGGTAGGTACAACCTCTTAGAATAACTTGAGAAGACATCGCCAAGATTTCAATCTTGGATATTTTTAAAATATCAAATGTACACAAGGACATCTTGTACAAAAATCTCAAGGGTCGGGAGTGCCAATGGAAGTAGACCCTTTGCATCTTCAAGTTGCGGTGGCAAACAATGCACCGATGAATGAAACTCCTTTAGTCATAAGGAGCTTCCTAGTGAGGATCACACGCATAATCTCCCCCGTATATAGAGGTATTTGTTACTGCCGAAAGATAAAAAGGGTGCTTGTGGAAAATGGGTCGGGTTTGAATATATGCACATCAAACCGATTAAACAACTGGGACATATAGAAGAAGACCTAGAGTCCCACATCATTACCATAACCACTTACGACAACGCAGAAAGGGAATCAGCTAGAATAATCATATTACCAATGGAAGTTGGACCTACTTGTCATAATACAAAGTTCCATGTCTTAGACTTGGAGCTTCCATATAATATACATCTTGGCCACCCGTTGATTCATGTCATGTAGGCCATACCATCAACTTTCCATCAGTGCACCAAGTTGAAGCACAAGGGACACACTATTACGATACGAGGAGATCCATAACCCTTTTCTCACTATATATATCTCAATAGATTTTCTCACAAAGGTACCTATATGTGTCCCTCTACCGATATAACAGTTCCCCTTACATTAGAAGCTATAGAATCATAGATAGACTCGAAATCCCTCAGTTCCTCTTCCCGTGAAGCTTCTACATCTACTTATCCTTTTGATTCCTAGGAGATGAAATTTCTAGAGTATGGTTGTGGAGAATACAATGTGTAACAAGCTCTCTTAGTTTCCGACCTGTCTTTGTCACCAAAAACTAGAGGTCAACCCAACTACTATTTCAAACGGCCTAGAGATGAACAAATTATTGGGTTATTTTTACCTAGGGGATTACTTGCTGAAGAAAAATTGTTGGATCCACCTATGACTTGGGTCCCAGAGGATACTTAGCCAACTTGCTACTAGATCCCTGAGTATGAAAAGTCTATCCACATGATGTATTATATGGGCTACAAGGGTTTAGGATGTGGAAAGAATGAGAAAGGACCAAGAGAACTAGTTCCTCTCCCTGCATTTCAAAATAGAAAGGTATGGTATCGACATTTGACCCTATGGATCACACCCCAATAATCGAGGACACTACCCGATCCGAGTGCGAAGATAGCTCGATTATTTAAAAAATGATCAGATTCCCACTATAGCCAATACGAGGATCTTTCCTCCTCAAACCTCTTCATGGATACCGTTGTCTTTACCATAACCCCCACAAAACCTAAGATTGACCTTGTTTACCCTTACCTTGTCGAATGGGACCAACAACATCACATACCACTAGATCTCTTTGAAAATGATGAGACCATTGCCGAATTCATGGGCATTCGGGATACAATCCATATTGGAGACCATAAAAAGGGTTTCTAAATTGACTTATATACCTGCGCCTACTTTGGAGAGGAAGCTGAGCTTCATGGTCAGAAAAATTTAAGAAAAAGTGAGGACAAAATTTCCAATGAAAATCCTCGGCAAAAACTAAAGTCCAAGTCACATAGTGAAAACCTCTTTGAGGTGTTGGCTGATAAACAAGTGGAAAAATCAAAGGAAGAGTGAAAATCTCATAGAGACACCCTTGGAAGAAGATCTCAACCTTCCTCCCGATCCTACACGTATGGAGGATTTGTCAAAATTACTTGGTAGAAGAAACCATTGATGTGAACAATGAAGCGGAAGATGACCCAAAAATAGTCAAGTTGGGAGCTTCACTCTTAGCACGGGAACAAAAGACATTCACCATGCTTATGTGGGAATTTGTAGATGTATTTGTATGGTCCTATAAGGATATGTCGGGCTTAGATCCAACTTTGGTAGTGCATAACCTAGTTGTGAACGTAGACGCCAAGCCCATCAAATAAAAGCTCAGAAAGATGCACCCATGGGTGGCTCTTCTAGTTAAAGAAGAGTTAGAAAGATTGCTTAGTGGCAAGATTCATTCGACCTATTGATTACTCGAATGGATATCAAATATAGTCCCTATACAAAAGAAACCTATTGGGATCAAAATCTATATATATTTTAGGGACATCAATAAGGCATGCCCAAAGGATGATTTCGTTGCCTAATATTGATATGATTGTTGATTCAACTACAGGATATGAAATGCTATCTCTTATGGATGGATTTTAGGCTACAATCAGATCAAAATAGCCGATGAAGATCAACACAAGACAACCTTCACAACTCCCAGGGGACTTTATTTTATCAGTAATGCCCTTTGGCCTTAAAAATGTAGGTGCAACCTATCAAAGGGAAATGACAGTAATTTTCCATGATATGATTCATGACATCATGGAAGACTATGTGGATGATATCCTAGGGAAATCCAAGATGAGAGCATATCACCCTGATATTTTACGGCATATCTTTGAACTCTGTGGGAATACAAGGTCCGTTTGAATCCAAAGAAGTGTGTGTTTGGCATGTTATCAGGAAATTTGCTTAGATTCATTGTATCATGAAGAGGGATTGAGGTAGACCCAACTAAAGTTACTACCATTACTGAAATTCCTCCTCCCAAAACATCAAACAACTTTGAAGCTTGTAAGGAAAGATAATATCCATTCACCGCTTCATTTCCCAACTTGATGACAAATGTCATTCATTCACCCATCTTCTTAAAAATATGTTGCCTTTATTTGGGGACCAAAGTAACAACAGGCCTTCACCCTGCTTAAACAATATTTGGCCAATCTGCCTGTCCTCATGCCCCCAACTCCCGGTGAGCCACTCCTGCTTTGTATATTTCGCTAATCAATTTCTTATTGGTGCGTTGCTTTCCTAGTATGACCTCAGCCACAAAGAAAAATTTGTGTACTATCTTAGTCATACTCTCATTTCTTATGAGCTCAACTACCCTCAAATCAAAAAATCTTGTTTGGCTATAGTTTTTACCTTCCAAAAACTTCACCATTACCTATTAAATACTAAAACCAAGCTTATATCCAAGTTAACCCGCTCAAATACCTATTGTAAACCCACCCTTACAGGTAGAATGACTAATTGGATCATTCTACTGAGTGAATTTGACATTGAGTATGTACACCAAAATTTGGTCAAGGGATAAGTACTTGCCGATTAGTTGGCAGAATCACCTTTACCAGGAGCAAAGCCTGTGAATTTGGATCTGCCAGATGCTTCATTAATATATATTGAGGAATCTATCATGTGGTAGGTACAATTTGATGGATCTTTTACTTTTCATGGTTCAAGGTCAGGTGTGGTATTAATTACTCTTTCAAGTGACCCCATACCTCAAGCTTTTCACCTTGGTTTTCCTTGCACGAATAATATTGCAGAATATGAGGCGCTCATCGCTGGGATGAAGCTAACAATCAAATGGGATATTCATCATGTTAAGATCATTGGTGACTCGCAATTGATCATCAAACAAGTCAACAATGAATACAAAGTCAAGGATGAGAAGCTCATCCCTTACAAGAAATTGGTGGAAACTTTGAAAGAGTTTTGTGCGTATTACATTCAAACAGATTCCAAGAGCACAAAATAGATCCGCAGATGCTATGGCAACCATAGGTTCTATGCTACAAATTCCACTAGAGAGAAATGATATGTCGTTATTTCTTGAGAACCTACACCAACTGCGTATGACATGCCAAAATCATGTTTGTCATGTGAAGTTTTTGGTCCCTATTCCCCATGGTATGCACACATCTTTACCTATCTTAAAAACAACACCTTCCCTCCTGACATTTCATGTTCCAAAAACAAAGCCTTATCTGCCAGATAGCTCGTTACACCCTCTTATGAGGTACGCTCTATTGTCATGGCTACGATGGGAATCACATTACGTTGTCTTGATACAATAGAGCCGGTCAAGCGATTAAAGAGGTACATGAAGGGGTGTGTGGTGCCCATACAAACGAGATGGTTCTAGCTAAGAAATTGTTGAGAGTAGGCTACTATTGGACTACTATGGAAAAAGACTGCTGCAAATATGTGAGGAAATGGGTCTTTTGCAAAAGTATGGAAATTTCATCCACGCGCCATCACAACCATTGCAACCTATCACAACCCCATAGCCATTTTCCAAATGGGGACTTTATTAAACAGGGAAGCTTACCCCTGCTTCATCCGATGGCCACACCCACATCATTACAACCACAAAATATTTCACCAAGTGGGTGGAGGTTGTCCCTTTGGCTTATGTAACGGGTGCTCAGATTTCAAAGTTTATCATGAATCACCTTATTTTCCGGTATGACATTCTTGTGGCCATAGTTACTAATAACGCCAAATCATTCAAGAACAAGACAGTGAAAGATCTCTATCATTGATTTCAAATCAGATTAAAGTGGTCTACATCATATTACCCTCAAGGCAATGGAAAAGCCGAGGCCACTAACAAAAATTTGGTTCGAATCATGGAAAAGATGGTAAGTAAGACAGTCACAACTGTTGTCATTTACAAATTCACCTAGCCCTCTAGGCTTATAGGACCTCCATTTGCACTTGACTTGATGCAACACCATATTCCATAGTGTTTGGAACAAAATCTATCATCCCATTGGAAATAGAGCTTCCTTCCCTGAGAATATCTCTTAGGGATTATCTGGACAAGGATGAGGATTACAAAGTGGCCAGGCTGGTAGAATTAGAACTCCTAGATGAAAAGCACATATGTGCCCTTAACCATCTCAAGGTGTATCAGAATAGGGTCTCCAAAAATTATAAAAAAGGATCATACCTCGTCAGTTTGAGGTTGGAGATTTGGTCATGAAAAAAATCAGTTCAACACAAGGGCGGAAAGAGAGAATAAATGCAAGTTCGAACCGCATTGGTTAGGAACTTACGTCATTGTGGCCAAATATGGTATGGGAGCATACAAAATTGCCCATCCCAATGGTGATGAGCTCCGTGAACCTATGAATGTCATGCACCTTAAGTGGTTCTATGCTTAAAAAATTAAAATAATAAATACAAAACAAAACAAATAAAATAAGAGAAAAAGAAAAAGAGAAAACAAGTCATCCATATGTGAAAACCATGCAATTGTGGCACTTTGGATAGGTCCCTTGGTGAAAAATGGTTTCCAACGCCTTGGGAGGATTCGTTGTTCACAAGAATCTTGCATCTAGAGGGTACTTTTACTTAGCCTAGGGCTAGTTCCGCACCTACATCCAAGATTCCCTATGAACCTATCATGTCAAGCCTTGATCTGATTTTTCTCCTCTTATAAATCAGTGAAGGGATGGTCTTTGTATATTCCCCATCTAACGTTGGGGGCACTTATGCAACTTCACCTTCCTATTTGTAAACATGTGGTGCCTACCCTTGTATATTCCCATCTAATGTTGGGGGCATCCATGTTTCTCGGTTACCTGTGCATAGCTTCGAAAAACCTTAGAAAATCACAAAAACATTCAAAAATGTTAGAAAATGACCAAACATTCCAAAATGTTTGAAAAACACAAAATAATAGAAAATTGTTTCACAAAACCACAAAACAATAGAAAATTGTTTCACAAAAACAATCTTACAAAAACATTACTTTAGTTTACTTACTTTATCTTGTTTCTTGCTTTGTTTGTGTACATTGTTTGCTTGTATGGTTGTTTCTTGTTTTGTTTGTGTACATTGTTTGCTTGTATGGTTGTTTCTTGTTTATACATTTGTATAGCTTGTTGCTTAGACATACTTTGATAAGATTCATCTTTTCTTTCTTAGATTAGATTCATTCTTACTTGTACATATGAAGTGTGTTTTTGCATGCTTGTAAATAATTGTACATAGTTGTGTTAATTCATGTTGGTTAGCACTGTATATTTGGTTAGGTTTGTTAACATTTGTTTGTCACATGTACATAGTTTTGTTATCACATCATCATATCTCCATCAATATCATCACATATAACATCATCTATACATCATATATAAATAAAATGCTATGTGTACATCATACATGTATGTTATGCTAATCATCACATATCGTATCATCAAATGGGGGCAAGAGGGATCACAAATATCAAAATATATCCCCCCGCACCAATATCATCATGTCATCCCATCCACTAATCTAGAACATCACATGAACAATACAATTGATATCATCTACAGATCTATCATGTAAAAATCAAAACACATGCGATACATCAACAACATGATACATACAAAAGGAGGAACCAAACCATATAACATCATGACACATCCATAATCCATGTAATCAATCATCAAAACAATAAATTCCATCATCCCATAACAACTGTGCCACATCAAAATGTCCATATATACAATATAAAATGTTTGTCTCAAAGAGGATATACATCATCGATACAAAATGGGCCATCAAAGGGCACAACTCATAAATGCCTTCATCAAAGGTGTACATAAAAAATGTTATACATTGATAAAAAAATGTTAAATCCTTCATCAGAGGTGTACATCAAAAAAATGGTACATCGTATACATCTGTCAAAAATGATAACACCTTCATAAGAGGCATGTATATAATAATACAAGTACAATCAATAGATACAATGAGAGTCATGGCTGGCTGGAACCCTCGAATGGACTAGCTAGCTGCTGCGAGGCGGAGGAGAACCCACGACTGTGTGCCGTGTAATCTTGTAGGCTTCCCTCATGGATTCTCCACTAATGCCTGAGGCCTCTCTGATCTCGTCGATCCACTCGACTGCTGGTTATAGGTGGGTTCCTGCTGACTAGCTAGAAATGCCTCGTAATATAAAGACCGATAATAGGAGGCTCTGGCCTCTGTTGTCGCCAAATCTCTCGTGGGTGTGCTATTTGTCATCACTATCCCAGCTATGTGTCGGAAGGATGCTACCTCGCCAATATTTTTTCAACCTTTTCACGACCTACTACTCGATCTGCGCACGGCCGATCTCTCTCGGCTATCACCGGTTTGTATCGAGTTTGGGACTATTGTAATAAGCTTTCACCTAAGCCATTTGGGCGGCCATCTTTGTATATATTGAAAGTGTACAATGTCATCTCCTCCCTAGCCTTCTGGGCTTTGGCATGGTCATGCTCGGATGTCATAACTCGAATGTGATCTCGGGATTGGTCTCTCTCTGCTACCACCTATTGCGGTTGTTTCCGTAAGGTAGCTAGTTGACCCGTCATCTCTCCCTAAGCTCGGGTAACCTCGAGGTACTGCAAGAACTTGTCCCTGCTCCTGTACTATGTGCCTATGGCCATGAACCATCCCTAAGCCTATCCCCAAGTCTGCCCTATCCCTTCTCCCGTCGTCTTTGTCTAGGATCTTGAGTTAGACCTTGCGATCATCCCCACCATCGTGTCTCTGAACATCAAATGGATCATCAACATGACATGCACCTCATCACTACTATATGGGATCTCTGGGGGTGTTCGAAACCTCACGCCCATGCCCCATTAGGTATAGTCAATCTTTGTGGCATGATAGTGGTATACCATACCAAGTAATTTGGTGTGGTGCCGGATCCCTAACTTTGTTGGGCGAGGGGCCCAAACCTATGGTACCACCTGTAAGAAACTATCCCTACTTGGGCCACTGGATACGTGACCCCATAGCTCATATCTCTACATCACGCGACGAGCATACCACATATCGAGGTTGAGGGACACCCTGAATCATGCCCAACTATCATGACAGATCTACCCCGCATATCTCTATAATGTAGTTGATCATCTGCCAAGAAGGAAGTGCTCTACCACATAGACACCAAGCTCTACTCCATCCTCGGGCCACTGTATGTGCCTATAGGGCCTCCAGATGATATCTCTCTCTCATACTCATCGAACTCTCGTTGATAATAGTAGATGCTACCTAGGTGCCCTCGTACATCATCTCCCATAGAGACCCATGCCATAAACATCACTCCTTGGGAGCTTGGGCATGTAAAACACCTACTTGGGCACCCGATCACTATATAGTCACATGACCAGATACGTAACAATGAAGTGAGCCCTTTGTCTTTTGATGGTGGTAAGTAATCAAATGTAGATCCTAATACACAGATGTGCCAATATGTACTCACCACTAAATAAACCATGAACTACTATGATCATTCCCAATGGAAACGATGCCCATGTCTTATCAGTGAGTAAGAACCCACTGATAAGAGCCATCAAGTAGAGTGGTCCCGGTGAATGGTCGGATTGGCTATACACTGATGTAATGACATTGTCATACCCTCATGGGGTATCTCACTGTGGAAAACTATGTCACTAATCGGAAGTGATCCGACAAAAATCACTCATGTACTCAATCACTAAGCCAACAATAGGAACATGTAGAATCCACCACACGTCCTCCAATGTGACAGTCATCTCTCTTGTAGGGATCCTGAAGCACTGGCTCTCATTGTGCCACCACTCAATCAAAGCGGTCAGTAGGCCATGATCTAGAGTGATCGATGGCATCCGTGCTACATGGCCTAAACCGACCACCTCCAATAGTACCGCCATGTCACGACGGTCTCGTCGACACATGCTCACCATGCATGCGACTATGTCGCTTCTTGCATCTCATGAGATTAGTAAATGTCTCGCAAAACACTACATGTATTAGACACTAATAATTATTCTAAGTTCTTCTATTGTTCTTCTATCCTATGCTAAATTTTACTTTCTTCTAAGTGTCTTTTTTGGCTTTTTCTCCTTATTCGTCTCTTTTGGGTGCCTACACGCCCTTTTGGCATGTGCACCTTGTGGTGTATGCCCCCTTTTGGCACGTGCGCATGCGTGCATCCGCCTAAGGGTGCTTGTGCCTATATTTTGTTATGCGCATGCACGTAGGTGTGTGTGGTGCATGTGCTAGGGTTTTGGCACTTGCGTGTACACCTAGAAGCTATCGGTATGTGTGTGGGTGTGCATACACTTTTTGGCGTATACGCTTACGTACACACATGTTTTATGTACCTGCGCATGTGTGCATATGCTTCAGGGGTGTTTATGCCACCTTAAGGGCGCATGTGCCCCGTGCATGCATGCATGCTGCTTGCTACCCCCTACTTCTACCCTATATTTAATGCATTAATTACAATATTAAATGCATAATTGACAAGTTAGGTCAAGCTACTCACGAAGGAGCCATCATCTACATGTCAGGCGTACTCCCGCACTCGATCGGCGCATCTCTTGTGGGCTCGTCCTCTCACCATCATCCTCGTCGCTATCATGGGTCTCACAATAAATTTTGGCAACGATCAAGAAGAAATGAATTACTCGTGATTTACCCCCCCGGGTGGAGTATATTAAACCATTCTTGTTGACCGTGATGCCCAATAATTTGTTTTGACCACCGTTGTTCCTCGAACTCTTCTTCTACTCATCGTGAATAATTATTTTATTTAAATAATTATTTTCTTTCTTTTCGCCATCTTTGGGGCATTATTTGCCACCTAGTACTGTTTCTTCTCACTAGGGCAATTTTATTGCTCTGGCGATATCACTTCTTCTACACACTCTATCGAATAATTATTTATTATTTAATAATTATTCTCAGTAATTTTTCCACTGTTGTGGAGGAGCATCATTTGTTGCCTATTGCTTCTTTCTCTCCCCCGGGGCATTTCTTTTGATTTTATGAGACTCTTTTCGATTCTTATACCTTATTATCGTATCCAAATCGTAAAACAAAACAAGAAAAAAATCCAAAATCCAACAAATTTCAAAAATTCTCCAAAAAATCCTAAAAATTGTAAAATTTACAAAACTAGGTAAACTAGATCATAGTGGCTAAAACTCGTGTCTTGCGCATGGTATTCTTTCCATATCTTTCAAATTTTCACATGTTCGCAGATCAAATGACTTATAGATCATCAGATTTACAACCATTTACAAAGCTAGCCTGCTTGCTTCGTCGGTACTCTGGGGCACATCTAGTTGCCCGATATTATTTCATTGCACACAAATGCTTTATCATTGGACCCAAGCAAAGCATCATTCATCATCTTCCCTTACATGTATCCTTCTTTAGGGCACCATTTTTTTAACCCTTTAAATCAATCACAAACATTTGGGGATTTTAGTTTGATAACAAAACATTTGTATAACCATCTTGACCATTATTGGCTGGAATAAGTGTGTTTGTACTTGTTTTCCTTGTTAAATGAGCTATTTTCCTTCTCATATTGCATTGCTTTTTGTATGTTGCATTGAGTTGGTATTTTTAGCAATGGATAATTATTCGTATCATGGCTTTTCATGTCATTCTAATTTTTTTTTCTTCGCTTATATTTTTAATAAGGACCGCCGACGTAGATCTTGGGCAATATGATGACACTCAAGTTATTTCAATACACTGGATGAAAGCTCTCTTTTCTTTCCATCTTCATTCCACTTCTACATCATTCTCCTATCAACACTATTCTTCTTATTCACAGGGCTTCCTACCCCTACCCATTCTTCTATCCATTTCTCTCACCTTTTTTGATCGTCGATCACCTTCTTTCATCACCCCATCGACACTCGGGGACATCTCTTAGTTTTACTAATTTTCTTCTACCCCTTCAAAATTTTTTTGTCTACTATCTTTAGGAGCATGATCAATCAACAATTAGGATCAGTTGTGCACAACTCTTTGTGGCCAATTTGGAGAAAAAATAGATAATTTATCTCTATTGGAACAATTGACTATAATCAAGAGAGCACCAAATGAGCAGATGGTTGACTTCAACTTTAGATTTCAAAGGACATGGGATATGATTCCACTTGTTGTGAGACCAATAGCTAAAGGTGCTTTTCTATACTTCCTAAAAGCTCTAAATTCTAATATTGTAATGATGATACAATCCATGGGAGGTACAAATTTACCCATAGCTTATAACATTGCTATTAGAGCTGAAAATTATTTGATTCAAGCTGGTAAACTTGCACCTAGGCCACCCATGCCTCTTTATCTAGAATTAGGAAGTCCAAGCACTAGCCAAACACCTACATTAGCTCCCATTCCTGCCCCAAAAATTAGAGTTTTGTTGAATCTTCTACCTCTTCTTCTAGTACCTCAAATGAGCTCCAAGAAGTCATGAAACAATTGTAAAACTTAGGCAATGAGTTGGTGACAATTAAGAGTAGAAGCTCAAAATTTCAGATCATACCAACCTCAAGTCCAACCGATAGATGGTGTCCCCTGATTTCATCCCGAAATTCTGCGACTACCCTATCCGAAAATTTTTCATACTTTTAAAATAATGGGTTGTTTTGTGTTTTTATTGCCTGAAAGTTCTTGTATTGCGTCAAGATATTCTCAAAGAGCCATATTAGCCTTTTTCGCCAAATACCCAGATGCCCAAAATTGTTATATTCTGTCGTTGGGATTTGTCTGCGAGAAATTTGTATTTAATTATTTTGAGCCCCGTATGAGGCTATTTGTGCTCCGTTTTAACTCTGTTATGATCGAACATATCATTATTACCTTGTACCAGAAGGGTTTTAACTTGGAGTAAGTTTTGGGCTTTATTTGTAACTTTTAGCAATTTTTCGTGTTTTTGTGTTGTCCCGTTTTGTTTTCTGTGAAATTTCTCTAGAACAATTCCTTTGTCGGTTTGGCCTGATTCTTGGCCTGGAGCAGCTGGAGAACATATACGCACATTATGCCCGGAGGAAGTCACCATCGGAGGTCTAGATCACTGGGAAAAAGTGAAGTCGTGCACAGAAAAGCCCCTGCGGGGATGGGTGCATTTTTGGAAAACAAAGGATTTAAGCTGCAATGGGAAAAATAGAAGCCGCAGGCATGATGGGAATTTTATACCTGCCTAGCAGGGTACTTTTTCCCATGATATAAAATTCACTTAAGCTGCAGTGGGAAAATTAGAAGCAGCAGGCAAGTGGGATTTTATTGCCTGCCTTGCAGGGTACTTTTTCCCATGATATAAAATTCACTTAAGCTGCAGTGGGAAAAATAGAAGCAGCAGGCAGGTGGGAATTTTGTACCTGCTTAGCAGGGTACTTTTTCCCGTGATATAAAATTCACTTAAGCTGCAGTGGGAAAGTTAGATGCTGCAGGCAGGCGGGAATTTATTGCCTGCCTTGCAGGGTAAAAATTCCCATGGTGAAATAAAAGAAAAGTGACTTAAGTGAAATCATGGGATTTTATTGCTTGCCTTGCAGGGTAAATAATCCCATTGTCAAAGTCAAATCACTTAAGTGGATCATGGGATTTCCGGGGCTGCCTTGCAGGGTAAAGAATCCCATTGTCAGAAATTCTTAAAAATAGAATTCTATTATGCAAAAAAGTGCGACCCACATTGGGTGAATAATAATGCATTAAATAAATATTTGTTAATATTTATTCACCCAATTTTGGCACCCAGGCTTGTGGAAAAGTCAACAAAAGCAAAGGGGAATAAATCAATTGGAAATAGAATTCTAAAATTAAATAAATTTAATTTATTTAATGCAGCCCCTTTTGAGAAGGAATTAATACTTTTTAAAGTATTAAATGATTATATTAATTCCTATTTTCAGTGGCTATGGTCAAAGCACACTGTGAAGCTTGAGTGAAGTGATGTGTGAAGGATTAAATTGGATTAATTTAATTTATTGGATGGCTGTCCTTAAACATGCTATTTTTAAAAGAGAAGAGCATGAGTTTTAATTAATTAATTACCTTTAATTGTTAGGGCAATTATTAATTATAGAATTGTGAAGGTTATATAAGCATGGGCAGCCATATGGGTGAATTATTTAATTCACAGGTAAAGAATTGCAGCCAAGAGGAAAAGTGCGCCCCCATTTGAAGAAGGATTTTGCTCAGGCAAGGTGGCAACAAGGCTAAAAACTTACAAATTTGGTGCATGCTTTGAAGGAGGTTGATCTTTTTCTACCTAATTGTTTGCACAGGTGTTACAAGAGCTCAGGAATTCATTACAGGTGCTTTACAAAGGAAAATGAGCTTTTATCAATGTCAATACATTGCATATATCCTCCGAATCTGAAGAATTGTCCAAATGCACAGTATTGAAGAAATATGGCCAAGTAAGAAGAAAAAGAATTATTCAGACGAAGATAAACAAAGCTATGGTGAAGAAAGATGAAAAAGAAAGCACAACGAAGTCATGCATCACTTCTAAATTTACAGATACTGGAGACACAGATCTAGGCTCGAAACCTCTTGCTGAATTGATAGACAAATCCAGAGCAGGAAAGACTTCACTCATGCGTGCAGATTAAAAGCAGTGGAATTATTCGAGTTGTAGTTTTTCCATCCATAGCCCAGTTGCCAAAGTTTGTTATGCAGGTGTAGATCCATATCCAGATGCAAGATGCAAATCCATATGCAGATCCAGATCCAGATCTCATAGTTGCAAAAGCTTCCGGCACAAAGGCTTCATCCTCTTGTTTCGAATGCAGCCCGTAGAGAAGACAATGCGAAGGCAAAATTCCAGCTTGCTTCCAATTCCAGTGCTTGCAATTCCAGCTTATTTCCAGATCCATCTGCTTCCAGATCCAGTTTGAATCAGTTGCATGCAGACATGAAAAAGGACAAAGTCAGCTTTCCTCTTCCTTCTTCTTTCCTCCGACAAAGTAATTGAGTGATCAATTAAATTATACAACTTAAGTGATTGGTTTAAAAGCCATTACTTGAAGAAGTCAACTACTTGGAGATAGGTGGCGACGTGCAAAATAGAAGGTTCTATTTTCAATTACAAATCATACATGTCACACAAAGAGGAATTCCAGGAGGAAGATTTCTAGTTGTTTCTTTCCGACTTCCACATGTGCCAGTTCAACTAAAGCTTTCAACTTGTAATTGCCCCTCTACATTCTATAAGTAGAGGAAGAACCTTCGGGTTAATAGAGGAGAATTGTAAGCAAGCAATCTTGTGTTCTAGACTTTGTGTTGAACCCCGAGAGCCACTTGGAGCAAAGGAATACAAAGGAGTAGGTTTCGGAGAACTTTGTGTCACGGTGTACTTTATTTCTTGCTTTTAGTCTTAGATCTCTTAATAAACTTTGTGTTATTTCAGATATGGATCTAGAATTTGCCTTTATTTTATAATTTTTGTGTGTTCATATCTATTAAGTTTCTTCTATGTGCATGCAATTAGCTCTGCTATTATCTACTAATTGGGATGCACATCTTCCCCATTTATTCTCTGTATTTCCTTTACTTCCTTCTTCTATAAAATACTTCCTTTCTTGAACAACTACTTACTTGCTGCAGAACTTCTTAGTTATGGTTCATGAACTAAGTGGTTAAAGTAAAACCCCTGATAGATAATAACATATTTTTATTGACAAATCTGACATGGGAGCCTCATGGGTTAAATGAGGGAGATTTATCTCATGACTGCCTAGGTTTGATGCTATGCAGAAAATCTAGCCAACAATAGACCTCTTTATCAACCTAATAGGCCAACTGCTCAAGTCTGAAAATCGAACCAAGTAAAACCTCTTGTTAATATATCATTTCATCACTATAATCTTAATGTTGTATCCACATCTAGAGCCATGGTACCAATGTAAAATAACATGGCTCAAGAATATGAATGTTGTTTTTCGTGTAATCAACCCCATAATCAGTCAACATGCTTCAACGGTGCTCTAAATTAAGCATTGATGGTGACAATGAATGGCGTGGAAACAGAGACAAACCAAGAAGAAAATCAATAATAGGAAGCTACCCAAGATGCACCTCCAAGTGAGACCACACTTGTGAACTGGAAAGTTGAGGATTTATGTGGTATAAATCAAGTTCCAACTCAGAGTGTGGCAGCTAATACATGGTCTAAAAAGAGGAATATGAAGAAGGAAAGTTATCTAATCCAAGTGCTTCTCATCCCTCTATCACTCCATAAGGAATTGGAAATCAAGGTGTGGCTCCAAATGTGTAAAGTCACCCAAGCCACCTTTAAAATCAACTCATATACCAATGGTAACAACTCCCATACAAGAGAAGGTTGTGCAAAGCAATGGACAACAGATGATAGTGCTTCTCCATTCAATATCATTGAGCAAATGAAGAAAAAATGTAAATATTTCAATGTGGGAGTCATTAGTTGTCCTAAGTCAAAGAGATCTCCTACAAGCTGCCATAGCAAATTGGTCCGCATCGGATCAATCATCCAAAGATTAAGAGAAGGTGCTCACAAATGTAGCTCCACATGAAGGTAATTGTAGACACCTATAATTTAGCTCCAGCAATTTAAATACTTAAATTACGCTAATTATACCCTCTCCCACAAATTGACGACATTGTCAATATAACACATTTTCTCTACTATCATCGTTCATTAATTACATTATGTTAGTTAATTAACTCTTCTATCCAACAACGATGCCAATTAATAACCTTCCGTTAATCAGATCCCCTTTCTATCTAGATTAATTAATTATTTCTAATTAATTAAGCTCCCCTTTCTATCTACATTAATTAATTATTTCTAATTAATTAATACCCCTTTCTATCTAGATTAATTAATTATTCTTAATTAATTAATTCTCTCTTCTATTTAATCAATAAATAATCATTTATTTGATTAAAATCCTCTCATAACATAAATCATACTAATTATTCCTCTAAAAAGCTTCTATAAGCTTGCACACCTATTAATTAATCACTTTGGTTAATTAATAAATCCCCTCAAACCCCATGAGTCACTAAAGGACAAAATAAACTCTCCTAAGGTTGACTCAACCCTTTCTAAACCTCCCTTATCCACAACTAACCCAACCTCCCTATTATCCCACATGTAAAGGGATGTAGAGATTCTTTTATCCATTGGGCTATATAAGGAGCCCTCCTCCTACCTTTCTTCTTACACCTAAATGAGCATAGAGCATACACTATAGCCATTTTATCATCTTAGAGAATTCTTCCATTAGAAGAGCTAGCCTTCTCCATTTCTTGCATTCATCCACCCAAGTTTTAAAGTCATATGGAGATATGTCAAATGGTCTTGTAGCCATGATTTGACAAGACTCCATTCTTGAAAACCTTGGGATTTCAAGCATATAATCAACTCTTTGATTGCTAGAGATCTACATAGGTTCAATCTCATCTCATTTAGCATTCAATAAGAGATAGAAGTTAATTTGTTTAACATATTAGCTTGAAATGTTCATTTCATGTTCTAATGTAGAGATGTTGATAGGTTAGCTTTTCTTAAGCTCTTAACATGATGATACATAAGTTTAGTTTAGCATTGTATTGAAGTTACTAGGTGTTAGTTTCAATTATACTTACATAACTAACTAATTCTTGCATACAATAATCAAGGTGGTCAACAAGGTAAAAATATGAAACCTCCTCCGTTTTACATATCTATAATCATTTTATAGATATTACCTCAAGGTACTAAATATTACTCAACTTTTCATTTCCATTTTGCTTTCTCAAACAACACAACTGAGTACGAGGCATTAATTTATGGGTTACATTGGGCAAGAAAGCGAGGCATTAAAAATTGCAAGTGTTTTGAGATAGTGAGTTGATTGTGAACCAAGTTAGAGGGAAAAATGCTACTAAGAATGATCTCTTCAAGAAATACAAGAACCGGGTATGGGATCTTATTGAGGATTTTGAAGCTTTTAACATCAATTCCATCTCAAGGAAGAAGAACGAGGCAGTAGACAAACTTGCAACAATCGGGGCAGCGTTTGATGTTGTGGAAAGTATTAAAAGTGAGAAAACCTAGCCTCATATAAAAGTGGTTTTAAGGCATGTCTTCCCGAGAAAACAATGTAAGGTGGAAAGTCTATGAGAATGATAAGAAAATCATCAATTTTCTACAAGAATAAGTTGAGTTCTCCGCTAGAAGCCAAGACAAACTAGAGAAACAATACGGTGACCAAGTGGTGCAGCTGAGAACTAACAAATTACCAAAGGGCCTTATAACTTTGGAATCAATATTCAATCCAAATGATCAGTTTCGGAAAGAGAAGGAAAAAATTCAGGTAAAGGGTGAAGACTTAGAGCCTATTTCAGTAGGTGATGGTAAGATGTTGCAGATTGGCAAGGTGAGTACTCAACAAGAAATATCTAAATTTATGAAACTTTGTCAAGAGTTTCCCGACGTCTTTTCCTAGAATTATAAGGATTTAAGAGGCTTAAATCAAAATTTAGCACAACATACTATTGAATTGGATCCAAAATCCAAGCCCATCAAGCGAAACAAAGACCGGTGAATCCTCACATTGAACCTCTCATGAGAAAAGAGTTGAACAAGTTGATTGAAGCTAGCATCATATTTCCTATCAAACATTCAAGTTGGGTAGAAAACTTGGTGCCGATAAGGAAAAGAAATGGAGAGATAAGGTTATGTGTGAACTTCTATGATTTAAATAGAGCATCACTCAAAGATCATTATCCACTCCCTCCATGGAACAAATATTACAATTAGTGGTTGGTTTGAAATGTTTTCATTGCTAGACGGATACTCGAGGTTATAATTAGATCACGGTAAAAGAAGAAGATAAGTTCAAGAACACCTTCACTACAAAATGGGGCACATAAGCTTATAGGAAAATTCCTTTTGGGTGTCAAATGCTAGAGCAACATTTCAGCAAGTAATAGATATGCCATTCAAGGGAGTAATCAACAAAATAGTTCTTATTTACCTTGATGATATCATTGTGTTCTTCAAAAATGAAGCAGACCACCTCTTTCACCTCATGCAAGTGATTCAAAGGTGTAGAAGGTTGAGTGTCGTTGAATCGAAAAAGTGAATCTTCTTGGCACATTAAGGAAATTTCTTTGGTCACATTGTTTCAAAACAATGACTGACTATTGATCTTGAAAGAGTTGAAGCCATCTGAACACTTCCATTTCCCAATCATAAGAAGGCTCTCCAAAGCTTCTTAGGGAGAATCAATTTTGTTCGTAAATTTTTGCTCGATTTTGCCACATTGGTGAAGCCATTAACAATGATGTTAAAGAACAACCTTGCATTCAAATGGATAACAGAAGGAAGAGAGAGTTTTGAGGCCATTAAGCATGCAATATCTCAAGCTCCAACTCTTATCAACCCAATTTTTCAAAATATTTCATGTTGTATATTTTTGGAGGTTCGGATAAATTTCAGCTATCTTGGTACAACTGAATAAAGAAGGTTTGGAACAACCTATAGCATTCTTGATCGGAGCTTGGAACATTACAAAGTGAGATATTCCTTCATTGAAAAACACGTTATTGTTATTATTAGAAGCTTAAAGAAGTTTAGACACTTGGTTTCGAACAATAAGATCCAGCTGTTAGTGTCTCATGCCGAGTCAAGGAATTTCTCTTGAACAAGGATTTAAATGAGAAGAGGGCAGGTTGGATCACGCAAGTAATGGAACATGACATTGAGTTCAAAGTCACTAAGTTGGTCTGTGGTAAAGGTCTATGTGAGCAATTAGCTTCTAAACAACATGCCGAGCCGGAAAGTGAAGGAGTTGTTTTAATGCTACAAAATGATCAAAAACAATCAACTAATGATGTGCCCATTCCATGTTCGACTCGAGACATGATGCTTTTTTTCCAAATAGGTTTGTGCCCTCAAGAGTGGAGCAAAGCAAAGAGAAGATACTTCAGATTATAGTCCATTCCGTATGTGCTCATTGATGACATCTTGTTTAAGAAGGACGTGAACAGAGTTCTCCTAAGGTGTGTCAAAATAAATTTGATTCGAGAAAGTGTTGCACGAGTTCCACGGACAGAGAAACGGAGGTCACTTTTCTCCATGAGTAACAACTCTCAAGATCATGAGAGCTGGTTACTATTGGCCTACGATGTTTAGTGATTGCTACTCATGGATTAAAAAGTGCAAGAAGTGTGTGTTCTTCATAGGAAAAGAGATACTAGCAGCGCTGCCCCTTCATCCCATTTAGTAGATCAACCATTCATGTAATGGGTATTGGACTTCATTGGAGTCATCAACCCAAACTCAAGTCAAGGCCATAAGTGGATTCTCACGATAATGAACTATTTCACCAAATGGACCGAACAAGTGGCATTCAAGGAGGGAAATGAATCTATCATCTTGAACTTCTATGAGGGATATTCACCAAGTTTGGAGTTACCACCACTATCATATCGATAATGCATTGGCCTTTCTTGGCACAAGGATTCTTGAATGGGCTGTCAAGAATGGGATTTATCTCATCACCTCATCAAATTATTACCCCAAGGGTAATGGCTAGGCAGAGTCCACAAACAAGAACCCTTGAGAATCATAAGAAGAAATCTTGATGAGAATTAGAGAACATGGCATACCAAGCTCAAATCAGCTTTATGGGTTGATAGAATCACACCCAAGAGGTCAACAAGTAGTTCTCCCTATAAGCTTGTATACGGAAAATAAGCATTGCTTCTATATCACTTGAGTTGCTTAAACTAGAACTCATGAAGCAGTTGAAACTAGATGAGTTTGAACCCATGGAAATCGGTATGCATAATTGATAGAGTTGGAAGATACAAGAGAGCTTGTAATGAAAACCATGGACTAAGATCAAACATTGATCAAGAAAAGCTTTGACAAGAAAGCTAAAGTCAGGAAATTCCAAGAGGGAGATTTGGTACTAAAGTGGGATGTTGATCGGGTAAAACCGGACAAACATTCTAAGTTTGATGCCATATGGAGTGGTCCATATATGATCACCGAATGGAAAAGTATAAAGCCTTCCGATTGGATAAGTTAGATTGGGAAGAACTATAGATTCCAGTTAATATAATCTACCGCAAAACATTGCTACAAGAAGAAATATTTCTCCCCTTATACATATTAGTTTAGGAATTTTCATTCCTCCAAGTGCTTATGAACATTGTTGTTGTTAAAATAGGTTTTAATTTCCTAAGTGCTAGTGCACATGTCCTATTTGATTCTAGTGTATGCCTTGTATACACTTCACCATGCTCAAGAAGGATAAATTGCAGTGAGGAAAATAAAAGTTGAAAGAAACAATTGTTTTCTTCAGGAGAACTCAAATGCTAGAACAACTAAAATCAGGTCAAGAGGAAAATTTCCCTAAGAAACAGTGGTTTGATTTTGCAATGAAGGGGCTTGAATATGGATGCAACTCGATCAAGCCCAACTTGAACTTGATCATCCTTTGTTGCACCAACTCGACCATCTTGAATGTTGGATGGCTTGATTCTTCTCAAGCTTGCCTCGGCTCGATCTATAAGAATGACTTGAGCCTCCATAGTAGTGCCTTCGCTAATGGTCACAATGCAAGCCTACAGTTGTCCAATTTCACCAAGGTAGTGAAATTGGATAATAATTTGGTGACTCGCGGGGCCATTTTCCTACTAAATGAAGTATGACCAGATCCATTGGGCATGGATTCTACATGATCATTATGAACTGGTATAGACACGGAATTTAGACCCTAGAACACTATTGAATTGTATTTAGAATAAGCACTTAGAGGAATTTTCATTCCTCCAAGTGCTTATGCACATTGTTGTTGGTGTTAGAATAGGTTTTAATTTCCCTATGTGCTAGTGCACATTTCCTATTGATTCTAGTGTATGCCTTGTATATAGTTCACCATGCTCAAGAAGGAGAAATTGCAGCGAGGAAACTCAAAGTTTCAAGAAACAATTGTTTTCTTTAAGAGAACTCAAATGCAAAACAACTAAAATCAGGTCAAGAGGCAAATTTCAAATCTTCATCCTTTTTCTTCCTTGTGTCGCAAGAACTGATTTTCTTGTGCCTTTCACCAAATCAAGAAATCAATAGTGGGGCTAGATCTAATATTACAGTAGATGATAGTCCTCAGTGTTCACTCAACCTTCAATCAGTGTTTAAAAATAAAACACTAGCCACCATGCATATCTCCAAGGTTTGATAACACTTTCTTTACAGCCGCAACAAACTCCAAACAACATGTCGGGAATGGAACTTTTAGAAGAAGAAAGAGAATCAAACCTTAATAGAGTTCCATGATGTCAAGAAAACCAGTCTTGGTTGTTCACACTTGGCAAAAATTTCGGCATTGAGACAACAATTGCAGGTGTTCAATATTCAGCCTCATGGATCACAAGTGTGGGAAAAGAGTGAAATTAAAGTTTTAAAAAAATTCTACTCTCATAAAACAAATTATGAAAATTTCTTATGAAAACTAGAGAGGATGCAAGCAGCGAGAGATGGTTCCAAATATAATTCAAGAGTGTTCTGGGGTCTAAATTCTAGGTCTAGACCAATTCATAATGAACATGTAGACTCCATGCCCAATGGATAGCTACAGTAACTATTCATACTCTATTTAGCGAGCAAATGGCCCCACGAGTCAACAAATTGTTATCCAATTTCACTACCTTGGTGAAATTGGACAAATGACAGGTTTGCATTGTGACTACTGGTAAAGGGGCTACTTGGCAGAAATGGAAAAAGGATCCTCCAATAACTCTACATAGTTCCTTATGCACCGAGAGGATCCAGAAGATTGACAAGATTCAAAAAATGTTAGAAGAATTCTTTTTAAAAATAATTGTTCCTTGAGTGCTTATAGAGCTAACCGAGCTCATGTAATGGTGGTCTAGTTACCTTGACAAGCAACCGAGCTCTAAATTACTCACCGAGTAAGTCATGGGCTCTTGAATAAGCCATTATAGTTAAAAGGAGCTATTGAGCTAGTTTTATATGTCTATGGAACTATACTATGAAGAGAATAGAGTTGCATGGGCACTCACCGAGCTATATTTTCAAAAGACCGAGCTCTCTTTTATCACTCACCAAGTCATTGTTTGAGATGGAGCAGGATCTGTTGGGAAGCACCGAGATATTTTAATGTTGGCCAAGCTCAAGATGAAAAGGGGCCACCAAGTTGCACTGGTTATGGGTGATAGAGATGTTCGAGATCATATCTATAGAGGCTCGAGTCGTTATTGTAGATCGAGTCGAGGCAATCTTGAGAAGAATCAAGCCATCCACCATTCAAGCCTACCGACCTGGTGCAATAGAGGTTGATCAAGTTCGAGTTGGGCCTAATCGAGTTGCATCCATAGTCGAGCCCCTTCATTACGAAAACAAACCCAAATCAAGATGTTCATGGTGTCGAGCTCTTGGATGATGGACCAACTCAACACCAAGGGTGTATGAGCCAATGCATTGGAACAAAGCACCGAAGGTCGAGTCGAGGATTGGTCGAGCTCTTTCAAGCTATCAATGTAAATTTGAAGACCATGAATATGAATGTATTAAGCTAACACAAATGGAAGACTCAAAGTTTTTGATCAATGAAGGAAATATTGGAGGGCGAGTCATTTTGGAAGGGTCCATCGCGGGTGAGCCAAGCCATCCAAGTCGATGAAGAGTGAAAGGAAAGGGCCGAGTTGTTTAACGTTGGGTCGAGATCACCGTTAGCCAAAGCAGAGGCATGTTAGGAAAGTTTGTTTTGAGCTCGGTGAGCTATTGAAAGATTCACGGGGATGGTGTGTCCGAGTGACCCAAATGGCCCTCGGGACACTTGTGCAAGAAAATGTGAAGTGGTTGCATAATGTAATGCAGAGAATTCGGGAAGTCATGGCCCATGTGAACTTGGTGGGACGAGACGTAAAATCCTAAGATCCCCATACAAAGGAGAGCTCAACGTCGTCGCGGGTGATGCCAAAAATATGGCCCGAATTACGAGAAAGGATTTGGGACATTGGTGCATAAAAGTCGACCCACATGATGCATTGTGTGTAGGAATGATGGGGTTCGGGAGCCCATGCGTCCCTTGAGTCATTTGTCAAGCGCGGGTTGGGATCAACGATCAAGATGACAATGTTGTATTATGTGGGGAAGTCGGGTTGGAGTGGCCCAAATGGCCTAAGTACAAAGTGTGTGGCTCTCAGCTCGAAAAGCATGACTTTGCGGATGTGTAAAGGAGTGCGGGTGATTCAAAGGTCAATGAACCGAATTTCTCAATCAATAGTGGAGCGGAGAGCTCACCTGGGGATATAAGGAGATAATGAGTTGGTTTGGCGGTGTACGAGGTGTCAAGTCTAGAGGGGTAAATGCCAAGCCAAATGTAGATGGCAAGTTGGTCATGTGGCATCGGCATGGATGGGATCCAAAAGGAACCCGCTAGAAATATAAGGGTCGGCCATGAAGCTAAGCGGTTGGTAGTGAAAAGTGAAGAGCTAGCTCAATCGAAATGGACGAGCCTGGCTATGTTTAATGCCAAACAATAAAACATATCCCCTCCCCATTCAAAGAAAATACAAATGATGATATAAAAGGGCCCCACCATTTTTATGCACCGGATATTAGATAAATCAAAAAACATTAGGAGAAGGAGGGAAATAATTAAAATGTGATTTTCCAACTAAGGGATTAATTATCATCTCCGTGGAGTTGAAGAAATGCTCGTGCAAATCAAAATAGCTACATGTACTCAGGAAGCCATAACTTTTGCATCCCTTAATGGATTTTCACAAAATTGGTGCATTGGAATTGTTATTCCAATACCTTTGCACAATAATCAAGAAATATAGAAATTGATGAATATTTGAGGGTGTGTAATTTATATAAAACCAACCCAGGATCGATTTGGTTGTCGGAGAGTGGTTGGAAATGCAATAAATGGGCATGGGCAGCAATTTTCATTCACTGCAGGTTGCATATCAATCAAGTAGATGAAAAGCTATATTGATGTACTAAGCAAGAGCGAGGAGGGTGTATTTACGTATGAAAGTGTACAATGTCAAGACCAACAATGTCAAATGATAGATTTCAAAATTTAAGAGTCTACATGTTGCTTTAGTTTTATAAAAAGAATTATTGTTGAAACATGAAAACTTTGGGAAGATATTTTGACATATCTCTAGTAAGATCGATTAAAAATATTTTCCATTTCAAGGAGTGGTGTCCCCAAATTTCATCCTGAAATCTAAGACTACCCTATCCGAAAAAAATCATACTTTTAAAATAATGGGTCGTTTTGTGTTTTTATTGCCAGAAAGTTCTGTAATGTGTCAAGATATTCCCAAGGAGCCATATAAGTCATTTTCACCAAATACCTAGATGCCCAAAATTGTTATATTCTGTCGTCGGGATTTGCCTATGGGAAATTTGTATTTAATTATTTTGAGCCCCGTTTGAGGCAATTAGTGCTCCGGTTTAACTCTGTTGTGATCGTACACATCATTATTCCCATATACTAGTAGGGTTTTAACCAGGAATGCATTCTAGGCTTTATTTGTAACTTCTGGCAACGTTTTGTGTTTTTCTGTTTCATTTTTCTATGAAATTTCTCTAGATCAATTCCTTTGCTGGTTTGGCCTGATTCTTGGCTTGGAGTATTTGGAGATCACATACGCACATTGTGCCAGAAGGAATTTGCCATCAAAGGTTTGGTTCACGGGAAAAGACGAAGTTGTGCACCAAAAAGCCTCTTCTGGGCTGGCCACATTTTTGGAAAAAGAGGGTTTGAAGTGGATCATGGGATTTTTGGAAGTAGCAGGCAGGTGGGAATTTTGTACCTACCTAGCAGGGTACTTTTTCCCATGGAAGCAACACCACTTAAGTCACAATGGGAAAATTAGAGGCAACAAGCAGACGGGAATTTCTTACCTGCCTTGCAGGTAAAAATTCTCATTGTGGAATAAAAGAAAAATCACTTAAGTGAATCATGGATTTTATTGCCTGCCTTGCAGGGTAAATAATCCCATTATGAAAGTCAAACAACTTAAGTGAATCATGGGATTTTCAGGGCTGCCTTGCAGGGTAAATAATCCCATTGTCATCTGACTTTTAAAAATAGAAATCTCTTATGCCAAAAAGTGCGACCCCTTTAGGGAAAGGAAGGCAACCTTAAATTAATTAATATCTTCTCCAATTTTGGCGCCCAGGCTTGTGGAAAAGTCAACAGAGGTAAATGGACAAAAGGAGGTTGAAAATAGACTGTTCTAAAATTAAATAAATAATATTTATTTAATGCAGCCCCTTTATGTCAAAAAGTGTGCCCCATTTGGGAGAGAAATAATACTTTTTTAAGTATTAAATGATTAAATTAATTCCTATTTTCAGTGGCTAAGGTCAAAGCATACTGTGAGGCTTGAGTTAACTAGAAGCAGAAGTCTAAAATTAAATAAATTTAATTTATTTAATAACAACCATGAGCATGCACAAAATAGGCACCCCATTTGAAGAGTAAAGCTTATTAATTAATTAATTAATTTCCAAGAATAGGAAAGACATTAATTAATTATAGAATCATGAGGATTATATAAGCAGGGGCTGCCATAAGGATGAATTAATTAATTCACAAGCAGAGAAGTGCAGCCCAGAGGAAAAGTGCACCCCATTTGAAGAGGATTTTTACTCAAAAGAAGGTGAAATTAATGCTAAAAGCTTCTAGAATTGGCGCACAGGTTGAAGGAGGTTGATTTGTGTCTGGATAATTGTTTGCATAAGTGATACAGGTGCTCAGGTGAAGTTGGTAAAATTCATGCTTGCTTTGCATGCAAATAGAACATCAAATTTGGGGTAGCAAGCTTGAATTATGCATATTTTTATGATTAAAATCCATTGTTCATGTTTGGTTGCCATCTTTGTCTGAATTAATTGCAGGAATTCATTACAGGTGCTTTACAAAAGAAAGGGAGCTTAAATCAATGTCCAATACATTGAATATATCCTCCGAATCTGAAGAATTATCTAGATCTACACCAGTTTTAAAGAATTATGGCAAGATAAGGAGAAAAAGAATTGTTCAGACAAAGATCGACACAACCATGGCAAAGAGGGATAAAAAAGAGAGCACAATAGAATCATGCATCACTTCCAAATTCACAGACATTGGAGACACAGATCTAGGTCCGGAACCTCTTTCCGAATTGATTGATAGATCCAGAGCAAGGAAGACTTCCCTCATGCGTGCAGTTAAAAGCAGTGGAATTATTCGAGCTGCAACGTTTCCTTACACAGCCCAGTTTCCAGAGTTCATTATGGAGTGTGCTAGGTCTTACCATCTATCATTTAGATTAGTCCGAGATGCTACGGGGAAAACAATAATTCGGTTGGACGCATAGTTCATCAATTATTGTTTGAAGATTCCAGCACGAAAGGTGGTGACTTCTATTAGCATTCAGGATGCCGGCAGCAGGTGGGAGAAGCATAGAGTTGAGTGCGTGAACATAATGAACAACAGATACATGAAGAAGCCCAGATCTCCTTCCAAGTTCCCAAGAACCCTTCGGTCCAATCTGGTATAGGAGGTAGATGATATTGCCAAATTGTTATGCAGGATAAATGGCAAAGCAAACGCTCACACTTTCCGTACATGGATGTATGCTTTCATCAGGACCATTGAAATCAACAAGGTGATTCAATAATCAATTGGTCAGAAATTATTAGCGACAACATTGGTGAGCAACTCCGAAACGTGAAGCGTACTTTCAGCTTCAAAATGACTTCCTATTTGGTATATGCAACAACTTCACAAGGCATCTTCTCCAAGCTGGATAGATGTGGCGTTCTTTCCAAGGACCCCATTTTCGAGTGCTACTCGACAGCCATCTTTGTACATACGTGCGGGAAAGATTTCAAAGTGGTCAATGATGGATTCTTCTACGAATTCATTTGTAGGCTGGACAGGACCTAAAGGCCAACAGGGTAAGCAAGGAAGCGTGGGAAGTTGTATCCAGGATTGGCAGTCTATTCATTCAGTTTGCGGATTTCACATACCTCAGGGTTACAGCTTTTACGGAGAACAGTTAAATTTGCCCGAGATATCTCGAATGATAAATTGATCACCATGGAGTGAGCAGACAACTTGTGGAGATGCACGACCTTCAGTCGAAACAGCACAAGTCTACAAGCTTCTTCCCAATCACTATGGGTCATTATAGCTGCCAGAGCATTCATAGAGCTTGAGGGATGGAGGCGGAGATGTTCTCTGAGTATGAGAAATAGTTCTTCCGCACGATTAAACTTCGATCCATTTGGAGGATTGAGGAAGATGATCTCCCAAGAGTACACACATGTGCCTTCATTAGAGGATTTCTGGATGAAGTGCAAAAGTGAGTACAAGGTTAGAAAGAAGGATTTCAATAGGTTATCAGCACGGCAAGTGTTTGACTTTGGATTAGCACGGATACCTGCGGATCTTAAAGATGATGGGGCTGTGTTACTTGACACATACCATCAAATGGGAGGAGATAGAGTTGTACTTCAAGAGAATGTAGGGGATGCCATATGATTGAAGAAAATTCTACCGCCGTTCTGGTGAATACTTCAAATCTGTTCTAACGAAGGGATACTACCTTGATGAATCAAGTCATGGGAAACTTCGGTGCAGGGGATTCCCTCAAGAGGAAGCATGGAGGAGAAAGCAGCAGAAGGCCCGAGAAGATGAAAGTGCACAAAAGGTCTCCTTCAAAGGAGAAGATCACTTCCACGACCATGACATTAGTTCCGGCTTCTCCAGCATCCAGTACTTCACCGACTGTTGCACATCAAACAAGACACTTTGTCATCCCTCAATTGAATTTGGCAACATTCATCTTCTCTCCTCAGCCACTCCGTTTAGCACCTGTTCCTGAAGAAACATTGAAGCTGCAGATGGCAGAGTTTGAAAGAGCTTTGTCTTTGGATGATTCAGAGGATGGCAACCACAACACGAGAGCGAGTTTCGATGGAGAGATAGTAGTACACTCAACAACTTCTCATTCTCCAAGAAGTAATTTCTCAGAATGGTTGACTTCGCAGTTGGTTCCAGAGGCTAGAGTAGAAATGAACTTGGAGGAACACGACTTGCAACTGCTCCAGAGTCTAGGCGGAAAAGACAAAAAACCTAAAGTTGCTAAGGTAACTTCAAGGTTGATCATCGAGGAGTCGGGGTAGAAGTTCGCTGAGATGTCAGTTCCGGCGAGAAGGGAAGAAAGAGGATGAGCTCACGATAGAAGACATAACAGTAACCAGAGTACCTATCATCAAGCCACCACAAAAGGATTGAAGCAGGATACATAGACATTGATAGATGCTCTATTCCTTAGGCTTGACAGAGAAAAGGTGGAGAAAGTTGAACTTCAAAAGCAGGTATCTCAGTTGTGTGAGATCATTGCCAAGGTTGCTAAATCTTCCACTCAGCCCATTTCAACTCAAGAGCAGGTGAGTGATCATCTGATGCAGGAGATGGAAGATGCAAGAAATCAGGTGAAAGCTATCAACGAATGGAAGAATCTGATTATTCGTCAAGCTTCTGTACAACTCGGAGAGGTGCCAACCCGCCTGAAGGTTATGAATGATGCAACAGATCAGTTGAAGCAACTGGTGACGAGCATAGTAGATATGAATACAGTTGTTGAGAGTAACTTGAGTACTTTGGCTGAAATCAATAAGCTGTTGGGAGAAGTGTTGGTTGTGGAGCAGATTGTACCAGATGGATCAGTTGAGAAGGGGAAGCAGCTAGAGTTTGCAGTATCTTTCCATTTGGAGATCTACAAAATTCTGCTGAAGAGGATGCAGGCACTTGAGAGTAAGACATCGTCGTTACTAGACAATGTCACTACTTTCACTGAGGAGGAAGTGGTCAGAAATGTTACTTCATACGTACGAGATCATTCCTAGCAAAGTGCCTAATTCCCTGGAAGGATCTCTTCTGATGGTACAAGGGAGAATTGATGGAGCTACTAAGCCTTTCATGATGAATTCCATTAGTATATCGGTGCACTATGCAATGCATATTGCGAGGTTCGGGTCGAGCTTGGAGGATGTGGAAGCATGTATCAAGGTGTTGAATGAAGGATTGCTGCAGTTCAGGACAGAAAAGGAAGTTGTGGCTAAGACAGATGGGAAGATGTTGAATTATATGTTCGACAAGTATATTCAGTATCAGAACAAAAAGAAGATATAAATGTTACAGCTGGCTTGACTTCTTCTTCTATTTTCCACGTTCCCGGATGAAATTGTAAAACTTTGAAGTTATTGGTTTTGAAACCATTACTTTAAGTTATGTGGAACAATTCTATTAGTTAAGTGATAGGGGTAAGTGCAAGAAGTTGATGGACAAATATAGGGTCATCCGTGGACGTCATATTGCAAAAAATAGCGAAATCTCAACTTGTAGGGATTATTAGTTATACACGTACTCTAAATTAGAAAAATTATATAAATATGAATCGAGTAGCATTCTTGGAATCTAGTTTCTAAAATACTAATTTTTGTAAAAAGGGACAAGTTTAACTATATTAAACACTTAAAATTATATGACTTACTTTTTTTTAAAAAAACTTATAAGATTGTAGTCCGTTTGCCCGCATTTTGGATGACCAAATCTTGTTTTTTTTTTTTCCTTGGTGAAACGTTAGATGTAGTTGTCTATCTTGGGATGGATTTTATTTTGTATTTTTTTAGCAATATTTTTTTAATGATTTTTTCCGTGAAAGTGGTTTGAAAATATTTAGAAAATGGAGCGTTTTCATTTTCCCGCCATAACTATATCAAAAATATCGAAATCAATTTTTTTAACGTGTATAGAATTTGTCCACGCTTGGGATGGTATAAATTTTATCATATTTTGATAAGCGAAACAAAAGTTCTGATCTTAAACGTAGACATGAACATTCACGGGAAAAAAATGTCTTAAAGACCTATTGTTAGTAAGAAATTATAAAATGATATTTATCTTATTCTATTCACTTTAAAAATAATATTTCTACGAAGTTAAGAGTCTCCCCTATGCAATGGAACTATTTTTGTGAAATGTTTTCAGTTCAAGTTTGGAAGAAGATTTGAGGTTTTTGACCTTTTACACTTCATAATGACCTTCTATAGCTTTGGTTGGGGAAAAACAAAGATTTTTTTGAGGCTTAGGTTCGGCAGATAGATCCACGAGTGTGCTTTATAAATCTGCGAGCGCGCTTTATAAAGCGTGCTCGCGGTTCATAAAGCATGCTCGCGGTTAATAAATCATATTTACACACATCCCAATGTATGAATTACCATGTGATTTTTACTCTCTAACCTTACCGTATGAATTACTACGAAATTCTATTTTTTCGCACGTTTTTCTTATCACCGGAAGCAAAACATCATGGGAGACAAAACGAAGTCAAAAAAGAAGTCATTAAGTAAAAAAACATCAAACAAATTAGAGGCCAACAAAATTTAAAATGTTGAGCGAATGCGGAAACTTCGTGAAGCTAGAAGAGGTTCATCTTCAATCCCAACTATTGTAAGCAATGAAGAACTAGGTAATGTTTCACCGTAAATGTTGAAGTTGAATTAAATACTCGTGATGAAGAAGTTTTTATCACAATGTTAAAGAAGAATTAAATACTCATGATGTAGAAAATGTTGAAATTGAAGGAGACAATGAAAATGTGAATAAGGAAATTCATGTTGAAACTTTAGACAAGATAAATTTGACAAAAACACCTCCTAGGATTTTACGTAGGAAACCTAATTTTTTAATTAAAATTGATGAAAACATTTTGAAACCAATGTCGACAAACTTTCTCAATGACAAATCGGGAAGAAAAGCCATGAAATTTGGGATAATCATTTTGAAATTTTAAATGATTCCCAAAGATGTCAATTGTTGGTTAGTTTGATGAAATTGATTAAAATGAGACCTACATTAAACACCTTAGGATTGACAACATCTAACATATGTGGTCAAACCTCTACAATTATTGAAAACCTTCATGATGCATATCACACTGTTGGTGTTAAGAGACGCACTAGGGATAGTAATATTGTGCCTCGTGTACTTGCTACTAGTGTTGTAAGTGAATCAATAAAAAAATAATGTTTGATTACGCAAACAAGTTGAATGTTGCAAGTTAATTGAAAAACTCTAATGAAAGCAATTGAAAGACGTAATATTCTTTAATCACTCAATAATGTCGATTTTTGGGCATTTTCTCGCTAAAACACCACGTAAGGACAAAAATAATTTTGATGCTTTAAGAGAAGTTGTTATTAAATTTTGGCATGATAACACTAGAGTTTCACCTAATACAAGAGATGTTATAAAGCGGGAGTTGGTTCTACTAATCGTGAACCACATCCAAAGCATTTCTTAGATATGACTCAAATTCAATTTTTTCGTAAGTTTGAACAAGAGAATCTGGAAATTAAAATTAGTCAACATTTTTTTGAAATGTTGAAACCATTCTATGTGAAAATCAACCATGCTCACACCACTTGTTGTTGTAAGCAACATGTTGAATTTGCGATGCATTATACTAAATTTTTACGTATTCGTTCTAATTTTCATTCTGAAACTATGTTATCAGAATGTGGTGTTCAAGTTCCACCAATATCTTCCAGGGATTTCATTCCTACTATATTTTGTGAAAAAGAAGTTGGACAATTTTTTTATAGTAAGGATTGTTTAGATGGAAGTTGTAGTACATGCGGCGGATTATCTAAATTGGAAAGTTGCATCCATGAGTAAATTGAAGGTACAATAGGACATAACTTAGTTGAATTTGATAAATATAAATCGATTGCATACCAGTTGAAAGATGGAAAAGAGTCAAAACAAGTGTGAGCTAGTTCTGAGAACAAATGGCCATTTTTTAATTTATGAGAAAATTTAAGGATGAAATTGTTTATGAGTATGCGAGGCATACACATAGAGCTCGATGGTTGGATGAACAATTCAAGCTATGCAAAGACACATTTCCTATTGGTACTATTGTTTTAGTGGTCGATTTTGCAAAGAATTACACATTACAACCACAAATGGAGGTTCAATCGCAATATTACAACTCAGTACAAGTTGCCATTTTTGTGCATATAACATTTCTACATTCTCCTGACAGTACAGAGAATGATCAAATTTTTTTAAGAGAGTACCACTTTTATATCAGTGATGATCATACTCATTCTACTGAATTTGTGCAAGGGTGTTTCCAGTTATTTTATAGAAACTTGTCTGATAGGGACATCCACTTCAAACAACATTATATATGGTCAGATAATTACACGTCTCAATTTAAGAATGCACAAATATTTTATTGGATGAGCAGAATGCACGTCAAGATGGGTGTGTAACATATTTGGAGTTTCATTGAGGTTGGACATGGAAAAGGAGAGCATGACGGTGCAGGGGCATGTGTGAAAAAGATCTTGCAAGAGAAGAGTTGAAGTACAAAGATGTTGCTAAATTAAAAGATGTAAAGAGCATAGTGGAATAGTGTAATCGACAACATGGCCCGAGGTTCTCAAGAAAATTCCACAGGTTGCAGACATTTTTGATTGATAGAGGAAAAACATATTGTTAACTACGAGGATTGTATGACACTCACGGGTCCAGTCATATGCACTCATTTTGTAGCTCGATGCTACTTTGTGGGCCGTATGGACAAGAAAGTTGACATGTTTTTGTGCATCTTATATCGAATTTGTCACTTTGAGTGTGATTCACAAGAATGGGTAGAAGGATGGATTTGTAGGCCTCTAACTTCGCTTCCTAGTTATTAACCTCCACAAGCATTACAACTTATTTTTGCAGATGAAGTTACAACATCCAAGGACTTTAATGAAATTTCAATTTTGGTGCGACAAGGTATTTATAGTTATTTATTTAAATTTTGTATTGACTTATGTCCATTGAAATTTTAATATGTAATTTAAATTTGAGTTGTTCAACCTTGGTTTTTTTGTAGGACATGTGTTTCACGTAAATGCGATGTAAGAAGACAATGAAGAAGGAACAAACTATTTTTTATGTCATTGCATTGAGGAAAGAAAGAAGTTTACTTCTCTTATTATAGATGCGAAGATATTGAGTATCCTATGTGGTCAAGTGGTAGTTATTGGAACTTGGCTTCGATGATATCCATTAAAAACTCCTTTGTTTGGGTGTTTGAAGACTTTGAGACACACAGGAAAATACTCTTGTATTCACATCTAGCTCTAGCGACAAATATTGATTGTATAGATATCGAGGAAGGCTTAATAACAAGATTCTTTGGAAGGTTCGAGAGTTAGATCATGAAGCAATCTTATCTCATTATTCGAGTAGATCCGATCCCGATGGTTCATTGGAATGAATTTACAATGTTCATGTCTCTGTATATATAATTTCTTTTCAATATATATATATATATCTATATATATATATTTTTAGTTTAAAGATCTAGATTTAAGTTTGAATATATTTTATTTTAAATTTGTGTATTTTGTGTACATATATAGATAGTATATGGTTTTGATTTGAAACTTAAATTTCTTTGACTAACACTTTTATGTTTAGCTTAGTGGTGCCAAAAAGCTTCCACATTCACGTGGTTGGTATTGTTAGTAGAGAATTTTAAATTCTTGACACTAAAAGAAGCTTTCATTGTTTGAAAAAGCTTTCATTGTTGAAAAAGTAAATTTTGAAAAAGTTGTAAATTTTGAAAAAGTTGTAAATTTTGAAAATGTTGTAAATTTTGAAAATGTTGTAAATTTTGAAAATGACTCCTCTAGGTGCCACGGAGTCCGAGTAGTCACCCGTCGAAGTTGAACGATATTTTGGTCTCAGGGCTCTTAAGGGACTACGCCGAACGAAGTAGCCCTGAAGCAACGACCCTTTCGCGCACCGAAACACCGCCTCCTCTAGCGTTCACACTGCCACCCGGACGCAGTTTTGGCAAGACAAATGGTCGGTGCCATGATCCAACGTTTGCAAAATATAGCGTTTTGACAATCTTTGCGGCTCCAACCGCAATATTTCACGCATTTGCAAACAGAGGGACGAGCGAGAGCACCGAAATGAGAATGAAAAAAACCAAGAGAGGTTATTGTAGAGGGTCCCTATCTTGAGGTGTTGGATCGCACGAGGCCTCTCTAGGTGCCATGGAGTCTCGAGTAGTCACCTGTCGAAGTTGAATGATATTTTGGTCTTAGGACTCTTAAGGGACTACGCCGAATGAAAGCAACAACCCTTTCGCGCACCGAAACACCACCTCCTCTAGCATTCACCGGCCACCCGGATGTCTTGCCTGACGATTGGGCCGATTCGGTGCCATGACCCACCGTTTGCAAAATATAGCGTTTGAAAACCTTACACTAGCTCCAACTGCACTATTTCACGCGTTTGCAAACAGTAGGACATCGAGAGCACCGAAATGAGAAGGAAAATACCGAGAGAGGCTATTGTAGAGGATCCCTACACTGAGGTGTCGGATAGGACGAGGCCTCTCTAGGTGCCACGGAGTCCGAGTAGTCACTCGTCGAAGTTGAACGATATTTTGGTCTTAGGGCTCTTAAGGGACTACGCCCGAACAAAGTATCCCGGAAGCAACGACCCTTTCACGCACCGAAACACCACCTCCTCTAGCGTTCACCTGGCCACCAAGACATGCCGGCATAGTCGGTTCGGTGCCACGACCCAAAGATTTGTAAAATATAGCGTTTGACAACCTTACACTAGCTCTAACAACACTATGTCACGCGTTTGCAAAAAGTAGGACAGCGAGAGCACCGAAATGAGAAGGAAAAAATCAAGAGAGACTATTGTAGAGGGTCCCTACTCCAAAGTATCGAATTAGACGAGGCCTCTCTAGGTGTCACTGAGTCCGAGTAGTCACTCGTCGAAGTTGAACGATATTTTGGTCTCGGGCTCTTAAGAGACTACGCCTAAACAAAGTAGCCCGGAAGCAACGACACTTTCACGCACCAAAACACCACCTCCTCTAGCATTCACTTGGCCACTCGGATGTGTCGACGCATGCCGGTTTGGTGCCACAACCCACCGTTTACAAAATATATCGTTTGACAACCTTACACTAGCTCCAATCGCACTATTTCACGCGTTTGCAAAAAACGGTAGGACAACGAGAGCACCGAAATGAGAAGGAAAAAATGAGAAAGCATATTGTAGAGGGTCCTTACGCCAAGGTGCCGAGATCGGACGAGGCCTCTCTAGGTGCCGGGGAGTCCGAGTAGTCATCCATCGAAGTTTAACAATATTCTGGTCTTAGGGCTCTTAAGGGACTACGCCCGAACAAAGTAGCTTGGAAGCAACGACTCTTTTGCACACCGAAACACCACCTCCTCTAGCGTTCACTTGGCCACCCAGATGTGCCGGTGCAGTTGGTTCAGTGCCACGACCCAGCGTTTGTAAAATATAGCGTTTGACAACCTTACACTGGCTCCAACTGCACTATTTCGCGCGTTTGCAAACAATAGGACAACAAGAGCACCAAAATGAGAAGAAAAAACTGAGAGAGACTATTGTAGAGGGTCCCTACTCCAAGGTGTCAGATTAGACGAGGCCTCTCTAGGTGCCACGGAGTCCGAGTAGTCACCCGTCGAAGTTGAACGATATTTTGGTCTCAGGGCTCTTAAGAGACTACGCCGAACGAAGTAGCCCGGAAGCAACGACCTTTTCATGCACCGAAACACCACCTCCTCTAGCATTCACTCGACCATTCAGATGTGTTGGTGTAGTCGGTTTGGTGCCACAACCCACTGTTTGTAAAATATAGCGTTTGACAACCTTACACCGGCTCCAACCGCACTATTTCACGTGTTTGCAAACAAGAGGACAATGAGAGCACCTTGAAAGGAGAAGGAAAACCGAGAGAGGCTATTGTAGAGGGTCCCTATGCCGAGGTGCCGGATCGAGACGAGGCCTCTCTAGGTGCCATGGAGTTTGAGTAGTCACTGTCGAAGTTGAACAATAGTTTGGTCTCAAAGGCTCTTAAGGGACTATGCCCGAACGAAGTAGCCCGGAAGCAACAACCCTTTCGCGCACCGAAACACCACCTCCTCTAGTGTTCACCTAGCCACTTGGACGTGTCCAAGACAATCGGTTCGGTGCCACGACCCACCATTTACAAAATATAGCATTTGACAACCTTACACTGGCTCCAACTGCACTATTTCACGCGTTTGCAAACAGTAGGACAACGAGAGCACCGAAATGAGAAGGAAAAAAATCGAGAGAGGCTATTGTAGAGGGTCCCTACGCCGAGGTGTCAGATTAGACAAGGCCTCTCTAGGTGCCACGGAGTCCGAGTAGTCACCGTCAAAGTTGAATAATATTTTGGTCTCAGGGCTCTTAAGGGACTACGCCGAACGAAGTAGCCCGGAAGCAATGACCCTTTCGCGCACCAAAACACCACCTCCTCTAGCATTCACCTGGCCACCCAGATGTTTTGCACAATGGTTGATTGCCATGACCAACCGTTTGAAAATATAGCGTTTGACAACCTTACACTGGCTCCAATTGCACTATTTCACGCGTTTGCAAACAAGTAGGACAACGAGAGCACCGAAATGAGAAGGAAAATACCGAGAGAGGCTATTGTAGAGGGTCCTTACGCCAAAGTGCTGGATATGACAAGGCCTCTCTAGGTGCTACAGAGTCCGAGTAGTCACCCGTCGAAGTTGAACGATATTTTTGTCTCTGGGGATTTTATGGGACTATGCCGAACGATGTAGCCGGAAGCAACGACCCTTTCGCGCACCAAAACACCGCATCCTCTAGTGTTCACCTGGCCACCCGGATGTGTGCGCGCATTCGGTTTGGTGCCACGACCCACCGTTTACAAATTATAGCGTTTATGACCTTACACTCGGCTCCAACTACACTATTTCACGCGTTTGCAAACAGTAGGATAGCCAAAGCACCGAAATGAGAAAGAAAAAAACTAAGAGAGGCTATTGTAGAGGGTCCCTATGTTGAGGTGCCGGATCAAATGATGCCTCTCTAGGTGCCACTGAGTCCAAGTAGTCACCCGTCAAAGTTGAACGATATTTTGGTCTCAAGCTCTTAAGGGACTACGCTCGAACGAAGTAGCCGGAAGCAACGACCCTTTCGCGCATCAAAGCAACACCTCCTCTAGTATTCACCTAGCCACCTAGACGTGCCAACCAAGTCGGTTGAGTGCCACAACCCACCATTTGTAAAATATAACGTTTGACAACCTTACACTGGCTCCAACTGCACTATTCGCGTTTGCAAATAGTAGGATAATGAGAGCACCAAAATGAGAAGGAAAAAACCGAGAGAGGCTATTATAAAGGGTCCCTACCAAGTTTTGGATCGATGAGGCCTCTCTAGGTGCCACGGAGTTTGAGTAGTCACCCATCGAAGTTGAACAATATTTTGGTCTCAGGGCTCTTAAGGGACTACGCCCAAACAAAGTAGCCCGGAAGCAACGAACCTTTGCGCACCAAAACACTACCTCCTCTAATGTTCACTTAGCCATCCGGACATGTCTGTGCAGATTAGTTCGGTGCCACGACCGACCCGTTTATAAAATATAGCATTTGACAACCTTACACTTGCTCCAACTGCACTATTTCGCGTGTTTACAAACATTAGGGACAATGAGAGCACCGAAATGAGAAGGAAAACCGAGAGAGGCTATGTAGAGGGTCCCTACTCCGAGGTTCTCGGATCATATGAGGCCTCTCTAGGTGCCACGGAGTCCGAGTAGTCACCGTCGAAGTTGAACGATATTTTAGTCTTAGGGCTCTTAAGGGACTACGCCCGAACGAAGTAGCCCGAAAGCAACGACCTTGTCGTGCACCAAAACACTTTGCCTCCTCTACCGCTCACTTGGCCACGGGACGTGTCGGCGCCAGAGTCGGTTCGTTGCCACGACCCACCGTTTGTAAAATATAGCGTTTGACAACCTTACACTCGGCTTCAATCGCACTATTTTCGCGCTTTGCAAAGCAAAGAGGACAGCGAGAGCACCGAAATGAGAAGGAAAAAACTGAGAGAGGCTATTATAGAGTGTCCCTATGCTTTGAGGTGTTGGATCAGACGATGCCTCTCAAGGTGCCATGAGTCCAAGTAGTCACCCGTCGAAGTTGAACGATATTTTGGTCTTAGGGCTCTTAAGGGACTACGCCCAAATGAAGTAGCTCGGAAGTAACGACCCTTTCACGCACCAAAACACCACCTCCTCTAGCATTCACTTGGCCACTCGGATGTGTCAAGCGCAATCGGTTTGGTGCCACAACCCAACGTTTGTAAAATATAGCGTTTGACAACCTTACACTCGGCTCCAATTTTACTATTTTACTCGTTTTGCAAATGTAAGACAAAGCGAGAGCATCGAAATGAAAAGGAAAAATAGAGAGAGGCTATTATAGAGGGTCCCTATGCCGAGGTTTTGGATCGACGAGGCCTCTCTAGGTGCCACGGAGTCTGAGTAGTCACCGTCAAAGTTGAACGATATTTTAGTCTCGGTGGCTCTTAAGGGACTACGCCCGAACAAAGTAGCCTAAGCAACGACCCTTTCGCGCACCGAAACACGCCTCCTCTAGCATTCACTTGGCCACCCGGATGTGCGGCGCATCAGCAATGGATTCGGTGCCACGACCCAACATTTGCAAAATATAGCGTTTGACAACCTTACACTGGCTCTAACTGCACTATTTCACACGTTTGCAAAACAAGAGGGACAGCGAGAGCACCGAAATGAGAAGGAAAAAACCGAGAGAGGCTATTGTAGAGGGTCCCTACGCCGAGGTGCTAGATCAGACGAGGCCTCTCTAGGTGTCACAGAGTCCGAGTAGTCACCCGTCGAAGTTGAACAATATTTTGGTCTCAGGGCTCTTAAGGGACTACGCCCGAACGAAGTAGCCCAGAAGCAACGACCCTTTCGCGCACCAAAATACCACCTCCTATAGCATTCACCTGGCCACCCAGACGTGTCGGCGTAGTCGGTTCGGTGCCACGACCCACCGTTTGCAAAATATAGTGTTTGACAACCTTACACTAGCTCCAACTACACTATTTCACGCATTTGCAAACAGTAGGACAACGAGAGCACCGAAATGAGAAGGAAAAAACCGAGAGAGGCTATTGTAGAGGGTCCTACGCCGAGGTGCCAGATTAGATGAGGCCTCTCTTGGTGCCATGGAGTCCAAGTAGTCATCCGTCGAAGTTGAACGATATTTTGGTCTCAGGGCTCTTAAGGGACTACACCCGAACGAAGTAGCCGGAAGCAACGACCCTTTCATGCACCAAAATACCACCTCCTCTAGCATTCACCTGGCCACCCGGATGTGCCTACACATTCGGTTGGTGCCACGACCCACCATTTGCAAAATATAGCATTTGACAACCTTACACTGGCTCCAACTGCACTATTTCGCGTGTTTACAAACAAGGACAAAGCGAGAGCACCGAAATGAGAAGGAAAAAACCGAGAGAGGCTATTATAGAGGGTCCCTACATTGAGGTTTTGGATTAGATGAGGCCTCTCTAGGTGCCACGGAGTCCGAGTAGTCACCTGTCGAAGTTGAACGATATTTTGGTCTCAGGGCTCTTAAGGGACTACGCCCGAACGAAGTAGCCCGGAAGCAACGACCCTTTCGCACACCGAAACACCACCTCCTCTAGCATTCACCTGGCCACCCAGATGTGTCGGCGCAGTTGGTTTGGTGCCACGACCCACCGTTTGTAAAATATAGCGTTTGACAACCTTACACTGGCTCCAACTGCACTATTTTACGCGTTTACAAACAATAGGACAACGAAGAGCCGAAATGAGAAGGAAAAAACCGAGAGAGGCTATTGTAGAGGGTCCCTACGCCGAGGTGTCGGATTAGACGAGGCCTCTCTAGGTGCCATGGAGTCCGAGTAGTCACCCGTCGAAGTTGAACGATATTTTGGTCTCAGGGCTCTTAAGGGACTACGCCTGAACGAAGTAGCCCGAAAGCAACGACCCTTTCGCACCGAAACACCACCTCCTCTAGTATTCACTTGGCCACCCAGACATGCCGGCATAGTTGGTTCGGTGCCATGACCCATCATTTGCAAAATATAGCGTTTGACAACCTTACACTGGCTCGACTGCACTATTTTGCGCGTTTGCAAACAGTAGGACAACGAGAGCACCGAAATGAGAAGGAAAAAAATGAGAGAGACTATTGTATAGGGTCCCTACGCCGAGGTGTTGGATCAGATGAGGCCTCTCTAGGTGCCACGGAGTCCGAGTAGTCACCCGTCGAAGTTGAACAATATTTTGGTCTCGGGCTCTTAAGGGACTACGCCCGAGCGAAGTAGCCCGAAAGCAACGACCCTTTGCGCACAAAAACCACCACCTCCTCTAGCGTTAACTTGGCCACCCGACATGCCGGCCAAAGTCGGTTCGGTGCCATGACCCATCATTTGCAAAATATAGCGTTTTGACAACCATACACTCGGCTCTAATCGCACTATTTTGCGCGTTTGCAAACAGTAGGACAACGAGAGCACCAAAATGAGAAGGAAAAAAATGAGAGAGGCTATTGTAGAGGGTCCCTACGCCGAAGTCTTTGGATTAGACGAGGCCTCTCTAGGTGCCACTTTGAGTCCAAGTAGTCACTGTCGAAGTTGAACAATATTTTGGTCTCGAGCTCTTAAGGGACTACACTGAACGAAGTAGCCCGAAAGCAACGACCCTTTCGTGCACCGAAACACCACCTCCTCTAGTGTTCACCTTACCACCCGGATGTGCCGACATATTCGATTTGGTGCCACGACTCACTTGTTTGCAAAATATAGCATTTGACAACCTTACACTGGCTCCAATCGCACTATTTCGCAAGCGTTTGCAAACATGTAGGGACAGCGAGAGCACCGAAATGAGAAGGAAAAAACCGAGAGAGGCTATTGTAGAGGGTCCCTACGCCGAGGTTTCAGATCAAACGAGGCCTCTCTAGGTTCCACGGAGTCCGAGTAGTCACCCGTCGAAGTTGAATGATATTTTGGTCTCAGGGCTCTTAAGGGACTACGCCCGAATGAAGTAGCCTGGAAGCAACGACCCTTTCGCGCACCGAAACACCACCTCCTCTAGCGTTCACCTAGCCACTTGGACATGTCGGCATAGTCGATTCGGTGCCACAACCCACCGTTTGCAAAATATAGCGTTTGACAACCTTACACTGGCTCCAATTGCACTATTTCACGCGTTTACAAATAGTAGGACAGCGAGAGCATAAAAATGAGAAGGAAAAAACTGAGAGAGGCTATTGTAGAGGGTCCCTACACCAAGGTGTCGGATCAGACGAGGCCTCTCTAGGTGCCACAGGAGTCCGAGTAGTCATCTGTCGAAGTTGAACGATATTTTGGTCTCAGGGCTCTTAAGGGACTACGCCTAAACAAAGTAGCCCGGAAGCAAGGACCCTTTCGCGCACCGAAACACCACCTCCTCTAGCGTTCACCTAGCCACCCGGATGTGCTGGCGTAGTCAGTTTGGTGCCATGACCCACCATTTGTAAAATATAGCGTTTGACAACCTTACACTTATAAAATATAAAATATAGCGTTTGACAACCTTAAATATGAAACTACATGCCAACAATCTCCCCCTTTTTCATTGATGAAAAACCAGTTATACTTATCCCCATTTTTTACATTAATGACAAAGGCATACATTTAACAACATGTTCTTCATCTTTCTCCTCCTGATAGGATCACCTCTTCATTAGAAACATCAACCAAATGTCTTAAATAAGCTCAAAATCTTGAAATTTCACTCAAAAACTTATTTTAGCCTCTTTTCAAGCATAGAGACACTAAGCTCCCCTGGGAATAACATATGCATGATCTGAACATGTTGATAATCATTGATTTATCATCATCATAACTTTTCTTTGAGTAAGAGCACCATCATTCACCTTGTAGGTATGCAAAAAAATTCATTCCTCACAAAAGCTTTTTTTTCACCTTCAAGAATCCACTATACCAGACCTACATACCTAAAACAGTCATCTCTATAGAAAAATGATCCTTCTTACCTTCATCTTTGGGCCAACTCTACTTGTTAGGCACCAAAACTTGATTTAGTCACATGTTTGTAGCCTTCATGTATTGGGAAGAAATAATGCATTCATGACTCATACCTTACTTGTTCTTGGAGAATACACTCATCACAGACCTCAAAAGCCTTTAAATAAACAATGTCCCCCTGAGTGTTTTGTATCATACACATCATCATATAGCTCTATAGAATCTCCTTTTCATATCATTGTAAACTGATTATCATAAAATCATCAACCTTCCCTCCAAATCTAGCTTCATCTTGTCGAAAAAATGCCTTTCTAGCACACGAAATCACCTAGAGTACCTTCAAGAATCTATCATATATGTACTCCTGTCAAGATTAGGCATTGAGCATTTTTTTCAAGCACTTTAAGTAACACCTACAGGCATGTAGGTTACAAAATTAGAGAAAATTTGAAAATTTCAAGTCATGTAGCACAATGGACACTAGACAGATACTTGTATTTTGGAATGAAACACACTTCTAGACCTGACAATTGACCACTTTGAATGCATCATAACATGCCATGGTTGGGCTTGACATGTACACATTTCACCTGTGAAATATTCTTTACAGACGCATAAGCAAATTATATGTATATACTGATTCAAGAAACCTCAAGTCATAGACCAAACTAGCTACCTGCCTCACTAGCTTATTCTTATAATCATCACAAGAACAATTCTTGGAGCATATTACCAATTTAAGAGTATACTCACCATATTCTTTAAAATAACGCATGCTCTACCTCTTGAAAACATTTTCCATAAGTTATCAGATAATCCCTATAGATCTATTGGTTTGAATATTGCACAAGTGAATGATGCGATATGTGAATTGTTCCAAGACAAAACAATGCAAGCATCCAAGATTGTAAATTATGAAAATACAATCTAGATATAATTAATTGTTTCAGTTTTACAGATCTAGCATCTTTATACCATTGCTCATAAGAAAATATTATATTTAAAACACTTATGAGTTAAGGGGTGTCGACAAAAATAGATCTCACACACCTTCAATAAATTAGTCTCACATAAGTGTCATAGTGAAATCCTCTTTGAGTCATTAGTAAACAAACAAGACAAAGAACATATAGAAAAATTGGTATACCCATTCAAAGATGATGATTAACCACGTTACACTGCTTGTTAAAGAACTGAAAAAGTCATAAATATGATTTAACCAACACACATGGATATATATATAAGAATCAAACAAAGTGTGCTCCAGATGCACGTCTCTGAAAATATATATGTACATAAGTTCATAATGTATGTGTACATCTCGAACTAAGCACGTGTCATAATGTACATATGGGACCACATGCGGTCGCAAAAGGCTATATATATACAATGGACTGTGAATCTACTCATGACCACATATGTACATCTAGGTGGACTATAAATCTACTCATGAAACATCTTCCCTCTCTTCGCCCTACTAGAAGTAGCACGTCCACGACCTAGGGATGTAGTGGAGGGAGATGCCACTACGGATTTCATCCGTGTGGTCCTAGGTGTCTCTAAGCATGCCTGCAACCTAACCTGCACATTCATAAACAACAAGTTTTTAACACCCAAAATTTTAAAATACATTCAAAATTTAGAAACTTGTACAATTTAGTTAAAATGCATGTGAAATCTTACCGCAATGTCATGATCCCTATCAATTTGTTGTTGACGTGTCACAGGGACAACAATAGACTCACGAGGGGTAAGCTACATACAAATAATTAATTTTCAAATTAAATATTTCACATATATACCTACAAAATTTGATATTGTAGATTTAAGTTTAATAAGAAATAATGAAACTCCAAAATTTAACAAATTTAAAAATTGTGTACCTCGGCTTAGTGGATCTGTAGATGCTATGGCAATATCTAAAGCAGCCTCCAATGCATGTGAAATCTTACCACAATGTCATGATCCCTATCAATTTGTTGTTGACGCATCGCAGGGACAACAATAGACTCACGAGGGGTAAGCTACATACAAATAATTAATTTTCAAATTAAATATTTCACATATATACCTACAAAATTTGATATTGTAGATTTAAGTTTAATAAGAAATAATGAACCTCCAAAATTTAACAAATTTAAAAAATTGTGTACCTCAGTTAGTGGATCTCAGAGATGGTATGGCAATATCTACGGTGGCCTCCTGATCTGCATATATGGAGGAGAAGCAGTCATAAGCTATACAAAAACATGTACAAATCAATATTAAAATCTACATGAGAGGTCCAAAGCATGTAATCCACGTGAACTTCAAGAATTAGAAACAAAGTGTAAAGAGATTTAATAACTGCGTAAAACTCATGTGAGGCGTGCGATAGCCTCGGTTCACTGAGCAAATGATGACCCACCAGGATCTTGTGTATAAAAGAGAAAAATATTAATACACATGTACAACATACATGTGAAACAAATTATAATAATAATCTAGTGCAATTAAATGATTTATTAAAAATGTAAGTTTGTACAACTTGAAACTTACGTTTGAAACACGCCACATTACAGTGATAGCTAACATGTCGACGCCCGGATGTTTCCTTCACCGGCTCTTGCTATTTAAAATAAAATAAAAATTAGTTTTTACATGTAGGTACATGACGTACAATCAAATATATATATATATATATATATATATATATATATATATATATATAGATATATATATATGTCAAATATGTGAATTAAACTATATATATATATATTATTTAAATTTATTTGAAATTTACTGTGAAAGACCAATATTAGTGGCTCCAGTTCAAAAAAATTCCCATCATCTCATCTATAGAAAAGAAATCATGTGAACCAACAAATGATGTCTTCACCGCAGCTAGGCATACGGCACCACATGATCCACGGTGGTGTGGTGCACTAGACTCAGCGCCTCCACCAACATCACCGGATGCAACTGGGTGCTATGTGGGTGAGAGTGTCGATGAGCTCCTCAATGCATGCAATGTATCAATCTCCACAACCTCATTCACCGTAGGAGGGATAAGCAAGGCAAGTGGGGTTTTGGGGCATGGGGATCCTAGGCTAACCTACGCGTGCACCAGTGCCGCTGCATGCAGAGCCACCTCCTCAACCAAAAAAGTCAGAAAAGTCAAAATAATTCGGGACCTCATTGAGCACGAACTCGCAATATAATTTCTTCAAAAAATAAAGAGGAACCTCATTGTTGTTGCATGGTGGATAATCAAAAACCATCCACCATCGGTCCCAAAAATTGTTTTTGATCTTGTCATCATGACACCAATGGATTGGGAACCGTTTACAAGTAACTACAGGGGGGCATTGGTTCTAGGGTCGGTAAATAATGCACAAATGAGGTCTTTTCCAATTTTTTTGTCTTTGACGGCCGCATGGGATAGTTTATCCACATACCACCACCTACAGTCACTTCTAAAGGTGTTCCATCTATGTATTTGGTTGGTTGCAGACTCAACTTCGCCAATCAATGTTTGCAATGTATTGGCTAAAGTCATGCGGGATGGATTTGTAGCATGATTTTGTCTTATAGTTTGAATTAGGTTCTCAATGACAATTTTATTTTCTTGGATTCTTCCAATGATATTATCTTGCGTTCCTGTTGGCTCAGTGGGGACAGAAGGAGCCACAGGAGGCGGATCTATGTTTGGAGGAGGGTTTTGAGGAATGTTCGGAGGGTTTTGAGGAATGTTCGGTGGGTTTTGAGGAATGTTTTGACGGTTTGCACGATTTCAAGCTTGCCGACCAACTGATAAAACAAGAAAATTGTATACATAAACAAACATTTCAAAAAACCCATGAAAATGTAAAAAAAAACCTAAAATGCAAAAAAAAAAACCTAAAATGCAAAAAAATGATTACAATCGGGGACTTACCTCCTCGTCTTGGTGGCATGGTTGAATCTATCGCTATCCAGAAGTCCGATGAGAAATTTTGAGGTGGTATTGAAAGTGCGAGTGAAAAACGTTTAGGAAAAATCGCGGTTCGAAATGAAAAATGAGGAAAATAAGGAGTCGCGGATGTTATTAAATTTTGTCTCAGAGTTCCGCGATCGCATTTATAACCACGCTCACGGTTCTAAACCGCGATCGCGGTTTTAGGTTCGGTAATTACCGAACCTAGAATTTAGGAACCGCGATCGCGGTTCCTTTATTTCAGGTTTTTATGTCCACGGAATTGTCCACCAACTTCGTGCACTTACCCATAGATGTGTCACTTAAGAAGGAGTTAGTGGAGGATGATTCCAAATTTCATCTTTATTTCTTGTTTATGTTTCAGTTCAGTTGAGTTTCCCATTTGTACTTTCCCTTCTACATTCTATAAGTAGAAGAAGAACCTCTGGGTTAATGATCAAAATTTGTAAGCAACATTCTTGTGTTCCAAACTTTGTGCTAAAACCCTTGAGAGCCACTTGAAGCAAAGGAATATACAGGAGCAGATTTTCGGAGAACTTTGTGTCATGGTGTATTTTTTTCTAGCTTTCTATCTTAGATCTTTGAATAAACTTTATGTTATTTTAGATCTAGATCTAGAGTTGCCTTTGCTTATAATTTTGTGTTGATATCTATTGGTTTCTTCTATGTGCATGCAATCAACTCTGTTATCTATTGATTGGGATGCACATCTTCCCCATTTCTTCTCTGTGTTTATATAATTCCCTTCTTCTATAAATATTTCATTTCTTAAACAAATTTTGCTTACTTTGTCAGTAATCAGACATGACTATGATTCATGAGCTGAACAATTAAAGTAAAACCCCATATAGATACTAGCATATTTTAATTGACAAATCTGACACGGGAGCCTCACCAGTAAATGAGGGAGATTTATCTTGAATGAATGCCTAGGTTTTATGCTATGCGGAAAATCCACCAACAAGAAGAAAACAAGGAGAGATATTTCGTAAGTGCACAAATATGGTGAATATTAAGAAACATTTAGGCATATCCATTGAAACTCCCACCAATATTTGAATCCCGAATGTGACATATGTTAGATATTGAAACTTTGTGTTTAAGGTTCCTTATGTTGCCAATTCCATGCACGTTTGTGATTAGGGTTTCTCTTTAGTGTTTAAGGTAGCGACCAGGGCTTCCCCTCAGCAAAAGTCCTGATGATGTCATCTTTAATGACCATTGGCACAAAACATCAACCTATCATTTTCCATAATGTGTGTTAGGCACATCCAGTGAGGCTACCATTTGCAAATTCTTATGAGCATAAGTAATGTTTGAGCCATTGGAAAAATAGGTGGAAACAATGTGCAAGCCTAGGACCTTCTTCGATCATGTAGCACATTCAAGGTTATAAATAGGGAACGTTTTATTTTGAAGATTATAATTCAGCCTTTTTTGGTTGTTAGAATTTTCTCAAATCGATCTAATTTAGAGAAATGAATATCAAAGTAATTACTTGTTAACATAATAATTTCAATAATGTTATCGTGCAATATTGTTTATGGATAATTCGTTGTTGGCCTATCTTTTTTGTGTATATATAAGTGTTGGTGTCTACTTTTGCAATTTGTGTTTTCGCATAATTATTCATAGAGGGTTACTTATTTCCAACATAGGTAGAATCTGTGACACTTATTTATATTCTAACTTTGATGGGTTGGTTTAGTTTTATAATCTTTTTATTTTTGAAATGTGACAAATTTGGGAAAATATTTTGACATCTCTAGAAGGTCTGATTAAAATATTTTCCATTTCTAGGAGAAAACAAGGAGAGAATATTTCGTGGGCGATGTGTGGGTATGATGCAATAAGTATCGAAAATAGGAGGCAACTTAAGAATAGCTTTGTACCACGTCTTCTTTAGCTATATGGAGGGGTTGCTTAGTCAGGGTTGTTAACTTGTTCATTAGTTTTAGGGTACCGACGATTAGGCCTTACACAACTAAAGGAAACAAAAAATTTGAGGAAAAATGAGTTTTATGTTTTTATTTTATTTTGTATCTTTGTCAATATTTTTATCCAATGATATTTAATTTATTAAATAAGATGAAAACATGAATAGAGAGTTGAAAGAAAAAGGTGGAAATTATATACAAGCATGTTCCACGATTCAGTTGTTCCTACCCAAATAATATTTGCTATTTATGCTCCACTTTATTGTCTCGCTCGCATTATTCATACAAATGTAATTTGTGCTTACAGGCCAAAAAAGGGGAAAATTCAATAGATTTCGTGTTAAAAATCCAACTGCAATGCTAGTTTATTGTAGCACTTTGTTTCAATTTTAAGCTCAAATAATTAAAGGAAAATAGGCAATATGTGAACAATGATGGACAATTGAACCCTTGCAACATTGGTCCCACTTTAGGAAGCATGCAGGTGAGAAGACAAATAAATGTATTGGTGATTTACGATGACTCAATCCCTACACTATATATGTTACCTATATAATTTCACAAACAAACCGCCTCACAGAAAAATGAAACAATAAAATCTATTGGTGTACGATTATTTTGAGAAAGACCATGGGTCTGAGCATGATTTATTGTGGCTCTCGTCTAAGAAGAAGGCACAGCTGATCAATTCCAATTGCAAACCATGTTATTCCCTGTGCCCATACGATACACCAGATTCTTCAACATTATCCCGACACCAACCAATATTGTGTCTACCACATCTCGTGATCGATTCTCTTCATTGACAATGACTTAGAAGGCAACAACATGTATATGTCGATTCGTTTACCCACCACCTTTTCCCCATCCTAACTGTCTCAGGTCTGAGGGAATTAATACCAATTTGAAGCACGTTCAACCATGACAACCCTCGTTGCACATGATAGTGGAAAATAGTATGCCGCTGCAGCCCAAAAATGGTCCATGCAAAATATTTCTGACGTGTGCTGCTACATTGTATGGGGTAGTGGATGCCTATTCTTCAAAGTTTAAAACCTACAAACAGGGAATGATAAAAGCTAGGGAATGACAAAATCTATAGTGAAACTCACATAAAATATATTATGTAGTTGATACAGATACTATGTGTAGTGTAAATATCAGCCCCCTCCGTCTAACTTACACCTGCAACCGCATGTGAGGTGTGCAATGTTAACGCCGAAAGGGAGAGAAGATGAGATTGGAAAATAAAATACATTAGAAGGGAAGAGAATGTAGGTAGGTGGGAAATAAAATACAAAAGCGTGGAAAGATGTAGGAAAGGAAAGGGAAAGATGGAAGAGCGGGGTGGAAGTAGGAAGTGTAGAAAATCCAGGGGATGCAGTAAGAGGTGGATGTGGTGGAAGGGGAAGTAATGTCAGTGGATCAAGAGGGGATGGTTGAAGAAAGAGATCAAAGATGGGATTCTTCATGTATGCGGGAATCGAGAAGAGGTGTGGAGGACATTCTAACATAATGGCTGAACAAAAGGGAGGGGAGATCCAAAGGGTAGATAAAGACATAACTCTTGATATAGTTGTGAAGGTAAGACCCCGCCTTTTTGTGTTGCCAATATCAATAGTTGCTCTTTGCAAAGTAAGCCCTTGAGATTTGTGGATTGATGATGCCCATGCCATTTTAAATGGAAATTGTCTTCACTACCTCTTGAAATCGGTGGAATTGGAACATGAGAAGGGTAGTTGGCATCCTAGTGAGGCCCTATGTAATGATCAAATTTGATTGACGACAAATGAAGGCAAATCAAAGCGATCCAGAAGAATTGTCGTAAACAATGTCAACAATAGAGCGTGTAACACCATTTACAAGACTTGTATCAACCCATAAATTTGTAAAGCATGAATTTCTCGGTTAATGCAGAGTAGAAATTTTTGTTCAAGTTGATCATCATCAGCCTCACCTAAGTCAATACGCCGGTGGTTTGAGTAATGGATCCGAAACTGGATAGTTGATGGCCTTCAACATTTGCAAGTTGTGGTTGTCTACAGTCGTTCTTAGAAAAACGATGGGTGCCCTCTCAAAATCCATAATTTCTTATTCGGAAAGGCAAGAATTTGTTTGTGACATCAAGAGCTCCCAATCCTCAAATAGAGGGACAACTTTATGAATGTTGAGAAGAATTCGGCGAAAGGAAGCTTGAGCAGGAGTTGAACCCTGTTTCCTGAAGATAGAATTTAAGGTAATGGAAATGTTGAAGTATCTCTACAAGCTAGTGTTGAAGGAGTTGTTTGCATATAGAGGAATGTCCATGACAGGTGGTAGTTGGCCAAGGTCCCCAACAAGGATCATATGCCCGTTTTCGAATTGAGAATTTTGAGCGGGGAAAGCCTCATGAAGACGGTAGTCAATTTTGTCGAGAAACTTAGGGCCAATGAAACTCATTTCATCAATTAGAATGTATTCGATATGTTTAAAGGACTCTTGAAAAGACGACAAAGCTTGACCTTCCAAGGGCTTGAGTTCTCTAATGGGAATGCGCAGGTTGGCGTGTATAGTGGATGCAAAAATGTTGAAAGTTGTAACTCCTGTCGGGGTGAGTAAAAGGAGAGGAGAAAGGCCGATGTCGACGCAGAGGCAAAGGAAGACTTGATAGTATTAATGAGGTATGATTTTTCAATCCTGAATAATCGGCCAACAAAGGAAGGTGGTTTTTGCAGGTGAAGTGGTGAAAAATAGTATCAAAAGCCAATTATTGCTCTGGAGATAAATGAGGTGTAGAGGCCCTTTCCTACATGGTATGCAAAACATGTGTTGCCTTATTATCCTCAATGAAAGTTAGGTCATGAGCTTGTAAAGAAGGGGGAACATTATGAGCACTCTACTGTAAGCTATCAAATTCACGGAGACCCAACATATGGAGACTATCAAGGCCTGTTGTGTTACTGTGTAGGAGGTGGGACAAAATATGCCATTCATTCAATTGCTCAGAGCAGAAGTGGAGTCATTGTTAGGATTAGGTCCACTATCGAAATTTTATGTTGTTGTCGATTCAGAGTGGGTAACATGCCATGGATGGTAATTATTCTTGAAATGGTTCTAGCTAGAAATGATCTCTTGATGGGTAGAGCCAATATCAGAAGAAATATTGTGGAAAGGCTTGTACAACAAGAGTTCAGACCAACAGAAAAGCTTGAAGGATGGAGAGTCGCTTGAATCCTTCACTTATTTCCGTTTCGATTTCTATTGTAAGACAGACCCAAGAAACTTTGATGAGGGGAAATGAATCCATATCAGAAGGACATACCTTGTACACATCTAATAGAAGGGATTTTTTTTGAGCGTCACATTCTGCTTCACCACCTCCATGCAGAAATTTTTGCCTCGCATTTAGTGAAACAAAAGAACGATTGCACATAACAAGTGGTAATTTTAGGAGCATGTGGAAAGTTTCTTAAGCACTAATGTGGTGCTCGACGATAATTTTGACAACATTTTACGTAGATGGCATAATGTGTAGGGAAATCAGACCAAAATCTTTTTCGAACTCCGGAAAGCATTTGGTGGTATGTCGAACGTTGTTTCACCTTAGAAGCATACTTTATAATGTACTTCAAGACCTGCATGTCAAGAAAGCACAGTGACGACAATGATTGATGTTGGCTCTATATAGACAACATTGTTGGGTTGTGTTCAATGTATTATACGTGGTTGTCTAAACATTGCTTCACCGATGGAAATAAAGTTGGGAAAGCCATTGAGAAAATATCCTCGGTACTTGTATTCATTAACGGGGTGAATGGACAACTTCAAGCCAAGGCAAAGTGAAGGGTGTTTCACGGTCATGTGAAAGCAAGAACTTCTCAATCATTTCTTCTTATGTTCCTGTGTTTTGAACTGAGGGCACAAAAGAGGATGTTTTTGGAGCTATGTCATCATTGGCAAAAGAAGGGTCAGCACCATTGTGTGACATGATTGCATTAAAAACATGAAGCTCCATCGGAATTGTGTTAAGAGAGGAGGAAATATTTGTTGATTCTTCTGGTAGAGAGGAAAGAGCATCATTGTTGATAAGAACATCTTTGTAGTAGGGTCATGGGAAATTTTATATTGAAGGGCTTCCCAAACATGAGATCTGCTTACATAGAAGTCGTACTTTGTTTGTTGCAATCATGTCTTTTGGATGAGCATGAGGTCCAAATCTCCTGTAGCGCCGGGACGAGTATTTAGAAATGGATGAAATATTTTGCGGGAAACATATAAATGCGTACCGTAATATTTTTATTGCCCACCACAAACTTGTGTAACTTGCAAAATTGGATTAATTCTTGCAATTAACATTTCTTCCACTTGGGTTAAAGATTCGAGGACGAAAGGTTGAGGGCCAGGGTCCATATTGTTCCAAGAGGAAAATCGATGCCCTCGCTTCTCCAACTTGCATCTAGCTCAAGTGTACAACCCTTCATGGAAGGTATTTTGTATGCCAGGGTAGTTTTCCAAACAAATTGAGCAAGTGCGGATGTTTGACAAAAGATCAAGTCTTCGGCGAAAGCGTCGTTGGGATTCTATCAAGAGCACAATGTGAGAAAATAGGGATAATGATGCATAGGGGGAACATCATTGCATACAACACTCATGGGCTCAGTATGGGGAAGAGAAGGGGTGTTAGATGAATGTGAAGGAAATGGGTGTGAATGGGAAGGGGAAGGATCTATTGTGAAAGTTGGTAGGGCATTAAGTTTAAAGGGGCAATACAAAGAATAGTTATGTCCATTGTTGTGAGGGAAAGCAGAGCGTAAGGTGTTGTGACAAAGAAGCGGGATGAAGGATGTCGGCATTCAAGCAAGTATCGATCGAAGTAAGGGCAAAGAAGAGGAGGAAACAGAGGTTGACATGGACGAAACTATAGGTGAAGGGAAGCGTTTTTGGGCATGTGTTTCGGTTGTGGTATCATCATCATTGTGCCACATTAATTTCATCCCTATGCAGGCATAAAGTTTTCTTCTTCGTGCTCTTTTTTTAGGAGTAGACATCGGAAAGAAAGCAATGTCCTACAAAAACCACCACAGCAAGGTAATGCAAGAAAACATCAATTAGTCAATGAAACATGTACATAGTGAAGGGGAAAAAAGTAAATACACTTGGCACATGGCCTTTTTGTTCAATTTTTTTCATATAACGAACGACTTAAAATCGCAGAAAATTTTCTTGTTTCTAATCGTATTTTGAAGGAAAACAACATAATGAAATACAAGGCAATGAATACATCGGCGGAGAAAAAAATAACATATATATTCAAAGACATATGTCTTTATTTGCAACCAAGCAGAGAAAAGTTTTTGTTTCCAATACCACTATGAAGAAACAAAACATAATGAAGTACACGGCCAATACGATACAAAAGGATACCATCATAAATTAAATAAAACATTGCATCTTGTTAACACAATTGCATTGGATGATTATGCATTTTTAATAAAAATAAAAAAGTAAAAAGAACATATATATTGTTAAAGTAATGGGTGGATGACTAATGCCCTTTATCGATTTACGGAAAATATATATATATGTGGAAAACACGGATATGCAACTAAAGGGGAAAAATTTACAATCTTACAACCTATAACTGCAATAATCCATTAAGCAATAAAGATATGTTTTGTTTTCCAAAATACGCGGTGTGAATTAAACATAGCGAAAAACAAAAACTTGTACTTAACTTTTCATTTCTGTAATTTTTTTGTATTGATCTTCGGATCGGTCTTCACTATGGAAAACATTCCATGCCAAAGAAAACTATTTTATTAAAGCACGCTCACTTTTTTTTGAAATAACAAACCTACCATGTACTACCTATACAGGAATATTTTTTTAATGTCAACGCATTTAGTAAATAGTTTCCATTAGCTACAAATGAACACGAAGTCACCAAGATGTTTGCCCAAAATATTTCATATTTTTAAGTTGCACATAAAGAGATATGTACATAACGAAACAAGTTTCGTTATCATAGCTAAAAAATCTTTTCAAAATATAATCAACTATAAACTTGCGGGGACAACTATCTGATTACTTTGTATTAAGCAAGATTGTATATTTACACATTAATTTTTGGAGACTCGATGAACGAAGCATTCATTTTTTGGTACTTTCCCATTTGTTTGAGAGGTACATAGCGCTCGCCAGCATCAAATTAAGGTGTGCTCTGTAAATTCCAGCAATCAGTGGCTTTGATGGTTTCGATTGCCTACAGTGTAAGACAGTAACAACAAATTGAATCCTCTAAAACTCTTCTTCTCTTAGAAAGTGGGGAGTAATTGTGGTCACACCATTTGGAGGGAGGACAATTATGTTTCCACTCTTCATATCTTCAAGCTGAAAAAAATTCGAACAAACATGATGTTAAACAACAAATTTAATTTTAGATGTAATAAGTACCCCATGATTTTTTCTTTTACGAGAAGGGAAGCTGCATATCTATTTTTTTAATCAGGATATGAGCAGAACATGGAAGTGGTGAAACTTTTTTTTCTTTTAATCTAGCAAGCAGCTTCAAAAACCTTGCCAATGTGCAATCTGATGCCCAAATTGGGGCATTTCGATGCGACCTCAAAGGGGTTAAAATCCCTCGGCGCACATTGAATCCTGTCAACGGCGAAGGCACACACCCCTACATGCCAAAATGAAAGGCAGGAAGCAGAAGATACTAAATCATGTTTTCTCACAACAAAGAAGGAAAGTCATTATCTAGATCTTAAATATAGCACTGAAAATAATTTCAAGACAACATATACAAACTCGTTCTAAAAAAACATTGCAAAAATATGACTTAGGACATATCTAAAATTATCACAACAAATGCAAGTTCAATAAAAATCATGCCTAAGAACATACCTGAACAATACACGTAAGAAATGTTAAGAAAATGAAAGGATTACTTTTCACTTGGATCAAATCAAAGTGGAAAAAATGAATGTAGGAGGCTGGCTTCGACATAACCCACTTTTGATATCTACCCTCGAGCAAATGCACTCAACATTAACATATTGTGATTCCTAAAGCTCGGTAATTGCAAAACAGATTGCAGCATACATCAGAGACATTGACCAATTTGTAAAGCAGTGATAGATTGCAGCCGAACATGACAATATGTGTGGATTTGTTTAACTATTCTACTAAAGAAAGGGTATATTCTTTTAGCAGAAAACGATAAAGAAAACTATACAATCTTATTACAATATGTTCCAATCGAAGGCAAATATGAATTTATGTGGAAGGTATACCTTAGTTAAAGTAATGCATTAGAATAAAATAGAACACCAATTAAACTACACTAATAAACAACGCATTGTTCTAATTAACAGAAAATGTCTTAAAATTGCAGGAATGTTTTACACTGGAATCAAATTATACCGAAAAATGATTTCATGTAGACAGCATCTATGTTCAAAGAACACATTAGAATAGAATTTCCATTTAACTATACTAATAAAAAATGAATAATGATTGTTCTGTCAAATTAACATAAATTATAGGAAAGAGGTATGGATTTCGCACAATGACGTCAACGAAAGGAAAAATATGTTCATGCAGAAGATATATTTTGGTCCAAAGAACAAAATAAAATAGAACATCTAACTAAAAAATGGGTGTCTATGCTGACTAAGAAATGATAACAAAATTGTAATATCACTCTATTACACAATGAGATCTAATCAAAGGGAAAAAGAAATGAATATAGAAGGTATATTAGACTTCAAAGAACCGAATACAAAAAAAGAGAATACCCATTTAATATTACTAATAATTAATAAGTGCCTGCTATGACTAACAGAAATAATAAGGAAAATGTAAATCATCTTCAAAGTTTATTCGTTTCCAAAGTACACAACAGAACAGAATACCCATTTTACCGTATTAATAAAAAAACTACCCAGGTAGCAACACTAAATTAAAAAGGGGTTTATGTTCAAACCTTCAGATCAGATAAAAGGAAAAATGAACTCGTGCGAAAGGTATATTTGGGTTTGATGTAGTGTACAAAGTTATTTCTCGTACGTTATCTTTGTCCAGGGTAGAGTGCCTTTTGGATTCGGAGAGACAAGTTCCAGATATGGACCTGTTTTGCATAAATAATGGCAATTGGAGCAAGTATGATGTTTGTAGAGCCGGACAGAATTTACAGTTAGATACAGAGAAGCTGATAAAGGCCATGGAGCGTAACTTGTTACTCACACAAATATCAGATGGCGAAGATATATATACTGCAAATCAGAATATCCCCACAAGTTCCATGGTAGATGAGCGATGGGGATTTTGGGCGCTTGCATCTTTCATTAATCATTCATGTTTTCCCAATGCAAAATGCATGGTTGTGGGGAAAGCCATGTTTGTAATGGAAGAGCCTATCTCTCACCGCTCACACAATAGGTAAAAAGTATTTTCCTTACATTGTCACTTATATCAACGTAAATACGTTGTTACCTATATAGTAATACGTTGTTACCTACTATACAGGTAACAACACATTACGTTGCCCTTTGCGGTTTTTTGTAATAGCTATCAGAAAGATTACTGCAGGGGAGGAAATAACGGTGCCTTACTTTCACAGTTTGTTCCCGTTGGCCAAACGGGAGGTGTGCAAAAGAATGGGATTTGACTGCGTATGTGAACATTGCATATTGTTTGAACGGTCTTTGGGTCCTGCTTTTGCGAAGATATCTGAATCACTTGAAAATGTCATATTGAGTAGACGTCTGTTATGGTTGCCTAATGAGCCAAAGAAATATTTCGAGTCCATCATAGAGATCGCAATGTGGTTGGAGAAGGAGATTGAGGTGCAAGCTCATGTCATCACAGTCGCAGGAAAACGACTGATATTAGCATCCTTTGAGATTCTATACTCTATAATTTTCGCTTCTGGTAATCTAATCTATGATTTGAATATTACTATGCCGCCCTCATTTCCAACAATCTTGGAAGTGGCAGAGGCCGCACAACATGCTGAACCAGGTTCATGTGGCCCGTTTCACATGTATGCATGTCTTCACGAGGGAGTTTATAAAGAAAACAGCATGTTTCTCCAAAAGGCAATGGAAGTGGGCGTTACAGCATTTGGAAGGCAGGAAGAGGAGGTTCTTACATCTCTCTTGTTGGCCAAACCATGCTGGTACACAATTTCCAAACATGTGGTTGAGTCGTGAAAGCTGGAGTTATTTGTAAACCGGGTTTGGCCAAAGGCTCTCTATTGAAGATATCGTTGTTTTCAATGCATTGAAAGATAATGTTATTAAATTAAAGGAAAATTGTAAATTTTCTTTTTACGCCGAAGGCGTTCCCCCTATGGTAGAGGACCTCCGGACGTTTCTACGACTGTCCTAAATTTGACAGCCTTTTAGACGTTTTTCAAACGGGATTAAATTTGACAGCTGTTTGCATGTCGTTTTTACTTTGCATGCAATTTTTGAGTTTCTATTTTTAAAATCCTATTTTTAACTGCTGTTTTTAGATTCCGCCCTGTTTTAGATTCACGCCATCTTTCTCGCCACCGCGCCCCTGATTTGAAACTGTTTTTCTATAAATTGGAATAGAACTCTGTTATAAGTTCGCAGAAGAGGACGAGGGTTTAATTCTGTAGATGTGCCGGAAGGATTTTTGCCTGTGTATGTGGGAAAAGATCTCACCAGATTCGTCATCAACGCGCGGTTTCTCAACCATCCGATTTTCGCCGAGCTTCTGCAGAAATCTGCGCAGGAATATAAGGTAGGATATATTTCTTTCTGTTTTCATTGGGGCCTGTTGCGTGTGGGCACCTGTATTTAATTGCCATGGCCTGTGCTTCCCTTCATACCACGTATATGCGCTGCGGCTACAATTATGGCTCCATATAAATGCATATTTTCACGAGGAATTTATTAAAACTTTATTTTGCCAGATGCTTTAGACACTGGACAATACATGCATGAACAAGTTTTTTGTTTTTTGAGTACCCGGTTCATGTTTCTTTTTAAGTGTTCTATAATGGCAGGGAGGTGTAAATATTTAATTTTAAATTTACGCAAAATTACATTAAATTTCGCTGAGCTTCTGCAGAAATCTGCACAGGAATATAAGGTAGGATTATTTCTTTCTGTTTTCATTGGGGCCTGTTGCGTGTGGGCACCTATATTTAATTGCCATGGCCTGTGCTTCCCTTCATACCACGTATATGCACCTATTTTTTTGAGTACCCAATTCATGTTTCTTTTAAGTGTTCTATAATGGCAGGGAGGTGTAAATATTTAATTTTAAATTTGATACTAATAATAATAATTTGATTGGTATTTTACGCTTTTTTTGTTACACATTCTTCTAGATTGCTAATAACCTCCATGCGACAGTCCAATTCACAAAGCATGTCTGAAATGTCTCTTTCACCATGCTAGCAGTAGGCAAGAGGTCCAAAAATTCTGTAACTAGCAAGCTGTAATCAATGTCAAAAAGGATGCAATTTTGTATAGGAATTTTTGTTGCCACTACGGCCTAGCTGAAGACCTACCAAGAATCTAGCTCAAGACCTACCAAGACTATAGCTCCTTCTATTATGTATCTAAGTTTAATTTATATTCTAGAATATTTTTGAAAATATGTATGGTCATCCTTATTAATTAAACTACAATCTTTTACTTTCTATTTGTTATATTAATATTTTTATAACCACACAGGACGCCTAAACAGAATATAACATATATATGGTACATATGTAGATATAGATATATATTAAGATTTTAAAGAACTATACAATAAAATCCTAAACACATATTGGGAGAAGAAAACGATCCACTGTCATATTGTGATAATGAATATACATATTGGGATGTTTTAAATGTTCTATCTCTACATTTCTAACTTGTTACAAATTCATGCATATACATTTACCAATTTTATATCATGAGTGGTAGCGTTATGTAGTGAATATGACATTGGCGAAGTAGTATATATTTAGTTTTATTAACTTCTTTTTCACTTTTTTGTAGGTTATTTGTGATTCTCATTCTCCTGCGGTAAAGAAGAGCGTCGTCTCTAAACAAAATTGAGGTGGGTTTTAATATTGATTCAAGTGCTTATTCATTTGTTTCGTTTATTGCATGCTATGGTTTATTTCATGTTATATTCTTTTGATTGTTACATTTATATTTAGACTCCAATCCTTTTTCCGAAGTGACATGTGGGGGCACGTGCCTTCGTCAATGATAGGATTCGTTATGTGCTGAGGGGTTCGTTCCCCAATGAGGCCATTTCGAAGCGTCCCAAGTTGGACGTTAGACTGATCAACGACAAGGCTTTTAAAGTCGTCTCGTCATACCTAAGAACATCTTGGTGGACTAACATACTTATTTTTTCCTCTCGATTTAATATGATGCGAGACTAGAAACACAATTCCCCTCCCCACAACAATCGGATTGACATTAACTACGCCTCACTTGCAGAGGGAGGAAAATTTTAAGCGTATTCAATGTGTTGTTAATGTTTTGCATTCAGAGGCAACGTAAACCACCTAAAACAGTGATAGCTGAAATGATCAGAGATCGCCTCCACCTGATGCCAACATCCCCAATTTTTCTCTCCAAAATCCGAACGATTCGCAAATCATTCACAAGGCTTTTGCTTGATTTATGATTCAAACGAAGATGCACTGAAATATGAACCACCCCACAAATTGAGGAGAATGGGAATTCCAATCGAGGCATCTGCAACTAGACAAAACTACAAGAAACGTGCAAAGAAAATTGCACAAGCAAAAAGCAAGAAATTTGATTTTAAAAAATAGCTTGTAGTGGTTAGTTTATAAGTGTTTGTTTATAAGTATTTTTGAAATAAACTGTAACTCGTTCCAAATATTCCATGTATGTATTATCGCAGTATATATCCGACGGAGAATCAAACTTATCAAACACATGTTCAGTTTTTGTTATCCAACAACTATGCTTTCCTAATTTCTTTATCTTTGTGTTTCCATACAAATACCTATTGTCTTCTCACTTCAAGTGTACATATTGTTCTTATTGTATTCCATTCTATTTGCTTAACATAATAATATGTAATTCATTTCAAATAAATGCATGTATATATTGCGGCGGAACATATGGGGCATATAATCTAACTTTTCAACAAACAACAACACATTTTTAATGAGTTATTCATTATATCTTTCCTTTATACAATTGCTCGCTTCTTTATGTAAACCAACGACACATTTTTAATGTGTACTTCATAATATTTGCACACAAATACATATAGTTTTAAAATGCCGAGAAACAACCATACAAATTTTAGTTGTTTTCAACCAAAGCTTTGTACATTATATCACTTTTTTGCATATTGAATTGTTAAAGGGTTAGACTTCATGTTTGCACTTTTTAGAAAATATGAAATAATAAGGAAGTCAACTTTAAAGGTTCTCATTCTTTACAAATGCATGATTTCCTAAACAAATCCTTCATTTCATGATTGACTGCCCTACAAGTTTACATTTTCCACCATATATTTGCAGAATTCTCACAATCTCGAGCATCTTTTAGTTGCCATGGAAATAACTTTGACACACGAAGGCATTTCTCAATTGATTGAGGGTGGTTCCAATGTTGACCCCACATTTCAGATACTGCACTTGAGCTCTCTAAGGTCCATTCTCAACACGGGAGCCCAACATCGTGTTGACCTTTCAGATGGGATACATTTTCAGACAGCACTTCTACCCTCCAAATTTGCAAGTCGTGTAACCGACAAATCAATACAAGAAGGCTCCATTGTGTGCTTACACAAATCCCTCGTTAGAATGATCAAAAGTGAACTGTAAGCTTCATCTCTTGCTTCAATTAGCAATGTACATAAACTCGCTATATCAATTAAAATTTAATTTGTTTATTTTTTCCATCTCGTTGCTCGGCCTTCTAATTATATCCCATTTTTCTTTTCCATTCGCGAAGACCGTTCTTATCATTGAAATGGATGTTGTTGTCGAAACACATTTGGTAATCGGTGCTCCAATCCGACTACCAACAAATGCTCTCAAACACAGTCAGTTGCCAAACAGATGCAAGTGCAAATTGGGTTAACAAATATTTTACGAGAACACCAACTAAAATAAGTGCTTTGAATACATCTATGCACATGTGGTCCGTAGAGGGTCGTGCCCTAGCAAAAACAACCCTTCACCAATATCACAATGCAAGGGGAAATGGATCCGTGTTTGGGTTTGATTTTGTTGATCATGAAGGAGGGGAAATCCACATCACTTGTTTCAATGAGGCCGCAGAAGCATTCTATGAGCAGATTGAGAATGGGAAGCTATATACAATTTCCAATGGGAGGATTGCGAGGATTGCTGATGCAAAGCTATGTTATAACCATTTGAATAATGCTTTGAGATTTTCCCGCAACCTTCCTCAACCATATCTCCACTCATAGCAAATGAAGATACAATACCTTCCCATAACTTTCACTTCACCAAAATCAAGGAA